>CM062618.1:40944044-41011173 GCA_025617555.3 Puccinia polysora
AGATTTTGTAAATTTGAAACAACTATTCAAGAGATTTTTTACATTTTTTTCAGAGCTTTTTGATGTAATTTTTGAACTTTAAAAATTCCATCCAAAACAAAAAAATTCCAGAACTTCACTTTTCTCACTGCATTTTTGAATCCTTTTGTTGGATTTTAAATTTTTTTTTTTGGGTGATTAAAGCTTTCATAATGTTGAAAGAAAACTGTTCATTAATCCTTTCTAATGATAATCTGAACTCTTTCAAACACTTCACAAACTTCATTCAAAAAATTTAAATTAAAGAACAAATATGGATACAAATATTAATATTTATTCAAATTTGATTGGTTTTATTTTTCTAATTTATTTTTGTGGAGGGAAATACACCTCATCAACAAAATACAAATTTCTATGAACAATGGTTTTACAAGACTTGGAATTCTTTTTCACAAAGATTTTCCAAAGTGGATCTAACCTGGGAACTGGCCAATTGTAAGACTTGAACTTTAATGAGACAATATGTTTGGATTCTTATAAAAGCATGAAACAAATGGGAGAAGTTTTGGAATTTGGAGTGGGAGGGGAATTCAGGGGAAGATAAGTGAAAGGAAATAAATAATTAAACAGAACCACTGGACACTTATATGTTTCAGACAGAAGGAAACCATGACATGGAAATTTCATCACAAAATTTATGGGAGCTGGGACATAAAGGTGGTTCAGTTGCATTCTTGCCTCTTGGGAAGTTTCACCACAGATATCATGCAGTAATTTTGTGTCCTTCAAGATCAGGTTTGAATCAAGCTCTTCCATAATATCATTCCTGAATTCCATCCAGTCTTCTGATTTCCTCCCCAAAAAAATACCTCCAGCTCTAAAGCACATCTCCTATGAAATGTTCAAAATGAGAGATATGTGGAATGGCTGTTTTTTGGGAAATAAAATATTTCTATTGGAGCTAAAATCCAAATCAGAACTTTTGTATGGAAGAAAATATGTACTAAAGATAAAACTTGCTTCTTCAATTGATACTTGGTCAAAGATTCCCAAAAAATAAGATAATGTGCAGGAAATCTAGAGGAAGAACCAAAAAGGAATTGGAAAGATTAAAAAATGAGAAAATTACAGATTTCCTCACTTTCTCAATCATTGTTGGGGCTTCTAATACCTTCCTCCCAGGGGTGGTAAGGAGCATAATCATCTTCATTTGATATGTTTATTTTCTCTATTCTTTTCCCTATATTGTATTCAGGAGAAACAACCTGCTTATTCAAAATGTTTCCAGGACTCTTATAAATGTTTGAATGAAAAAATTGATGAAAAATAAAATCCAAAAAATTAGAAAAAAATAAAATAAAATGAAGCCTCACCATCTTAATTAAATCCAAATCTGGAAGCTCTTTATTTTCTGGATCGTCCCCTTCTTACAAATCTGGCACCTCATCGTCTTTTAGCATTTCGCCTTGGTGCAAAATTGACTGTATGTTAAAAAAATGACAAGGACTCATTAAAAAAAAGTACCCATTGCATAAAAAACAATTATAGTTATAAAATTAACTCTTCCTCTGATTCCTCCTTATTTTTTCCCTCCCCCTTGACTTTGATTGCCTAGCATCTTCTTGAAACCTGAAAACATAAGAAAAAAAAATTAATTATGAAAGTCAATATTTTTTTTCAAAAAAATTGTGACCAACCTTCAAATTTGCTATGAATTTGTGCTTTTGCCTTCCTCTCCTCTGGGTTTTTTCTAAATATTCCAAAACATATCAATCTCTTTTGCTTGATTACTGAGAGACATTCTTGAACTCATTGGCTGCTCCTTTGGTTCTTCCTCTTAATTTGGATCCTTGGGTGGAATTTGAATCTTCAATGAGGGTAAGTTACTATCTGCCACTGTACAGATGAATGCTTTCAACCAGATAATATAGCTGTTCTCTAGGTGGCAAATTTCTGAATTATTCAAAAATTTCATTGAGATATAGGTTTTTATTACTGCCTTTGGTTGAAACTTCAAGATTTTCTGAATCTTCAGTTGATTAAGGGTTCAAATCAAACTGGAGAAAGTAAAATCAAAATTAATTGGGAAATTATTCATTTGAGATTGAATATCAAAAAAACAAGAGTAAAACTCACTGAGATTGGAGATTTGAAATTCCATTGAGGATGAAAATAAACAAGCTGGAACATTCCAACCTTTCTGATGGCCAATTTGACTTTGCTAACACATGGTATACCCATGTTAGAAGAGGAATAAAAATTTTTGCAATCAGTGGAAGAATGAGTAACCTGATGAAATGAATGGATGATTTTGAGGGAAAAGTTGTTTACATTTCCAGAAAGATGATCCACACATTGAGGAAAACCAATAAGATGCTTGAATTCTATCTGAGAGGCTTCAGTGGCTCTCTCATGGGTTTGGATGGTGATGGAACTATCAATTATTGGAACTAAATTTTTGGAAGAGCCAATGGTATAAGAGAGTTGAGAATTTTTAAAGGGGGAACTACAGCCTTGGATAAATTTTCAACCACCTCCTTTTGCTTCCCTTGGATTCTTCTTTCAATGGGATAAGTGCAAGGATCAATAGAAGGCAGAAGGTTGTGCTATGGAAATGTAAACTTCATCACCAAAAAACCCAATATTTTTGAAAATTTCCCTGATAACTGGAAACAACAATTGATCTTTCTTGATTTTTTCAATTTGGTGGTATCTTTTCTGTTTTTATATTCCCCAGATTTTTCACATTGGACTGATTCTTGCAATCTGATACTCTGGTTGATATGGCATATCCAAGGGACTTTTCCCACAATTGGATAGCCTCAATCAGCTCCTCCTTTTCAATATATGATGGCTCAGGAGGAGGGGCCAGAGGGGTGGAATTGAGAGTTTGAGTATATGAAGAAGGAGCAAGAGGAGTTAGGTGTGGTGTGGTGTGGTGTGGTGTGTTGTGGTGTGGTGTGGTGTGGTCTGGTGTGGTGTGGTGTGGTGTGGTGTGGTGTGGTGTGGTGTGGTGTGTTGTAGTGTGGTGTGGTGTGGTGTGGTGTGGTGTGGTGTGGTGTGGTGTGGTGTGGTGTGGTGTGGTGTGGTGTGGTGTGGTGTGGTGTGAGGAGGTGTAGTGTGGTGTGAGGAGGTGTGGTGTAGTGTGGTGTGGTATGGTTTGGTGTGGTCAGCCTCCTCCTCTGACCAGCCAAAATGCCTCATGAGCTGTATTCAATGTACCAGGGAGACCCACAGGGGCACCCCTGAGGGCAGGATTTTCTATAAATAGAGGGCATCTCTCTCCCATCCAGATCCTGTCAAGATCCCCCCATCTTCCTTTCCAGGGACACATGCCTCCTAGGCACCCTTAACCCATACTATGGTCATCCTCAACAATTATCCCATAACCCATAATGTGACCATCACCAATCCCATATCCTATACCATCACCATCACCATCATCATCAACTACCACCAATACCCCTCAACCATCCATCACCATTACCCCATACTTTTGGGCCATGACCCAACCCAATAACCCATACTTTTGAACATTCAACACCACCATTATTTACCCAATAACCCATAATTTTGAAAATAACCACCATGAACCCATAATTTGATGATCATCACCATCCATCATCATCACCATCCATCATCATCATCATCCATCATCATCATCACCTACCTTGACCATCATCAATCATCATCATCATCATCATCCATCATTTTCATCACCTACCTTGACCATCATCAACCATCGTCATCACAATAAAAAAATACCTTCATCCATCATCATCAACTAACTTGACCATCATCCATCATGATCACCTACCTTGACCATCATCCATCATCACCACCTCCCTTGACCATCATCAACCATCATCATCAGTATCCATCATCATCACCTATCATCATCCACCTCCATCTCAATCAGTTATCAACTAAAGTCTCAATCATTTCAAGCTTTATTCTAATCATCACCTGTATCATCAAAGGAGTATCAATCAGTAACCAATAAAATCAATATAAAAAATATATATAAAGGATAAGAATAGATAAAGGATTCTTCCCTTAGTCAGCTTCATTCCTCCAAGTCACCTATCTGTTCCACCATTTCCTCTTTATCAAGATTGAACATTTTGATCCTACATCTGATAGAGAGTACTATAGTAGAAATCTATTTGAGAATCATCCACCAATCTCTTTTCTTTTATTGCTGTGAGACTACTATAGTACTTAGAGGGACAGGCAATTCAAAACCATCCTTAGTCTTCATTTATCTTACCTGTAGTTGTAGTACTAAATTCCCCCTGAAGTGATTGCCAGCAAGCAATTTGCTAAACTTTACCCCATCCCAAAGGACTCTCCACACAGTTCAGCTTTCAAAAGAGGTTTTCTGGCACCGTTTGCAACCCATTTTGAGTGGTGAATGGGTTGTGTAAGGTTGAAAATTTAAAATTTCTCTTTTCCAATAGGCACAATTTGCAGTAGAGTTTTAAATTCCTTTTTGTGGTCCAATAGTCCCACAATCTATGCTGAACCCCCCATGTTAGGTTTAAAGAAATAAAATATGGTCCAGACGCGCCTGTGTACCCATAATTACCCCCTAAAGTGTCCCATTTGGGGAAAAATAGCCCAAAATGGGCCAAAATGTCATGGAAGACACACAAACCAGGTTTCAACTCAAGAAATACCCTGGGGTTGAAAAAAAACATGTTTGCAACCCATGGGGGGTTGCAAAATCCATGTCTACAACCCCCATGGGGTTGCAAAATACATGCCTGCAACCCCCATGGGGTTGCAAAATACATGCCTGCAACCCACCAGGGGTTTCCCAAGTTGCAAACAACATTCCTTGCAATTTTTTAAGTTGTGAATGAAATTATATCCCCATTTGCAACCCAAGGTTGTGAATTTAACACCTCCCATAACCAAAACGGGATAAAAATTCAAAAAATAAACAAGGAGTTTAAAAAAAATATTATTTTGTGTTTGGATTCCCCACCCAAAATCTGGTAGATCACCCATTGGCCCAACCATTTAATTCCTGCTACTTAAAACCTCAAAAATAAATACCAAAAATTTTCCAAGAATCAGGGAACTTCCATTGTGCTTCTTGATCAATTTTCATGTTCAAGACACCACAATTGTGTTTTTATATAAACTTTTATCTTACCATGTATATTCACTTATGGGTTTCACACCCAAAATCCAGTCAAATTGTAAAATTATACGTAGTTCAGGAGCTAGAGGCAATATTAGGTTTGATTAAAATGCCCACACAAAGTTCCCAAATAATCAGATGCAGCCTGCATGCTTGTAAAATCCACACATGCATAAATTAAACCTATAATGCATGTAAGAACTTGCACCAGTCTCTCCCATGCAGCCAGCCTGAGCCTGCAGGCAGCCAATTGCACCTGTGCATCTCAGAACCACAAACACAAAATTTTCCTACAAATGTTCCATACTTAAGTACTGCAAAAAATAATCATCATAAATTCACATTTAAAAATGTGACATATTCACACAGGATAATCCAAAAATGCACAAAATAAAACCAAAAAGTATTTAAAACTCAAAATGAAATAAAAATCAAATACCTCAAAATCAACAGATACAGATCTTTGATGGACACAAATCATATCAAAAGATCCTCCAATAAAAAAATAAAGAATTCTAAAATTATCATAAGGTGATTGAAAATTAATAAATACACACTAATCATCATTTCAGGAAAATATAAATAGCACAAAATTTGATCACTTGCAGGATCAAAAAATGAAAAAGTAATAACTATGACTTATCCTGCTCCAAAATGTTGGTATGAATGACTTCATCTCAGTTCCATGATCTCCACTCTGGCCCTCTTTCTATCTTTCTATTTTCTATCTCTCTCTGTATTTCTCTTTGCCTGCTACACTCTTAAGCTCATCAGCCAACGGCCTGGGCAAGAAATCCATGCACCAAACCCAAGGCCAAGCCCTCCTCAGCTGACTCCTGTGCACCCACTTGTGTGCCAAGCCCAAATTTTTCCATGTGCGTCTATCAGTTTGGGCTGCCAATCACCAGCTTAAGTAATGATGAAATCCCTGCACGTAGGATGACTTCCCTTATGCAGTTTCCAATCTGCACCAAGATATCCTAGGTGACTGAGGCTGGTGGGTTGTTTCCATACTTTCTGTCTCCATGTTTCCTTCTGCAATCCTTCTCATCAAGCTTTTCTTTTGCAAAATATTGTCAGATTGTCTTCCAGATCTACATGTGTTTTTTTAGTTTGTTCTTCAACTGCAAATCCTTTTATTTTACCCTGAACCCAACAGATTTACAGTCCCAGCCTTCTCAAAAATCAGAAGAAAAGTCTCCACCATGTCTGACCAAGAAGACAACCCCAAGCTGAAAATTCATTTTCTCAACAAGAGCAATTTCCCCAACTGGTTCCTGAGAATCAAAATTTATCTCAGGCATAAAGGGCTCTTGGAAATAATTGCCAAAGAAAATCCTCATCAAAGCCCCTCTATTGCATTGAAGAAAAAAACTCTGAAGCCTCCAAAATAATCATCCAGCACCTAGGAGACGCTGCTTTCAAGGCCATAGTCAACAGCAGCAGCAAATAAAACCCCTAAGCCATTTTAGAAGCCATCCAAAAACAATAAACCTCACAATATTCAAACAATTGTGGTTGCCTGTGGCTGAACTTCATCCTTTATCAATACAATGGTAACCTGAAATAATACCTAATCAAATGCCAAGAAATCATGAATGAACTTTCCATTGTCAAAGTTGAATTGCAAAAAGACATTCTCAGCTACACTATACTTTCCAGAATTCCAAGATTGCTGTTCCATATTGTTGATACCACCCTTCTCAACAAAAAATAACTCAAGAATCCTAAAGAGCGGGAAGTAACCCACTTGGAAGCCTCCCAAAGAGAAGACAAACCAGAAAGCTCTGCCTGTGAATCTGATCCCTCTACTTCTCTCCTCAAGACCACTATTTCATCTTGGAGAGGTCCCAAACCCAAACGTACGTGCTCCAAAGGGAAGCAAAAACCACTTGCTGATCAACTGGAGAAAAGCTTTTGGCACTTAAGCCCTGAAATGTACCCAGACAATGCTAAATTGAAGGTCCAATCTCATCACTATTCAGCTACTAAAGACCCCAAGAGGGGCTTTCAAACTGAGAAAGACTCACACCTGATGCATCTCAATTCACAGCTGTACTTAGTCCCTGGTCAGTCCTCAAACCCCTACTACCCATACTGGAGACCGGTGTAAGACTCCAAACGGTGCTAAGCCGTGGCAGTTCTGTGGAGGGGAAAGGTGCTGTTTAGGCTGCCCTCCTAGGAGTTACAATAATATTTTAATGTAACCGGAATCAAGGTCCAGAACCTTATGGATGAGAAATCAAACTAAGAGAAGAGGATAAGAGTTGTCGGTAGCAATGGAAACAACACTATCTGAGACAAGATGATGCAGGGAAAGACTTGAACAAATAAGTCAAGGTTTGTTCCTAGTTCAATAGAACAAGGCAGTTGTAAGTAACAACGCCCACAAGCTAATAACTCTGGTCGTCAGCAGCTGATTAGGAAAGATCAACTCAATCCCAACCAACCTCCAGGTTCTCAATGAACCTGCCCAACTCTCCGCAATCAAGCGCTTGAAGGGTACCAGATAACTGTGGGAGGCTGAACAAAACAAAAGCAATTTGTTTATGAAGCTCTAGAAGCAAATCAATAACAAATTTGAGCAAGAATATCCCAACACTTCTCAAGGAACTCAAGAATAGCGTGGCGAAATTCAACCCCAAAGAAGAAGGGAGGTATAACACTCCAGGTTTTAAGCTTAATAAAACCTCTTCAATCAAACTTGATTGGCTCCAGAAAGATGATCAAGGGAGATCAAGACCAGTATGGTCGGAAAAAGGGATCAGAGTGGTATAACACACTCAAGAATTCAGGCAGACAGGAATTCTTCTTCAACCAGCAAGGCTATTGGTTGGTGACAAGGATAAAGGTCACAAAGGACAGAGTTTTGAGTATGGAGGCTCAAAGGATCAAGGGGCAATCATAGATATACCCGGATAATTTGCTCAGATAAGTGGGGAAGGATGCCCACGGATAAATTGCTTATGATGATGGGATGCTGAGGCAATGATGATGCGATGATGATGGGCCAAAAGGCAGGGGAGAGCCCCTCCTTATATGGGCAGGAGGCCCTGTTAGACTATATACAACGGATTCTACAAATAGAGCGGAAAAGGGAAGGCAACCATGTGGTCACTCGCGTTGGTCAAGGATCTGCCAAATGCTTGCGGGAGCGGTCGGGATGGATTCAGTAGATCATGGATGAGCGTCGCGCGACGGTAGCAAAGAGGAGATTGGGAGGCGCAACGACAAAGATGAAGACACGCAACAACAAAGATGCGGACGTTCTATAACAACAGCGGAGATGGGAAGCAACACGGATAAAGGACGCGCGATGCGCGCGGATGAAAGGAGCGCGGCGCGGCGCGGCGCGACGCGGCGCGGAGCGCGAAGCGGAGCGCGACGCGGAGCGCGACGCGGAGCGTGACGCGGATAATGGAAGCGCAGCACTGCGCGGGTAAACAATAGTTGGATGAGCCTGAGGATAAGTTGTCCAGCCGGGCGGTACGTTTGCAACAGTTTATGAATTGAGGTCTTAAGGCGGTCCGGGTGTCCAGGATGGGGAACCACACCGGGGCCACCAGCCACATCTTCAACAAAACAGAATTTCTCACCAACTCTAGACCAACCACTTTGCCAATTGGCACCAGTAGTGAATGGTTGTGCCTCCTGGCAACTTCTAAGGGCACCACTACCCTGATAAACCATCTTTGGATATCCTTCACTCTGAGAGACATTCATCTGGTTACCAGCCTTAAAAGTTGCCTGGTGTCACTACCCAGACTCACCAAACAATCAGCTTACATCAACTGCGTCAGGAACTCTGGGTAAAAAATTACCCTAGACATTTTATTGTTTCAGGGACCGCAGTAAATCATCTGGTGAAGCTATGAGGAACCAGATTCCAGAGCACTTTCCCAGGAAAGATCCATCTTAAAGAACCACTTAATAGCGTGTGGCATCTCTGTTTTGGACACCCCAGACACAAAAAACTCAAACTCCTGGGACAAAACGTTTCTTTTCAAGGACAATGTCACATATTCTGGACCTGAAAACTGACCTCCATTCCCTTCAACAGCCACTTCAAACCAGCAACTTTCTGAATTGACACTGTACACACCAATTTGGTAGGGCTGTTTACTTTCCAATCAAAAAGCAGCTGCAAGTATTTCCTGACCATAGTCAAGCAGTCTTCATGCTTAAAGATGGTCTTTTTGTTTGCACCAAAGATCAGGCAGTTGATTCCCTGCAAGAATTAATTTGGACTTCCAAGATCAAACTGGACACCTAGGTGAAGACAATTGTGACCAAAAATGGTGGTGAACCTATCAACAAGTCACTTCAAAGCTACTTCACTGAAAACAGCATCAAAGACCACCTAACTCCTGCATACACTTCCCAACAAAACGGCCTTGCTGAAAATCCTACAGATCCATCCTATAAAGGGAACGCTGTCTACTAGTGCAGAGCCAACTCCTGCTCTCTTTTGGGGCTAAGGAAGTGAAGACGGCTACTGAGCTCCTGAACCTCATCCCAGTGCCTTCCCAAGAGAACTCATTTCCTTATGCAACATGGATTGTTAAGCCTGGTAATATAAACTTCCTCAAGCCTTTTAGATGCACTAGCTATTCACTCATCCCAAAGTCCAAAATATCCTTCAAACTAAATGCAAATGGAAAGAAGGGCCCTTCTTCTTGGGTATGTGAGCAAACTTTCTTCTCAAGCAATTCTGGACACCCTCTAAAAGCAAGTCTTGTCATGTGCCAATGTTTTCTTTTATGAACAAGCCCGTCACAAAACCACCCCCTATACTATAGGGCAATTTTAGATGATTGTAAGCGCAAAGGAAGAAACTGAGTGCAAGGGCAAGTGCAAGGTAGAAAAGCTAACTGAAAAGTGAAAACTTACATTTGGGTAATTAAACACACATTGAGGGGGTTGAATTGTTTTGATGGAAGGGAAAATAAAGCCAAGCCCAATGTGGTGACTGGATTTAGAAAAATGCAAGAACTTATGAAATTAACTAACTGAGGAGAAAATCTTCAGGCTAGCTGAATAGACTGTCTAAGTTAATACAAAGGGAGTAGATACAACCTGATGGATGGCCAACTACAGCTAACAGGCAATGAGGCAATGAATGAAATGAACAGATTGGGAAATTGAATAAAATTATAGACATTTCCAACTTCATAACATAGATGCAAGGCAAATAAAGTCTGAGCGTACAAAGGCGTAAAGGATGAGATAGGAAGGACTTACATGAGAGAAAATGGAAATATGAGGATATAGCTTATGCAGGGTAAGGGACTATTCCAATTGCAAACTATACAGTTGGTGTGGTACCTAGAATGGGTGCAAGCTAGAGAGAGTTCACGACCAAGGATTAGAACCCAAGGGCTATTGATACCCAGGGTGGAAGAGCGGATCTCAAATGGCTGGTAAACTGAGTAGAGTTACTGCAAGTTTTGCAAGTAGGTTCTGAGTCATTCTCCAAGAATGGAAGTTTGTTATGCAAGCCAGAGCTGCTAAGCAGAAGGCACCATTGATGTTGTGCTTCTATTTGTGTCATGCCTATGGACTGAGGTAGATGGTACTGACAAAAGGATATGTCAAAGTGAGGGAGACAATAATCCTTCATCTTGAAGCATGACAGTTGCGCGGGTATAAAGACGCAAGCTCTTGCAAGCGTTGAGATGATTTTCCCATCAATTCCATTATGTTGTCAGTACTGTATACCCCTAGTTATTATCCTAATTATTTGTCTCTTGAATCATTTTATAATTAAAATAAGTCCTCATCATCCTCTTGTTGTTGTGAAAACTGTATTTGTCAAAAAGAAAAATTTGTCCCTAGTACTGCCACAAGAGGTCTCTGAGGGAAATGCAAGCAACATTGTCTGCGCAAGGTTGCTTGTAATTTTCCTAAAAATAACAAACCAAAAGTGGATACCCCCATAGCTTCTTGGCGTGAGGTGCAAAGCCCAAGGTCTGCAATGCAAGTGAACTATCATATACCACTAGTGGCAGAGATCAAATTCTTAGGCGTCTGTCACAACTGCCCCTGGCGTGCAAGGGGCTGAGGGCACAGGCACTACTGCTCACAGAACTCAGGATAGAGATAAGAGATTGATTGCAAATGAGGAGGGGATGTAGAGTAAGTACAATGATGAGGAGATGAGTCCAGGAGTAAGGCTCTGAAGGATTTGATGAGGGAATCCTGTAAGAGTAACACCAGAGGGATAGGTGAGGTGAGTAAGGTAGGCTGGTTGGCTTTCTTGTGCTGAGATGACACCTATTGGATGAGGGGCTAACCAATAAGAAGTAGTATACTAATTCCTTTGGGGAATTAGTCTGGGGGAGAGGAGTGGCCAGTATATGTGAGAGCTGAGAGGAGGCTTTGAGGATTGGATGACTGGTGCTGGGTTGGGAGGTCCATGGCATTACATGTGGACCAATTGGGTTGAAGGTCTCAGATTGACAGGTTGAGTAATGGGCCTGTCCAGGAAGGTCATGTACTGAGCTGGAGTATGGGTTGTCCAGCCAGGAGTATGTACTATGGTTTTACTGTATGTACTTCTCATGCTAGATAGGGTTTGAAGGAGAGATGAGGATGCACCAAGCCATAGAGAGGTAGAGGGTGTGCCTGGGAGATTACCTAAAGGCTGCAGGATATGCAGGGGGATACTTCAGGATGTTCAGTAGTGGAGTGTGATTGAGCTGGGCTGAGGTTGGCTGAGGGCTGAGTAAGCCTGAGGAGACTGAGTCAATTTGGTTATGACAGTACCCCCCCAGAAGAGGAAGGGGTAGCTCCTGATACCCATAAGAAGAGGTGAGAATAGTTTGAGATCTTCAAGATGACTGAACTATCTTTTCCCCCACCATATCCATCACCATTGCCACCTGATACCTGTCCATCCCTTTCCCCTTACAATAGATCTTCCACCCCCTCATTCAGTATTGAAATCACCAATGGCTATCACCCTGTCAACTAGTATTTTCCTCCTTGTTCCAGGTGTGCAGAGACTGACAAGATTTGCATCACCAGCATCACTTCCAAGTCTGGGAAGTGTGATTATGGTTGACAATACAAAAGACCCTGTTCTGGAACTCACGACGCCGGAAGGAAGGTACTAGGACCTGTTGTTTGGGTGAAGGACAAGTTGTGCCCCAACTTTGAAGTGAAGGAGGCGCCGGACAATTCGAGCGTGTCGCTAGGCGTGGAGAGTAGGGTAGGGGCTTCAGACGGTGATTGATTTTTTTTTTTTTTGTTTAGATAGGCCAACTCCAGCCGTGATCTTACTATTGTAGTGGAGGCGCTGAAGGAGAAGATGAAAAGACTGGAGAAGCGCTGAACGGAATTGAGGAGGAAAGGACAGCTGACGTTGGACGGTACGTCAAAGAAGGGAGCGACCAGTTTGAACGCAATGGACTTGCGTTGGGGGACCCCTTATTCATCTTTGATTAGTTTGATTGCGGATTCCAAGTGCGTAGGGGGTAAATCAAACCTTCTTCCAAGCCAGGCCAACCCGGTTGAAGATGGTCAAACCACCGTCGAAGCGGTCAAAGCAAGCCAAAAGGTGGTCAAACCAATCAAAGTTTGAAAAGGCCAAATCGAATACATCAAAGTTCAACAATCAAAGGTTGAACCTGTCGAAGTTTGACAATTGAAGGTTGGTGCTGTCAAAGTTTGACGGTTGAAGGTCAAAGCGGCCAAGGTTCAAAGGCCGGGGGTCAAACCCGTCAAAATTTGACGCGAGGTGGTCGAGGTGAATGAGCCGCGTAGAAGGGCGGTCAAAGCAGTGGTGATCCGTTCAAAGCATGGGAGAGGAAGCGGAGAGGGGATTGAAGAGGCGTCAAAGCGTTGAAGAGACGTAAAAGCTCGAAATTCGAAAGTGGTTTGAACCACCGGGGAGCCGACCGCCGGGAACGCCACCACCGCCTCTATCAAAGTTGAAGTCAAAGTCAAGGAGGGTGTTGAAGCAGGGCGAGAGGATGACAAGGATGAAGATTCTCCTGGAGAGCCTGACAATGATGAAGAAGAGGAAGAGGAAGAAGAAGAGGAAGAAGAAGAGGAAACAGGAAACATGGAAAGGGAAGGAGGTGGAGTGGAGCAGGGTAAGGGAAAGGGTAAGGAATTTATAGAATTGGAGGATGATTCCCCCAGCCCTCAGTCTGTTGGAGAGTTGGTCGGGAGGTTACTGGCTGAGGATGGAGTGATAGGTGGATATAGGAAAGTGACCCAGGGGGATATTGGTTTTTATGCTTGCTCTGGAGGAAATGTAGTTGAACCCATGGATGCTATTGAAGATGATCCAGTGGGGGACTTGAAGGAGATTGAAAGGCGTCTTGGGAGGTTTTCAAAGGATTCCAGGAGCAATGCCATTTTTGGGTGGAGTTTGAATAATGGGGAAGAAGTGGAGAAGAAGAAGGAGAAAAAGGAGGCAAAAAAGGAAGTGTTGGCAGAGCTAGAGGATTTTTTATCTTTTTCTGGTGTAACATATGAGCTGGGAGCTACTTCTAAAGATAAGGAGGAATATGAGGGAAGGAAGATAAAATTGGCTAGTGTTTGGGTAGCTAAAATTACTGATTTGATTGATAAGATTGAAAGGGAGTGGTAGATATAAAATTTGTTTGTTTTCTTTTAATTTTCTGGATGTAGATGGATGAAATGGAGATAGGTTTGATTTGGTTTATTGTTTTGGGAGAGTGAGAGTGAATTTTTTTGAATTATGGAGAAAGCACAAGGAAAAGGATGGAGTTGGTTGGGGAACCAGAATGGCAATTATGAAGGTTTGGTTTTGGAAGGATAGAGTGCGTGGAATTCGTGGAGGAGGTCTGAACAGTTGGTGAGATTGGCTACTGGTTCCCATGAGGTTCTTTCAGAGTCTTCTAAAAAACCTTTACATTCGACTAAATAGAGGAGTTTGCCACATCTAATCTTGGAGTCCAGGATCTGAGACACTTCCCACTCTTCCTGGCCATCAATCTCCACTGGTTCTGGGGGTGGATGGTGGTTAGGAGAGTCTGGGTCTGAGTAGTAGGGTCTGAGAAGGGAAGCGTGGAAAACGGGGTGGATGGAAGACCATTGATCAGGGAGTTGGAGTTTGAAAGCATGAGATCCTATACATTCAATAATGAGAAAAGGACTCAACCAACGCTCAGGGAGCTTCTTGAAAGGTCTTTTAGTATTGATATTCTTTGCAGATAACCAAACTTTATTCCCAGGAGCAATACCTTTTGGAATGTCTTTTCTATTATGGTCAGCATAGTACTTATACTTATCCATGGACTCTTTGAATTCTTTCTTTAATTGAATCTGGTTCTTCTGAATCTGGTCCAGGTAGTGACTGGCAGGTTTGTTGTCCAACACATGCAGGAAGTCAAAACTTGGGTGCCTTCCATAGAGGGTAAAGAAGGGTGATTGCTTGGTAGAAGTGTGGACACTGTTGTTGTAAGAGAATTCTGCCAAGGGGAGCCAAGTATCCCAGTTGTCCTGATGGTAACTGATATACATTCTGAGGTATTGTTCTAGTACTTGGTTGACCCTTTCAGTTTGACCATATGTTTCAGGGTGGTAGGCTGTGGAGAGATTCCTTTGTATCTGTAATTTTTCACAAAGTGTTTTCCAGAAAGAAGAGATGAATAGGGAGCCTTGGTCACTTATGATGTCAGCAGGTAGGCCATGTTTGGAGAAGACATGACTGAGGAAAAGGTTAGCAAGTTCTACTGCAGTCAGTGTACCAGTTGTTTTAATGAAGAGGGCCATCTTAGAGAAACGGTCCACCACAACAAGGATAGAATCAAATCCATTGGAGAGAGGGAGTTGAGAGATGAAGTCCATAGAAAGAGAGGTCCAAGGGCCATCAGGGATTGGAAGAGGTTTGAGAAGTCCTAGTTTCTTTTCATGCCTTGCCTTGTTCCTGTTGCAAAGGTAGGAGGCTGAAACGTAGTTCTTGACATCCTTTGACATTCCATTCCAGGAGAAGGATCTCTTGATAAGGTTGAGGGTCTTCTGTTGGCCAGGGTGACCTGCAAGAGGAGAATCATTTCTTTGATAGAGTATTTTTTGATTAAGATGGTTAGCTTGGTCAGGTATGACCACTTTACCCTGGAACAGGAGTAAGCCACTAAAGGGGTCTAAGGAGTAATCAGTTACTTCTTCATTCTTATTCAATCTTTTAATGATTCCCTGAAATAACTTGTCAGCTTGTTGACCAGAAGTCAATTCACTCAGTTGATTTTCAAGTTTATTAGCAGAAATAAAAAAGAGTTTAGAAGCTTCAACTTCATTTTGTTTCAGAAGCTGTTGAAAATTTCCAGGGTTCTATTCAGAATATGGCCTTCCCCCCGCTGGATACACGTTGTCCCAACATGACAGGATATCTGGAATGGTTGAGAGTTTTCCAGGCCTGTAAGTGATCAGGAAATTGAATTCAGAGAGGAATTCTGCCCAACGGGCTTGTCCTCTAGCAAGGACCTTGGAAGACATAAAATACTTCAAAGAGGAATGCTCAGTTAGCACTTCAAAAGGGTCAGTAACGCTCAAGAGGTAGGACCTCCATTGCTGGAGGTCAAAAACAATGGCAAGGAGCTCTTCGTCATGGATTTCATAGTTGAGTTCAGCACTGGACATTTTTCTGCTGTCAAAGGCAATAGGGTATTTAGTGTTATCAGCAGTAACCTGGTGTAGGACCGCTCCCAGGGCATAGTCACTGGCATCAGTCTCAACATAGGTTCTCAGAAGGTGATCAAAATGGAGAAGGACTGGAGCTTGGGTAAAAGCTTTCTTGATGTTTTAAAATTGTTGCAAGGCTTCAGGAGTGAGGTTGAAAGGGGAGCTGTTTCCAGCAATAGAGGTGAGGTGAGAGACCTGTTTGGAGTAGTTCTTTATGAACCTGCAATAGAAGTTAGCAAACCCAAGGAAAGACTGTAAAGCCTTTCTGTTTGTAGGAGTTGGCCAGGTAAGGATGGTCTTTACTTTGATTTTGTCCATAAAGATCCCATCCCCTGAGACCACGTAGCCCAGATAGTCCACAGAGGGTGCATGGAAGTCGCACTTGGAGGCTTTTGCATATAACTTGTGTTTTCTGAGTCTGGTTAGTACTTCACACACCTGAGGGATGTGTTCCTGTAAGTTTTTTGAGAAAACCAGGATATTTTCAAGGTAAACCACCACATAAATTGTGAGGAGATCAGCAAGGATGTCATTTATAAGATTTTGGAAAGAAGCTGGGGCATTGGTCAGCCCAAAGGGCATGACCAGGTATTCATAGCTTCCAAACTGAGATCTGAATGCTGTTAGGTGTTTGTCTCCTTCCTTGATGCGCAATAGATTGTAGGCGCCTCTGAGGTCCATTTTGGTGAAGATGGAAGAACCTGAGAAGACAGTCAGTAAGAAAGTCATTGGAGGAAGAGGGTAACGTTTTTTCCTGGTGACAGCGTTTAGCTTGCGGTAGTCAACACACAACCGCAAACTCCCATCCTTCTTTTTAACAAAAGGAACAGGTGCCCCAGTGCTTGAAGTGTTGGAGTGGATGAAACCTTTCTCTACATTCTCTGCTATGTAGGCCTGTAGGGTTGCCTTTTCACCTTGAGATAGTGAATAGATGGGCCCAACTGGAGGGAGTGGGCCTTCCAGTTTGATGTGGTGATTGTAAGCGTGGTGAGGAGGAAGTTGATCTGCTTTAACCTTGGAGAAAACATCTAGGAAAGAATTGTAATCAGAAGGAACTTTCTCCAACACGGTTCCTATTTCTTCAGGGTCTTTGTCAATGTCAAACTTGTCCCAGTCAGCTGAAGCGTTCTTATGGGGAGTAACAGAAATGTTAGAAGAGGTGACCAATTGCATGATATGCAAGGATGAATCCCTAGGTTCCTCCTCCAGAGGAATGTTCAGGGGATCAATGAATATCCAAGCAAGGTGGGAAATTGTTGAACTCAATGGAAATTGGATGGGGTGTTGAGGATGCAAGGGTTCTGAAGTGAAGGGGAGTGCCATGGACTGCAGTGCCAGAGGCAGAAGGCGAGCGGAACCAGTTAAAGGTAGGTTGGCCATGTTGAGTTCAACGGATTGGGAAGAATAATTGTCAGCGGGCTGGTGTCTTGGGGTGATCAGCCCCATTCTCCAGTTTACTTCAGGATTCTAGTGGTGAAGAAAGTCGATCCCCAGGATGAGGTCTTCTGAGAATGGTGCGTTGACAAGGAGGAATTCTCATTCAAAGCTAGGAAAAGAAGGAAGAGAGACCACCCAAGTTGCCTTGTGGGAGATTAGTTGAGAGGGTGACTCATTTGGACTAAAATTGAAAAGAGTAATAGGTTTGCCCAGAGGTATGGGCTGCAATGAAAACTTTAGAACCATGGTGTTAGCCATTACAGATTGAGTAGCACCTGAATCAATCAAAAAACTATAACTCAAGTCCTGGTGAAAGAGAATAAAACGTAAGCCTTTGGAAAGTGGGTCAGAGTAGTCTTTTTGTATCTTTTGTACCCTAATGTCAGTGGGGTGATAATCCTGGAGTACAGCAGGAAAACCACCTAATTGTTTTTTGGCTTGGGGGTGGAGGAGGAGTTGTTATTGGAGGCAGGCTTCTTTTTGCAGTCGTCTGTTTTGTGCTTCCCTGCACAATACAAACATAGTCCCTCCTTCTCCATTCTTGCCTTTTCTTCAGCCTTGAGCTTGCCATCAGGACCTGGGTCCAAGGTGGGCTTGGTCTGAGAGGATTGTTTCTTTGCAGATTTGTTTTTCTTCTTGGCCTTACCCTTGCCCTTGTCAGACTGGGAAGAATTGGCTTGGGATTGAGAGGAATTTTGCTGTTTAGAGTGGCTTGGATGGGAAGACTTCTCCTTGACTTGTTTGTGGTACCTGGTATTGTAGTCCAACACTACATCCATAAGGTCTTGAAGGGTGTCTACAGAACCATCATAGCCAGCTAATTGATCCAGAAGTCAGGCAGGGAGGCTTTGGCAAAAATGGAAGTAGAAGGCTCTATCCCCCCATCCAGAAAATTTTGTCATAAGGGAACAAAATTCTGTGATGTGGGTCAAGGCATACCCAGAGTCCTTCATCTTCAAGTTTGCAAGTTCCTTCTCTGCCTTTGCTGTTTCCAGACGATTGCCAAAGAGAGTATGAAGTTTTTCCGTGAAGTGTTGCCAGGAGTTGAGTAGGAATGAGGGCTCTTGATTGGTGAGATGGGCCCAGTAGGGTTGAATCCAACGGTTTGCATTCCCAGTGAGGTAGGAGACAGAAAAAAGAATTTTCCTTTGATCCACACGGAAGGTCCCTTTGTCGTTTGCAAAGATGAGTTCACAAGCTTGTAGGAAGGGCCTGAGCTTGGTAGGATTATTGCCTTCAAATTTGTCTGGCGGATTCATCAATGGGGCTTTGAAGGTTCCTGAGTAGGAGGTACTAGTCGTTGGGGGTTGAGAGAGTTTGGCCACTGCTGAAGTAATGGTTTGAAGCAAGGCTAGGAGAGTCGGGTCCACAGTTGTAGGTTGATGAGGTTGAACTGGAGGAGCTGGGGTTGCAGTTGAAGCGGAAGGTTGGGAGGCTTCTTCCTGAGGTCCAGAGGTTGGTGAGTTAAGTTTGCTAAGGATCCTTGAGTCGAACCCTGAGTCCTTGCTTTCTTCCTCCTCTTCCACATCCTCAGGGAGAGGGATTAGACTGGGATAGAACGATGGGGAGTCCAATCCATAACCTGCTTGGGGATATTGACCAATCACTCAATTAATAAATGGTCTGACAACAGGATGAGCAGGGGACAGAGAAGCTCTTGGAGGAGCTGGAGGAAGGATACCAGTGTCCATGGCGTTGTAAGCTGGTGCAGGGTGGTTGGAAAAGGTCCTCCCTTGTCCACGGGCTTGAGGAGTAGATTGATTGTGGTCTTGCATTTCTATGGTAGAACCACATCCTCGGGCGGCCCTGGTAAGAGGTGGACTGGTGATGATGGAAGGTTGTGAACATCGAGGAGGCATGTTTTCCAAGTATGCCGTAGAAGAGTGACCCAAGAAAAATACCCGGAGAAAATGAGGGAGAAAATTTGGCCACAGAAAATATGTCTTGAACTTGTACAAGGTTCAGTCAAAGTCAAAGTGTCAAAGTCGAAGTGTTGAAGTCAAAGTGTCAAAGTCGAAGTTCAAAGTCAAAGTTTGGAGTCAAAGGTCAAAGTCAAACTGTCAAAGTTGAAGTTTTGAAGTCAAAGGTTGAAGTTGAAGGTCAAAGTCAAAGGTCAAAGTCAAATGTTGAAGTCAAAGGTCGAAGGTGAAGGTTGAAGTCAAAGGTCAAAGTCAAAGGTTGAAGTCAAAGGTTGAAGTCAAAGGTCAAAGTCAAAGTGTTGCTTGAGGGCCAATTCCAGGAGAGGGGTTGAGGCAGATAAATTCCGCAGGGTGTACCTTTGGAAACGTGGAGGCCACACACTGTTTAGCTCTATACCACGCATGCCCACAAATATCGTAGGTAGTGTTATCCAGGAGATGAAATGATTCTATTGGGATATACAGGTGGGTAGTAATTGAGGGGAAGGAATTAGTATAATGTCACAACTGCCCCTGGCGTGCAAGGGGCTGAGGGCACAGGCACTACTGCTCACAGAACTCAGGATAGAGATAAGAGATTGATTGCAAATGAGGAGGGGATGTAGAGTAAGGACAATGATGAGGAGATGAGTCCAGGAGTAAGGCTCTGAAGGATTTGATGAGGGAATCCTGTAAGAGCAACACCAGAGGGATAGGTCAGGTGAGTAAGGTAGTCTGGTTGGCTTTCTTGTGCTGAGATGACACCTATTGGATGAGGGGCTAACCAATTAGAAGTGGTATACTAATTCCTTGGGGGAATTAGTCCAAGGGGAGAGGAGTGGCCAGTATATGTGAGAGCTGAGAGGAGGCTTTGAGGATTGGATGACTGGTGCTGGGTTGGGAGGTCCATGGAATTACATGTGGACAAATTGGGTTGAAGGTTGCAGATTGACAGGTTGATTAATGGGCCTGTCCAGGAAGGTCATGTACTGAGCTGGAGTATGGGTTGTCCAGCCAGGAGTATGTACTATGGTTTTACTGTATGTACTTCTCATGCTAGATAGGGTTTGAAGGAGAGATGAGGATGCACCAAGCCATAGAGAGGTAGAGGGTGTGCCTGGGAGATTACCTAAAGGCTGCAGGATATGCAGGGGGATACTTCAGGATGTTCAGTAGTGGAGTGTGATTGAGCTGGGCTGAGGTTGGCTGAGGGCTGAGTAAGCTCGAGGAGACTGAGTCAATTTGGTTATGACAGCGTCCAAAAACCTGGTAATTTCAAGAATTAGGGACTAAAAATAAAATAAAAAGAAATGGAACTGATATAATGCTCATTTTTGATATTACTACCACAATTTTCAAGGTTCACTACTAATACGCCTCTGACACCGCCACCTTATATTTGACAATTGTCCAAATTCAAGGTGAATCCAATGAATCCTGAGGTTTGAGCAAAGTGAAAGCTGAGGATTTGGCAGTAGTCAAAGAAGAAAGGGAGGAAGGGATAATGGATGAAGGAGTGGGTGATATGGAATGGAGGGAAGGAAATGGGACAGGGGGTAGGAATGGACCGGAAAGGGGTGGAATGGAAGGCCAAGATGGAGGGAACCCGGTGCAAGTCAAAGCACCCATAAAAACTGATGCAAGGCAATTAACTGGAAATGGTGGAGAAGGTTTTTCAAGGCGCCAAAGGAAGAGAGCGTATGAGGAGCTCTTGGAGGAAGGTGGATGGAATGCCCGGCCAAAGAGGGCTTGGACTTCAAAGTGCAAGGAAATCTTTGAAAGGCAACTGGTGTTGCAAAGGTTGTCTTCTTTGATAAATAGCAATGATTTGGATGAATTTTGGTCAATGGTAGAGGAATCAACCAAAAATTGGGAGGAAGCAGAAAGAGAAGTAAATTAAAATTTGTAAAATAATTTATTTTATTTTTAATCTTATTTTATTATAATATAAAGGTTATTTCATTATTTTTATTATGAATATATATTTTATTTGAAATAAAAAAACATGAAAGAATGAAAGATTGTGAAAGGAAAATGGATATATTTTAGGGAAATGGAGAGGAGATAAAGTCAGGGAATGGAATGAGATTGATGGGATGGAATGAGATGGAAGTGAGGAATGGGATTGGAGTCATGATTGGAAAATTTTAAAGGGTAACTTTCATGAAAGTCTCATACCAAATTGGGAGAGTTGCAAAGGTGATGGGATGGTTAACATGAGGTGAAATAGTTTTTTGGACTGGAAGCCAGTCCATTTGACAAGTTATTGAAGTTTTCCTTTGTGTAACATAGAATCCAGAATACAAATTACTTCCCACTCTAACTGATCTTTGACTTTTACTGGTTCAGGAGGGGGATTAGTCTTCCCTGGGTATAAAACTCAAGCTGAGTCTAGGAGAGACACATCAACAACAGGGTGGATACCTTTTCATTTTAAAGGTAAGGTGAGTTTAAAAGCATTAGGGGAAATGACTGATTTGACTTTGAAGTGGCCAAGTTTTCTTTCAGAGAGTTTCTGAGTGGGGAAAGTACTGCAAATATTCTACAAATCAAGCAATACCTTATCTCCTACTGAAAAGGTTGGGTCCAAAGTGCAAAGTTGGTCTGCTTTTTCCTTGTAAGACTGGTTTGCTGCTGCAAGGTTGGTTCAAATTTGTGTTTGAAGAGAAAAAATGTGATTAAGTTAATTGGTAGCAAGTTGAGAAGGTGCTACATGAATAGAAGAGAAAGTTGGGTTTTGGCCATAAAGAGTCTTGAAGGGCAACTGTTTGGTGGAGGGATGAGTGGAGTTGTTCTAGGCAAACTTGCAAATGGGAGCCATTGCAACCAGTGGTCCTGTTGGTAGGCAACATAAATTCAAAGATACTGTTTGAGAATCTGATTGAATTGCTCAGTTTGCCCATCCTTTCCAGGTGGTAAGCTGTTCATAAATTCCAAGTGATCTTCAAATTTTTGCAAAGCAAGGTTTAGAAGCTAGAGATTAAAAAAGATCCACAATCAATAATTTTTTTATCAGGGAGACCATGTTTTGAGAATTTTGAGCTTGCTACTATTGCAGAGCAAGCTGAAAAAGTAAGAAAAATAACATAAATAAATAAAAATTTATTAAAGGAGAAATAATATTAGAAATATTATTTCAAATTCTGATTCTACATAACAATTAAGGTACGTCACTGACTGCTACCTACCTCAAATTCCTACGGCTTATATTTTGAAATAATTAATGAGCATTTAGAAAGAGACGCGGCCTTGGCATTTTTGTCATTTTGATATTTCACATGAAACCCCATGTATAGGTTTCTGTCAGCTTGCTACTATTGCAGAGCATGCTGCAAAAGTAACACAAAAACATAAAAATAAGAATATTAAAATTAACTTAAGAAGGAGTAGGAAATCCTTCAATATTATTGTAGAAATGGGTTCTCCACCCAAAATAAGGTAGGTTCACTCACTGACACCGCCCTTGAAATCCAACTCATTATAATTTTAATAATTAAAGGAAGGAAAGACCAAAATACCACGACACCACTCATGGGAGTTTTTGGCCAATTAAATTTTTCAAATGTATTGTCAAGTATAGGTTTCATAACCAAAATTTGGTCAGGATTGTGTTGTTGTCTATATTTTAGGGGTTACATACAGAAATGTGTTCTGTCACAATTCCCACACATAGCCGCAGCAACCAATACGTCCACGCCTGGCTGAGCAGCAGCATTGCCACCCTGTTAGCTTACCCTCACAAGCTTTGTGCACAGCCCCGGGCCTCTGAAAAGTATGCAGCCACAGGACTATGGGCTGACAGAGTGAAAGGCAGCCTGAGAAGCCCAGGTACCATGTAAACATGCTACAACCTACACGGGAACATTCTACATATGTAATAAATGTTCCTGTGGATAGTAGATAATCTAAAAATACATAAAAGTATATAAAAATACCTAAATAACCTTTATACTTATTTTTTGTTAATATAATTAAAAATACCAAAAATGTTGAAAATAAGATAACTACTATTTGTAAAAATATATTAAAATACTATGATAAACAGTTGTGAGAACTTTAAGTCACCAATATTTTTTTGACATACTAAGAAAACTATTGATGAAGAAATATTACATTAATTTCCATAACTTATATTTTTAATTAATTATTTTTAGTAAATCAACTGAATTACAAAAATAATGAGTAAAATCAATATCACAATTTTACTCCAATCAGTTAATACATAATGAGAACCCAACTGACATCAGATTACCCATAGAAATTTCTATTAAAAAAATTTTTAAAATACTAGCAACATTTACTAAGGATAATTAATTAACAATAAATAATATGGACAGATTAGTGTTATTCACACGTCCAAAAAATCAATTAAAAGGTAGAATAATTCCCATATCCTGTGAAATTAGATATTAACCGTGCTATAGCACATGAAAAATGTAACAAGCTACCACTGGTTACCCTGCTAGCCTTAGTGTCTGTCCCTTTGAGCCCCTGTATCCCCCAAAGGACAATATTGGGACTCAAAGGCTCTTTTGAGGATATTGATACACAGAGACCCAGTTATATTTACACCCAAAACAGTGCCAAGGTAATCAAATACTTATAAGAGATAAGTCAGTGATTTATGGCTTAATTCTGATCAATAATATTCGTCCCCAACCCTTTCTATCAATTTAAACTGCTGAAAAACCTTTAAACCCCAGTAACAGGTTTAACCCATCAGTGCACATTCCAAACAGGTAAACAAAGGATTAAATAATATGCCAGTTAGTTTTATTATCCTTTTTCTGTCGCGGAAGCTTGGCCACAAATCCCTTCCACTCCACTGTGTATTTTATAAACATATTATCTTTGGGAAATATATAATTTAACAATATATTATTTAAAAATATAGATTAAAGGTTCCAAAGTAACCAGGTCTACATGTTTTCAAACTGAATTCCCTGAAGAGAGGTGTTAAATATCCCCAATATTATTGTTGCCCCTCTATTGATTTATTTAATAATCAATTTATCAATATTGATTTATAATATTAAACCATAAACCAAACCAATTAACCTTGCAATAGCTTTATCTAAATGTTTTACAAAATTTTGATGTATTTATTGAATAATATATTTATTATTTATTCTATCACCTCTGGTAGTCAAAGGAAAGAAAGGGTCTTGGCATGCAGGAGACTGAAAGTTTCACAGTGAAATTTATGTCAGAATCCAAGAATTCTGTGATTTAGAGGAGTTACAGGCAAAAATGTGATTTCTCACAATTCCTGCACGCAGCCATGGAAACCAACACATCAGCGCGTGGCTTCCAAGCAGCAATCTCACCCTGTCTGCGTACCCTTAAAAGATGTGTATGGAGCCCTGGGCATCTGACAAGTATGCAGCCATGGGACTATGGACTGACAGAGTGACACAGGGCTCAAGAACCCTAGGTACCACACAAAAGTGCTAGAACCTAGACGGTGTAAGACTCCAAACGGTGCTAAGCCGTGGCAGTTCTGTGGAGGGGAAAGGTGCTGTTTAGGCTGCCCTCCTAGGAGTTACAATAATATTTAAATGTAACCGGAATCAAGGTCCAGAACCTTATGGATGAAAAATCAAAGTAAGGGAAGAGGATAAGAATCGTCGGTAGCAATGGAAACAACACTATCTGAGGCCAGATGGTGCAGGTAAAGACTTAAACAAATAAGTCAAGGTTTGCTCAGAGTTCAATAGAACAAGGCAGCTGTAAGTAACAACGCCCACAAGCTAATAACTCTGGTCGTCAGCAGCTAATTAGGAAAGATCAACTCAATCCCAACCAACCTCCAGGTTCTCAATGAACCTGCCCAACTCTCCGCAATCAAGCGCTTGAAGGGTACCAGATAACTGTGGGAGGCTGAACAAAACAAGAGCAATTTTTTTATGAAGCTCTAGAAGCAAATCAATAACAAATTCAAGCAAGAATATCCCAACACTTCTCAAGGGACTCAAGAATAGCGTGGCAAAATTCAACCTTAAAGAAGAAGGGAGGTATAAGACTCCAGGTTTTAAGCTTAATAAAACCTCTTCAATCAAACCTGATTGGCTCCAGAAAGATGATCAAGGAGAGATCAAGACCATTATGGTCAGAAAAAGGGATCAGAGTGGTATAACACACCCAAGAATTCAGACAGGAATTCTTCTTCAACCAGCAAGGCTATTGGTTGGTGATAAGGATCAAGGTCACAAGGGACAGAGTTTGAGTATGGAGGCTCAAAGGATCAAGGGGCAATCATGGATATACCCAGATAAATTTCTCAGATAAGTGGAATAATTATCATTATCATTATTCCAGTATTTTTATCACTCTCTGTATCTAAAGGACTGCAAGGTTCCTGTTTTCAGAGAGCTGACAAGGTGACTTTGATGAAGGAGAAGGATTTGAGTGATCTGGAAAACTTTCCATGAGTGGCTCCTTTTTCACCTCCATTTCTTCCACATCAGAGGAAGGAGGCTCAGGTGAGGATCAACGTTTGACTGGTTTTTGAACAATTGAAGTTGGCAAGGAAGAGGCCTTGTGAGGTTTAGGTTCCTCATGCTGTTTCCTAGCTGGATAACATTGATAAGTAGTCCCAGTAAGACTGGAGAACAAGATGGCTGGAGGGTACCAAGGTTGAAGAGTACCACAGTAAGATTAGAAATCAAAGGAAGGAAGGGATGCTTTCATTGGAGGTGGTGGCTGATAAGAGGACACCACATGAAAAATAGGGAGGGATGAATCAAAAGGGGTCAGAGCACCATTAGGAAGTAAGAAATTTTTCCCCTTCTGCTCCACCAACCTTTCCTTTATATCCTTCTGGAGTTCCAAGATTTTTCCAGTTCCATGGCCTTCCCTATGACAGTAGTAACAGACCAGGATAGATTTGGGTACAGAAGTAGAGGCTTTAGGAGTATCAAGAGAAGAAATATTTTTATCTATTTTTTTCTCAAAATCTTGAAGTATATTAGTAAGTTTGTTGAGAGTAGTAGGTTCTCAAGTAAAATTAGGATCTGCTTTAGCTCTTTTATCTGCCATAATCTTAATCATAATATTGCTGGATTCTTTAAAAGAAGGGGCATTAGCTGGTTCACTGGTTCTAGGTTTTTCAAAATTTAAAGCATTTTGATGTTTCATAACTTCATCCGCAGTACTCCTAAGGATAAGGAAAAAGGGAGCTTGAATCAATTATCCCTGGTGATTATCATAGATCCAGATTTGATCAATTTTTTATTAATTATTTCCTGCACAGACACCAAAAAACATTGGAAGAATTGTTCCCAAACTTTGTCCACTGTATCAATGGGATTGTTTTGGATAAGATAGTTTTGGATAGGATCCCAAGACTTCCTAAAAGACTGGTAGTCAGAGGCTGAAGAGACACCACCACCTGAGATCCATTGAGAAACAAAAGCATCCAAGTTCTGCAAATTAAAAAAAGCAAAATCTATTTTAATGCAATATGGCAACATTACTTCCCTCAGAAGTGCCCATTTATGGGATTTTAATCCTTTGAAAAACAAAATTACTTCCATAACTTCATCAGAGGAGATAAATAATTGGAACTGATAGGACATATTGTATTTGCTTGCTCCATCCACTTCAGCAGCCATTTTGTAAGAGTCCAAGAACTTTCTGACATTTACCCCATTGAAACCTAATTTCTTGTTCTGAGGTTTGATCTTGACCATCTTTGGTCAAGCAGAGGTGGTTGGGGTACCAGTGGATGCCATTTCAAATAAAAGAATTACTAGAGGATCCAAAGAGCAGATTTCCAAAGTGGCTCACCAGTGTGGCAAGAGTAGGGTTTCACAAAAAAAAACAAAGTACCTTGCCCGGATGGTGCACCAGTTGGGAGGACTTAATTCTAGGATAAGTTACCTCCACGGATCAGATTTGAGAAGAGAGAGGGGAAACAGAGAAGACAAGAAAAAGATTGGATTTCTAAGTTTGATTCCAAACATTCTTGGGACTGTAAATCCCAAGCTTGCTGGTTCAATCCCAGCCCGGGAGACCAAATGTAAGACTCCAAACAGTGCATGCAGCTCTGTGGAGCCAAAAGCTAATGTTTAGGCTGCCCTCCTAAGAGTTACAATAATATTTAAATTTAACTAGAATCAAGATCCAGGAACTTGTGAATAAGTAATCAATGTAAGGGATGATTCTCAGAGTAGTTGGTAACAATGGAAACAACACTATCTGAGGCAAGATGGTGCAGGTAAAGACTTAAACAAATAAGTCAAGGTTTGTTCAGAGTTTAATAGAACAAGGCAGTTGTAAGTAACAACGCCCACAAGCTAATAACTCTGGTCGTCAGCAGCTAATTAGGAAAGATCAACTCAATCCCAACCAACCTCCAGGTTCTCAATGAAAATGCCCAACTCTCAGCAATCAAGTGCTTCAAGGGTACCAGATAAATGTGGGTGGCTGAAAAAAATAAAAACAATTTGTTTGTGAAGCTCTAGAAGCAAAGCAATAACATACTCAAACAAGAATAACCCAAGACTTCTCAAGGAACTCAAGAATAGTGTGGAAGAATTAAACTTCAAAGAATAAAGTGAGGTTTAAAAATCCAGGTTTCAAGCTTAAAGAAACCTCTCAGTCAAATGTGACTGGATCCGCAAAGATGATCAGGGAAGGATCAGACCAGTATGGTCAGAAAAAGGGATCAAGAGTGGTATAACACACTCAAGAATTCCAGCAGAAAGAATTCTATTCAACCAGAAAGGCTATGTTTGGTGATAAGGATCAGGGTCACAGATGGACGGATCAAAGTGTGAGTATTGAGGCTCAAAGGATCAAGGGGAAATCAAAAGATATACCCAGCACAAAGTTGCAGACAAAAGGAAGGAAGCCCTATGGAATGATCAGATTCCTCCTGGATATATATCTCCCCCTTCCCTCAAAAAGGCAGGGGAGAGCCCTCCTTTTATAGAAAAGGGGACCTATAGACTACTTAAAAGAGATACAACAAATGAAGCAAAAAAAAGTTTTTTTTTCTTTTTTTTTTGAATGAAGACAAGAGAGATGAGGATAGAAGACAAGTGGCGAGAAAATATGACAAAATCTAATCACATGGCATATGTAAAAGAAAATAAATAATAAAATAAAGTGACATAAAAAAAGGAAGCCCGCGTCACAGACAATAGCAGGCAGCATGATGGGTTGGCAGGTGAGCAACAGGAGCAAGGAAGAACACCCACAACAGCATTTGCTTGCGGGTTGGGCGGAGGAGGATGAGAAAGTGACGGCTGTCAGCTGATCTGTTGGTGTTGAATGTGGGATCAATTGGTTTGCTTGAGTTTTTTGGGAGCCCACTGGGAGGATTGGGTAGTTGAGGATAATCAGCTAATGATCAAGGAAGTTGGGGCATGGTGGCCCTGGAAACCGGCGACGGCACTGGTGAGGGTAGTGAGAGCTCCAAGGGTTGATTTCCCAATCTTGGAAGGTGATCAATGAAGGAGGGGCTTGGATCAAAGCAGTGATGATGTTGGGAAGGTGAGTCAGTGATTGGTTGGGGACAGGAATCTGACAATAGTTGTTTTTGGACAATGGATCAATGGTTTTCATGGGCTGGGAAGATGGTTAGCAACAACCGCAACAGCCGGCCAGATGAAAGAAAAGTTGAGGGCGGGAGATCAATGACAGCGTTGAAGCCGTTGTTTCCATTGCTTTTGATGCCATTTTCAGTGCCAATGATGGCGGAAAGGGTGATGATTCAGATGATTGGAAATTGTTTTGCGCGCTCGCGTTTGGCCAAAATGGAGGGCACAAGTGCCACAAGGAATTATTGATCCAGAGATCAGGAAGTGGGAGGATGGGAGGGGATCTTGCCTAGAAGGCTAGGAAAAGAAAAAGGTGAGAGCTAAAAGAACAAAACGGTACCCATAGGAACACAGGGATACACATTTTTTTTGCAGAGATTTTACTGGATTAAAGAATGCATAGAAAAAAAATTAAAAAATTTCAATTTTCCATGAGGTGTCCAAGATTGGTCACCGCACATTGTTGCAAAAAACCGGACTAAATTTGAGTTTTGTGGGGCTGTACATCAATTGAATTTATTTGTGTTCCATGCCACACAACTCTAAGTGTTTTAGGGGAAGAATATTAAATAAACTAAATAAAAATACAAAAAAATCCAAAATCAACAAACCAATTGTGAGAATTATTGGATCACAAGCTTATTCAAAGGCAGTATTTAAAGCAAAAGAAATTTTGAGACAATAATTTCTTATGATTGAACCTTAATCTGAGGCAGAGAAAATTGTGCACTTGTGAATTTGAATGAATTTTTGAATGAATGGATGGAAAACAGCATGGGGATGAGCTCCTTAAATAAAAAAGATGGTGCTCATGTGGAGCTCATTTAATGACAAGGAAAAAGCAATAATTCCGCCCCAAATGGGCTGCACAGGCTCTACAAGCCCTGTTAGTTAGTTTGGGCTTAATCAGCCCACTTGGAATTAGTGCTAAACCCTTTTGACCAGCCTGTAACAGTCTAATTTGGTGTTTCCACCCTCACAAGGCTGAACCAGCCCCTTGCTGTTCAGATCCTGGCTGGTTTTCTATTACAACCAACCCTGTTACCTGGTTACATCTCTCTTCTAACATTTCTGGCTCTTTCTGTACACTCACAGGCCAGGTTTCCTCCTTCAACCAGGCCCTGGCCCTCAAAATGGCCAGGGTGGACCCAGAATCACTCTGGGTCTGGCCAAGAACTCATGAGGGGGGGTGTAACCGGCGGGCGTGTGCACCCCCCCCCCTTCTTTACTCAAATCCCCTGGGGAGGTGATCAAATCCACCTCCAGGGGTGCTGGATTTTGATACCCCCAGGGATAATCACACAGAAGGTGGGCTTGGTGGTGGTCAGGCCCACCCAGCCCCATTGGTTGCCTCCCCCTTGGTAATGGGGGGGGGGGGGGAGATGACCCCATTACTCTTGAGTTGGGAGGGGGGAGATGACCCCATTGCTCTTGAGTTGGGGGGGTGATCAAGTCGCCTCCAACCTTGCCTGTTGCCTTTGTTGCAACCAGCTGGCTGGCCTGGTCAAGGAGGGACAAGCCATCCTCCCTCCCCCCTGCAACCAAGCATTAAGGGGAGGGAGGGAGGCAGGGGCCGTCAGCCCTGGCGGCCGCAACCAGCCAGGTGGCCCAACTTGGACCTTGGCCCCGCGCAAAGCGGGTGGGGGGACTCCAAGTAGAGTCCTCTGCCCTCTACAATGGCCCCTTGCAGGCTGTTGGGCCCCAGGTGAGAAACAAGCGGCCCCAATGACCCCAAGAAACGTACTTTGGTGGGCCATCCTGTCTGGCCAAGTATGTCCATAATAATCCTTGGGCCCGTAAATGCCCATATAAGCCCATCTGGCTAAGATGGCCAATCCACCTTGATGGGCCCTTCATGTCCCGTGTCCCAACTGACTAGGAAAAATGTGTTTTGGCCCCCAAATGCCCAAACCCAATGACATCCACATATGCCCACATGCCCCAAGTGATGTCCAATGAGCTGTCGAAGCCCATTTGTGCATCTCATTTGGATTACACACTAATATGCAAATTACCTGATTCCATCCGTATTTCATCAAAAATGTTGATATTTTGGCTAAAAAACAAATAAAAATAAATAAAATAAAATAAAAATAAGTAAAAATAAGTAAAAATAAGTAATAATTACTAAAAATAAGTAAAAAATAAGTAAAAATAAGTAAAAATAAGTAAAAATAAGTAAAAAACAAAAAAATGAAGAAAACTGAAGAAAAACAAAAGATCATAAAATAAGTAAACAATGATAGAGTCAAAAAAGACAAGTAACTAAACAAGCCCTAAAGTAAAAAAACCAAAAAAAACAATTTAAATTTGTGTTAAGCTAATCTCATCACAAGAAGTTAAAATAATCCTTATGATGGGATTAGAACAAAAAAATTTGAACTGAATTACCAATAAAATATCACTCAAAACACTCACCATAAAAATTTTAAATCAAAATACTCAACATGATTATGTTCAAAATGTGATAACCCTTTAAATTAATAGAATTACAATTTAGCTGCATCAGAATTACAAGTCATATGGAAACCCAATGATGAAATTATCTGTATAATTGAATTATATAATCTAGAATACACATGCATTTGATCTTTGAGATGATCACCCCAACCAGAAGCTTTCTTTTGAAATGAAAGCTGATGTTTTTGCTACAATGGGCAGGATTGGAATCATTTCTCCCTCAATTACTAATAGAACCCAGTGGTTATTGTTTACAAAGTAAATATTAATAGGCTCTGATTGATCTGTAAACCATTCTTTCATTGGATTATAAGTAAAAAATTAGTCCAATGAAATGAACCTATAGGTCTGGCATATGTGTCTGCTATTATTTGACCCATATCTAACTTTGCCAGCCATTTTGAAGAGGAAATCTTTTCATTGATTTCTTCAACATTAATTCATTTTTTAATCTTTTCTACCTATTTTGGACCACCAAGCATCTTAATATAGCATGCTTTATGTTTCTCCAATGCTTAAATCAATTTCCTTTCTCACTTAAAACCAAAGATGTTCATAATACTCAAGGAATTTACAAATGACTCTAAATCCGCAATTCCTGTCACCAATCAGATCCCAAACCTCACCCAAGAGCTTCTGCAATTTCTGAGTTATTTTAATTCAAACTCCACTGTGGATGAACATTTTCAGGAACAATGAATCCTCTTGACGCTAGTAGGTCACCTATCTGGCGGGAACAGGGAAAACTCTTATTATTTTTATTGCCTCTAAAGAAAACATTTATTCCAATTGTAACAGTTCAGTGGGAAGAACTTTTCCTTTATAAATTTTAGAGTTGTAAATGGCAGCCTGAAAATATTTAATTTGATTTAAAACTGTTCTTTCTAGTTTTTCCCAAAAAACCAACATGTTTCAAAAAGAATTTGCAAGGAATTTTTTGAGAGTAGCATGGGCCTCTTCAATGCAAGAGGTGTTTTTATTTCCAAATTCAGGGTTTTTGAAAGTCCAAGCTGTTACAAACTTCTCTTTCATACAGAAGATGTTATTTTGGATATACCCAAGCACATCCCCATGGTCTTCCAAGAAACACTTTATACAAGTCATAATGTAAGCACACAAAACTATGAAGATTAACAGAAGAATAAGTGATTCGGCCCTTCCTCTGAGTTTCAAATCATTGACCTCTGCCTCCTCCTTGATTTTAGACGCCCCATACTTCCCCCACAGAGACATAAAGCTTTGCCACACTTCAATTTCATTATTAAAGCAAACTTTACAGTTTGCTTCTATGTTTTTATACAAGTTCCACTGAAAACACCGTGCTGTTCAATCAAGGAATTATTTCTGTGTGGAACAAATCAAAGCTTTTGAAATGTCCATCACAAAGACTTTGTGAAGTCTCTCAAAATCATAAGCCAGCTCCTTTAGTGCATTTACAGACCAACTGTAGAAATCAAATGTTTTTCCTGTTATAAAAAAAGATCTTTTGTGTAAGTTTTGAAGTTAGCTTTAATTCCTACAACAGGCAAAAGGGTTATTTTTTAATAATTTTTTTATAAGTGGAATCCAACATAGCAATATGATGGAATTGTGTGAAAACCTCTAATGATTTGAGGTGGGCCAAGAATAGGGCCAGCAAGTGACCCTCTCCACTCAATTTTGCTCAATGAACCCAAAATAAATCAACAAGTTGTTCAAAGAGGGCCTCCATAACACTTTTCCCTAGATTTCTGCTAGTGTTACCTTTTGCTTGGTGTTATAGATTGTTTTGTAATCAACATATTTTGTGCCATCAATCTTTCTCAATTTTATTTTATAGTATGTGTTGATCCCAAATTTGGGCTTGTGGTCCAGGAGGTCCCAAAAATTATTGCACAGCCCCAAGGGGGTTGCGCGTGTTTTCAACAACCTCTTGGACGCGTTTAGACGCGCTTATGGGCCCCCATGTGCGCCTTGCAAGCGCCTATGGGCCCCCAATTGTCCATTTGGCCGTGTAGAGCCTGAAACAACTACAACACAACTGGGAGTCATGAATTTATCATCAACCTTAATAATATTATCAAATTTTCTGAATTGACCAGGCACACAGGCTTATAAGTAATCTCCTAAAATAAGGTGTCAAAGATCCCCAGTAAACTATTGTGGCCCCTTTTTTGATTAATTTATGTCTTAATAGAAATCACTGATAACCAAACCAGTCCTATTTTCATTTGATTTATCCATATAAATAAGGATCATTGCTTCATTATTTTTTATAATTTTTTTATTCTAAAATCTATCACCCCTGGTAGCTAGAAGTCAGCTAGAAATTTGGCATCCAGGAGGCTTAACATAGTCTTTTATCATCATTTAATAACTTAATACAAAAATTAATCAATTAAATTATTCAATCTGCAATGTTAAATTATTAATAAATCATGGCTTCTCACTCTTGAAAATGTGAAAACATTATCCACAAAGGCAACCACTGTATTCAAAATACTGATGTCAAACAAATCTGGAGCAAGTGCAAGAATTGCAGGCTCCACAAGTTTGCTTTTTTGTTTTCTTGAAAAATTTTGTCTTCTAAATTTAACATGGCTTCTACCAGAAAATTTTCAAGTTGTTGTTTGGCTCCTGGAGTCAATTTTCAAAAAAGAAATTCAGCCAATATCAATTTTCTTGGAGAATAAAGCTTAGGTGATAAAGTGTTTCAGAAGAGATATATATATTGAAAATTATGCTCATATAAATTAATACCAATTAATTAAAAGCTTTTGTTGGTATACCACAGAAACTCCAGCACCACTACCAAAATTATGGCTTCAAACCAAATTAGAGATGGTCAAAGTGGAGGAGGTATGAGAAGTTCAAAGAAAAGTTCCAATTTCCAAGGAGACTCAGGGAGAGATCATAGATTAAAATAAGTTAGGACTGGAAGGAATGGGATGGAGAAAAGGAGAAAGGGATACTAGACTGGAAATGGGAACAAACAACCTCAGAAATCTGCATGTAACTTGCTAGCAAGTGCTATCAAGGAGGTAATGCCCAATATATGAAGAAGATCAGGTCAAGCTCTGGCCAAGCTCAGATCAAGATTTATCCAAGCTCCAATGCACAGTTACTTTGCATAAAAAACCATTTAGAGGATGAACATACCTCCAACTAGAGATTGGAGAGAGCTTCAACCAGAGCTTAGTTGATGGCACTTGCTAAAAAGTCCCATTAGTTTTTTTGTGGTGGAAGGAAAAGGAAGTTAATGTATTGAATTTGATGGTTGAAAGGAGTTTATAAACACAATAGTGGGAGTTCAAATCAAAACAGATGCAAATAAATTGACCAGAGATGTGGCTAAAGTTTTTTGAATCCAAATTAAACACAAAATAATTTTAAACTGATTGATGGAATAAGATAGGTTGGAATTCATAAGAAAGAGGGCTTGAACTTCAAAGTTCAAGTCAATTCTTGAAGAAGAATTTCTTGAACAGTTTCATTTAACAAGAATAATTTCCTGATGATGAACCAATAAAATAGATTGAATTTTATTTCTATTTTAAAGTATTTAAATGATGACTGGAGAAATGATAATGAGAAGCTAAAGGATACAATTTAAATTTCATTTTTATCATTATCATTATTGCTAGATTTTTATGATTTTTTTGTGTTTGAGATAATTTTGTTTTTTCTATATTTTGAAAGGAAAATGAAAGAGATAGAAAAAAAATGGGAATGATGAAAAAAGGGGGAAAAGTATGCTGTAAAAGGAGGGGGTGTTAAATTGATGAATTGATGGAACTTAAAAATGAGAAGGTCAACATCTGAGGACAGGATGAGATGGCAAGAGCGCACTGAAAAAGGAGAATTCAACGCAGGAACCCAGAGATTGATGAGGAAACAAAAATATCTCACCAGGAACACAGACAGGACTGGTGGTCTTATATTAGAAAAGGTCATTGAGTGAGGACAAGGTCAAAAGACAAGTTTGAGGATTTACAAAAAGATGAGAGGGTGAAGACAAGGAGAGGGAGAGAAGACAGACAAGATGAGGAGATGAGATGAGTTTTGAAAGGATAGACGAGTAGACAATGAAATTTGAGTGATGAGGACAAAGCTGAGGAAAATGAACTGAGAGACCACAGGAACAAAAACAAGAACAGAGGAAGACAAGCAGGAGGATGTGGTAGTTCATTCTAAGGCAGAGATATCTTGATTTGAAGCATCCTCACTGACAGTGTACTTGCCTGTTACAGTAATTAGCAGCCTCATCAACTTAACACCCCACCGTGCCTGGGGAGATATTGTGCAAAAAAATTCAAAAGCATTTAGTCAGCTTCAGTGTGAAGAAAAGGAAACAGTAGGGAGATACTCTGAGCGGAAGCCTTCTTTGTCAGTTAATTGGCCAGAATTTTCTCAGATTTAAGGAGTTTGATCTTGATTTGATTAGCTCTGAGTTCCTCTCTCATTCCCTTGGTCTTCAGGTCCAAGTGTCTTGTTTTTGAGTTTGAGCCAAATTTGCTGATCTTGTCATCAAGCCCCCTGTTTTCAATGTTCAAGGAAATGGTCTTCAACGCTGCCGACTAAAAGATTTTGTTTACCAGACCCTTGATCCACGTTGCCTTGTGGAATGATTCCACTAGAGCGTTCAGTTCCGCATCAGTGGAGGACCACATGATGTTCTTTTTCTTACAACTGTTCCAGAAGACCAAGTTGCCGTAGACCACACAAAGGTAGCTGGTTTGAGACTTTTGTGTGCTAGGATCATCCCCCCAAGACGCATCAGAGAAAAATTCAAGGGTGTTTGTCAGAGGGAGACTTTTGAGTTCCAGTTTGTGATGTTGAGTCCCCTTCAGGTATTTCCACCTCTTCTTGATTTTGTTCCAGTGAGTGATCCCAGGCTTCACATTGAATTGCGCCAAACTTGACACTGCAAAGCTGACATTGGGTCTATTGTAGCAAGCTATGTGGTTCAGTGATCCAATGGCAGCACAGTAGTTGATATTCAGGGCCTTGAAGGCTTCATGCTCTTTGTCTGTGGCAGGTTTGAGTTGAAGATTTTGAGTCTGAAAATTTTAAGGTAGGCTATGACGCCAAAGAGAGAATAATGGGAAAAAATGAGGCTACAAATCGCCAAAGGGGAAGAGGTAATACTTTTAAATTCAAGTAAAACTGATCCAATGAGGAGGAAGGGACGCTCCAGTTTTGATAACTGATAATTGGATGAATTTCATTCCTGGTCCAAGGGAAGGACCAGTATTTAAGCACAACTGGAGAACCCTAAAGGGCGCCTAAGGTAGCAGGGTTAAAAAACTAGAGAGCCCCCAGAGGGGGCCTGAGACAATAATAATATGATAATAAAAGCGGTAAGATAGAAGCAAGGCTGACTAAATTTGTCAGTTACAAAATATGAACAGAAAAAAGACAACACACCACCTTAACTGAAAAATTTAGGAAAAAATTTGAGATCAATCAACTTTTCAGAGATTCATGAGAATATGAGAGAAGAATATGAGAATGAGATATGATATTTGAGAAAACAGGATATGAGATGGGGAAGGAAAGCCTATTTTAAGAGGAGCAACGAGGAACTCAGGCATAGTTTCCTAGCATGATATGGGCAAATAGCATTACTATTTTAAGAGGAGCAACAAGGACCTCAGGCATAGCTGCCTAGCAGGATAGCAAGAATGATATGATGATGATGAATGATAGGGGGTAATGGTTTAAGTGATGGTAATGGCAATGGTGATGGTGATGGGATGGTGATGGTATTGGAGTTGAAATGGATTGTTAACAGTTATTTGATAATGGTGGGGTTGATAGTGTTTAATAGTAATCAATTTGATTGTTTTAATGAAAGAGGGTGGATAATAGGAAGATATAAACACATAGTATTGAACAAAAAATGAGGGAAGAATTCCAACAGAGTCAGGAGAGTAGATGACCCTTTACAGTTGGATAGGCCCAATTATTCCAGGCCATTCTGGATATGATTTGGTTGGTGTAAGACTCCAAACGGTGCTAAGCCGTGGCAGTTCTGTGGAGGGGAAAGGTGCTGTTTAGGCTGCCCTCCTAGGAGTTACAATAATATTTAAATGTAACCGGAATCAAGGTCCAGAACCTTATTAATGAGAAATCAAAGTAAGGGAAGAGGATAAGAGTTGTTGGTAGCAATGGAAACAACACTATCTGAGGCAAGATGGTGCAGGTAAAGACTTAAACAAATAAGTCAAGGTTTGTTCAGAGTTCAATAGAACAAGGCAGTTGTAAGTAACAACGCCCACAAGCTAATAACTCTGGTCGTCAGCAGCTGATTAGGAAAGATCAACTCAATCCCAACCAACCTCCAGGTTCTCAATGAACCTGCCCAACTCTCCGCAATCAAGCGCTTCAAGGGTACCAGATAACTGTGGGAGGCTGAACAAAACAAGAGCAATTTGTTTATGAAGCTCTAGAAGCAAATCAATAACGAATTCAAGCAAGAATATCCCAACACTTCTCAAGGGACTCAAGAATAGCGTGGCAAAATTCAACCTTAAAGAAGAAGGGAGGTATAACACTCCAGGTTTTAAGCTTAACAAAACCTCTTCAATCAAACGTGATTGACTCCAGAAAGATGATCAAGGAGAGATCAAGACCAGTATGGTCGGAAAAAGGGATCATAGTGGTATAACACACCCAAGAATTCAGACAGGAATTCTTCTTCAACCAGCAAGGCTATTGGTTGGTGATAAGGATCAAGGTCACAAGGGATAGAGTTTGAGTACGTAGGCTCAAAGGATCAAGGGGCAATCATGGATATACCTGGATAAGTTGCTCAGATAAGTGGGGAAGGATGCCCACGGATAAGTTGATTATGATGATGGGGGAAACAGATGAGATGATATGATGATGTTCTCCTGGGATGCTGGGCCAAAAGGCAGGGGAGAGCCCCTCCTTTTATACACATGAGGCCCTGTATACTATGTACAAGAGATACTACAAATAGGTGCGGGAAAATGAAAACATAAAAAAAAAAAAGAAAAAAAAACATGAGAGGAAAAAAAAAAGAAATTTCGCCCGCGTCGAGAATGACCGCGGGCAACCAGATTGAAACCCGCGACAGCGGTCGCAGGTGTTGACAACGGCTGTTGTCGCCCGATCGGCGGCGACAGCGGGGTGAAGGTTCCGACGGCCGCGAGCGGTTGCTCACGGTTGTCGGTCGGATCAGATGATGGGCAAGATGGACCGTTGTTTGGGATGGTGTAGGATCTACCCAAGCAGGAGTGACGATGGTGAGGAAGGATTGGGTAGGAGTTCGTCGTTGGACTGTGATCAAGGGTGGATGAGAGGGATAGTTGTTGGATAGATGGGATGATAAGTTTGATAGGACCAATAGACTGTATCAAGCCTTTTGATGGCCAACGTTCTTGGTGATTGGATGATGATGATGATGATGATGATGATGAGTTGGGTTGGACTCAAGTTTTGATGGAGTTGATTGAATCGTCGTCAACGTCGTCGACTGGAGTTGGTTGAGGATGTTAGAGAGGGATTGGTTGAGGTTGAAGGGCAGTGGTGATGGTAATCCTTGGGATGGGGATGGTGATGGTAGATGATGATGGTGGTGATGATGGTGTGGTGGATGAGATCAATCAAATGAGAGTTGACAACCGTCGCGACAAGCGACGGCATTGGTTGGATGAGAGGATCGGGAAGGATTGAAGGGATCGTCAAAGGTGGTTTGATGATTGCTCGTGTTGCCAAAAGCCAGGGCCGCGAGAGCGACAAGTAGGAGTTGAACATAGAAGGGAGGGATCGAAGCAGAGAGACAGGCAAGAGGCCTGTCCTAGACCGCTAGGACAGGGAGAAGTTTATAGATGCGGAGAAATGAAGGTACCCATAGGGGTACAACCAAAATTTTTTTTTTTTTTTTTTTTTTTTTTTTTGCTCCGTGGTGTCCCGGATTGGTCACCACATTGGCTGAGAAGAATTTTATTGGTGAGAACTGCTATCTTCATTCCAAGAATGGTGTTTGGTTCCTGGCATGTTGATCCTTTGAATTTTGTATAAATTTCTGCTTGAAGCCTTGGCCTTCCTTCACCAGGATTAAGTTGTCTATGTGAAAGAAAAGACAAGATTTACCATCTTCTGACAGGTACAGGAAAGGATCACATTTGAATTCATAGAAGCCAATCTCCTTGAACCAGGTTGTCAGGGTTCTGTACCAGTTCTTGGGAGCCTGCTTCAATGCGTACAGAGTTTTTTTTAATTTGAGGAATTTTTAAGGTCGTTCTGATCCCTTGGGAGATCAAATAATGACTTCCTTGTCAATGGGCAAATGCAGGAAGGCACTTTTTATGTCAAACTGCTTTAATTTTTGAGAGGACCTCAGTGCATACACAAGCAGAATACAAAGGGTGGATGGTTTGCCGGTGGGAGCCAAGGTCTCAAAGTAATCTATTCCCTCAATTTGATTGAACCCTTGAACACAGATACGCGCCTTGTATTTGACCGGATCCCCTTGACAGTTCCCTTTTAGGTTGTATACCCAAGTTGTTCAAAGGGGATTCAGGGGCTCAGGACCTTGTAGTTCTCCCAGACCTCAAGATCTTCTATAGAGGACAATTAAACCCCCATGGCTGAAATTCATTTGGGCTTTCCTTGAATTCCAGCGCGTCTTTGTAGCTTCTGGGTTCATAGTAATGTAAGAAGCCGTATTGCTGAGGAGGCCTGATAGAAGAGCGGTCTCAGAGGCTTCTGGTCAATCTGCTGGTTTGGTGTGAATGTTGCGGCTAAGGTGGAGGTGCAATGGGAGGGGGATTGCGCGGCGGTTCAATGGCGTCTTTATCCAAGGAATCTAAGTCAGACAAGTGATCAGAATTGCAATTCTTGTTGTCTGAGGATGACTTGTCTTTGGGGGTGGATTGGTATTGAGTGAAGGAGGGAGTATCTTTCCGTCAATGCTTGTCCAGAGGTGGATCCTTGGGTGCAGACGCTTCACCGTCATGAGAGTCCTCTGCCAAGTCATTGGATGGGATATTCAAGGTTGAGTTTTGGGGATTGAGCATTCCCAAGAACTTAACATGCTTGGTGCAGATAATGGAGTGAGATTTAGTCAGAACTTAATAAGATTGAATTGAATTTCTAGAGGACTTATAACAAACAGGCTGAGAGACAAACAGAATCAAAAAGAAGAAAGATCAGAAGGAGACTTTGGAGAAAGAGAGATAAACAAGAAAATAAAAGTGTTGGGTGCTACAGCGCTGATCAATCTGTGTGTTTTTAAATGAGATAGCTTCAAGTTGAGGGAGATCTGAGGACGGATAGACAATGATAGGACAGAAAGAGGTAGGGTTTGAGTGAAGATGGGGAAGAACTATTCAATAAATAGGGTCAGATGTGTTTGATGAGGTCTTGTTGGAGAGTTCTTCATCTTACCAGTCATAGATTGTTGTATTTGAGTCAAGTGGTTGATAGATGGAGGAATTTTAGTTGTAGATGAGATTGAAGAAAGGAATAGAATTGAAAAGGAAGATAGAGATGGAAGCGAATAGAAAAAAGGAGAAAGAAAAGAGAAGAAGAGGAGGGTAGAGAATGAGGAGAAGAAGATGAGATCAGGGTTTGATGGTTGTCTTCAGACTGGCAAGGAGATTTTAAGGCCGGTTATGTAAGGTCCCCATCCTAGACTCAATGCGTATCCGCGCACAGAGGCGCGGTCAGAGATGAGAGCGGGAGAATACCCAACACCCCTTGTGACTGGTAAGGTGATATTGAACTAGGGTTGGTTAGATTGAAGACGGAATATTGATCTTTGAAGAAGTTGGAGAGCTCCAACAGAGGTGGCTTTAGTCAACGGGTCCGCTATCATTTCATCAGTGGGAACAAGATGGAGATCAAACTTAGAAAGGGAAAAGTCTTCGCGTAGACCTTTAGTTTTGATGTCAATCTGTTGTGACTTCAAATGTGAGCCAAATTTTTTTTTTTTATTGTCTAATCCTTTGTTGTCTATATATATTGCTGGTCTATTGGAGGAGGAGCCATTGATTTCATCTACAAGGTGAGTCACCCACTTCAATTCAAGGTAGAAGTTGAGTAAGGTGTTGAGTTCTGATTCGGTAGAGGAATATGTAACGTTCCGCTGTCTTGAGGAATTTCAGAGAACTGGGCTACTGTAGTGTAGTATTATATATCCTGTTTGAGACTTGCGAGAATTAGGGTCATCACCCCACGTAGCATCACTATAGCCCAAGATGTTATCTTTAGATGAGTCATACTTCAGAATCAGCTTGAAGTCCCTAGTTTTCTTGAGGTACTTCGACACCTTGCGTACTTCTCTCCAGTGGGTGAGTCCTGGTTTTGCATTGAATCTTGCGAGACTGGAGACGGCAAAGGAGATATCCGGATGGGTATATTGAGAGAGATGGTTCAGCAGTCCTGTCGCAGATTGGTAATTAATGTTGAGTTGGCAGAACTGAGCATGATCTTCATTGGAGGCTGGTTTGAGATGGAAGTTCTGAGTGAGAGGCGAATTGATGTCTTTGCAGTCGGTAAGACCCAATTCTTCCAGACCTCTTTTGATATGTTTTGGTTGACTTAGAAATATGCTGTCCCCGTCAACTTGCATTAACATCCCAAAAATTGTATTTGGCGAGTGACATGAGGAATTTGAGAATCTCTTCAAGAAGTTGATTTCAAACGAGTTAGACTTCCCTACCAGAATCAGATCGTCGACATGGAAGTAAAGGACTTTCCCTGACTTAGAGTTGAGGTATAGACATGGGTTGCTGGTGGATTCTTGGAATCCTTGAGATTTGATCCACGTGGTAAGCGTCTTGTACCAATTCTTGGGTGACTGGCGTAAGCCGTAGAGTGAATTTTTTAATTTGAGAAAGGGGGATTTTTGATTCAATCCTTCAGGGGTTCTGATTATTACAATTTGGTTCAGGGGAGCGTGGAGGAAAGCTCCTTTTACATCAAACTGGGTGAATGTCATTCAATTCTTCAAACCATAGATCAGGGCGAGACAAAGGTATCTGAGTTTCCCCGTTGGAGCCCAAGTCTCTTCAAAATTTACACCTTGAACTTGGTCAAACTCTTGTACGCATAGCCGTGCTTTATATTTCACGGGCTCTCCATGGCAATTCTCTTTCACTTTGAATACCCATGTTGTATTTAGTATATTGTTGGGCTTGCCGTAAAATTCTTCCCAGAACTCCTGGGTTTCAATTGAGTCGAGTTCTTCTTCAGAAGCTGCCTTCCATCTAGGCCATTCAGAACATTTTTGGGCAGCCTTTTACAAGGGTGGTTCATAATAATGGTGGAAACCATATCTTTGGGGTCTCTGAAGTTCATGCCTTGGACGTAGATTGGGTTGTTGTCGCGGGGGTTCAGGGTCGGAGTGGGAAGGAAGAGGAGGGGATTGAGGTATAGAGTGGAGAGAACCTTCTCAATCAGAGTCAGAGTCAGAGTGTTCCAAGACAGGTTCCCTGATTAAATATTGTCTTTCATTTGTGGAGAAATCATTCTTGTAGGCATCCAAGTCCGGTTGAGAAAAGAGGTCCAAGCCTGGCGATTCAAAGAAGGGGAATTCATTGAGTTGATTCTTGAGGAACTTAACATGTTTAGTTTCTACGACGGCTCCAAGTGAGTTTAGAATTAGGTAAGAGTGGAAGGTTGGGTTGAAACCAATCAGGATTCCGTCAAGACCTTTTTCGTCAAATTTTCTTCCTTTTTGCAGACGATTAGCAAGATAGATCACAGAATGACCTACGGGTTGTAAGTAATTAGCTGGGAGGGTCTTACCGAACATAAGTTCCCAAGGAGATGAGTTGTTACCTTCTTGAGGGATCTGATTTAACATAAAGCAACAACTGCGTGTCACTATATGCCAGTAATTCTTGGCTAAACGGGACAAGGAAAAGGTTTCCCGTGTGGATTCGATGATTGTCCTGTTAGCTCTTTCAGCTTGTCCGTTGTGTTGAGGATGGTACAGCTCGGAAGTGCGGAGTTTGATGAAATTCTTTTTGGAGAAGTCTTTCAGGGTGGAATTTGTGAATTCCCTTCCTTTATCTGAGAATATTTTGGAGGGATAATAGTTCAGACGTTTATATTCAGTCTCAAGTATGTTGATAATTATCTTGGGAGTCTGATCTTTGGAGTTTAGGGGAAAACCTGCAAGGTAAATGAAGAGTTGAACAATTTGAATTCCCTGAACCAACAAATCTGTGCTGACTGAAGGGAGTGAAGGACGCTCGAGAATAGTAAAAAAAAGGCAACAGAAGATGAAGAATAGGTGGGCAGCAGGAGAGACTAGACTAGGTCTTAACACGTAACAATGGGAAGATCAACACGGGATGAGTTATCTGTTGGTTGAGATGTCAGATTGAGGGCAACCTCACATATGAACAAATAAGAAAGGAAATCGGCTCTGACGTTTGAGTGGTGAACGAGTGGTGAGGTGAGGAAGGTGAGTAGTTTGACTTTGTTGGAGCGGATTGCTCGGAGATGGAAGGCTTGGTATTGAGGTGGCTTGGGAGGTTTTGAGGAGATTTGAAAGACGGAGTAGATAACTTAACGGGTGGATCTGGAGCGGGTTGAGGGAAATTTTATGGTTGGATGGGAGGAAGATGATAGGAGGAGCGATGACCGGGAAGAGCAGGAGAGGATGTGAGATGCGGAGCGGGTGGAAGGTTTAGATGATGGGAGGTGGATGGTCTGGAGTGGGAGCAATCAGAGAAGCTGGGAAGAAACATGGTTGAGGTGCAGGATCAAGAGTGAGGAAGTAATTGGGAGAGTTGCGCGCGCTGAGGGGTGAATCAATGAAAGGTAAGTGACACGTCTGATTGGATGGTGGGATGTGTAACGGAAAGTAGTCAGAGATTTCCTTTCAACACACCGCCATGTTCAAATGAGAGGTTGGAGGATGGCAGTTGTTAGGTTTTTGATGGAGGGCTTAATGGCTGGCTTGGTCAACGGATTGGCCAACATTGATTCAGAGGAGACAAGATTGGTGATGAGGTAGTTGGCGTCCTTTTGTTCTCTGAGCCATTTGATCTGAGTGTCCACGTGCTTGAGGGCGCTGTGATGGGATTTGGAATTGATAAGATTGTTTAGGGCCTTATTGTTGATGTGCGAGGTGTGGGTGAGCGAGATGGTGGGGTTTAGTTCTTTTATCAAATTCAGGATCCAAATCTTCTCTTGAGTAGCCAGGACTAGCGATTTGAGTTCTCCTTCCGTCAAGGAAAGTGAAACTGTAGGTTGAAGCTTGCTGTGCCATGAAACGGCGCAGCCATAGAGCAGAACTAAGTAGCCAGTGTGGCTTCTCCGTGAGGAGGGCTCATTGCCGCCGTCTGAATTGCTCCAGGTTTCGAGATCGAAGACAAAGGAGTTGTTCTTCAGGCGGAGGGCTAGGTTGCTCATGGTTTTGATGTACCGCCAGGCATGTTTTGCTTCCAACCAGTGTTAGATTCCAGGCTTTGCGTTGAAGCGTGACAAGGATGATACGGCGTAGGCAAGATCTGGCCGAATTTGAGTTGCGATGAAGTTGAGGAAGCCGGTCGATGAGCGGTAATTGATGTTTAAGTTGGAGAATGCAGAGGCTTTGATTTTGGTAGCAGGTTTAAGGATAGTTCCTGGGGTCAAGGGTGTATTGATGGGCTTGGATTCCGACAATCCAAGTTCTGTCAGAGCAGTGTTGATATGATCGGGCTGATGAAGACACGGTCCTTGTGATCACTTGGTGACGTAGTTGCCGAGGATTTTGGTGAGTGGGCCTTCATGCGAGATTGAGAACTTCCTTTTTAGTTGCATTCGGAGTTCTTCTGAATTACCTATGATGACCAGGTCGTCAAAATAGCAAAAGATGAAGACTTGGGAGGACTGGTTGATGAACAGGCAGGGGTCGGCTGAGGAGATAATGAAGCCTTGATCAAGAATCCACCGTTTCAGTGTGTCAAACCAGCTTTTTGGTGCCTTTTTTAAGCCATACAGCGCCTTGTTCAATTTGAGGTAGGGAAATGGAGAGTTGTAGCCGGGAGGTGTTTTGATGAAGATATCTTCGTCTAGAGGCGCATGTAAGAAGGCGGATTTGATGTCCATTTTCACGATGGGAAGATTGTGATGAAATGCAGAGACTAACAGTGTTCGAAGAGTGGTGATTTGTCCCGTGGGTGCATATGTTTTGCCATAGTTGATGAATTCTACCTGCCAAAATCCTTGAACACACAAACGTGCCTTAAAGATGATCCCATTGTTCTCGGAGTTGGATTTGAGTCGGTAAACCCATACGGTCGACAAAGCTTTCTTGCCCTCAGGGAGTGAATGGCAGCCGGTCCAGACTCCCAAGGTTTCTATCCCGTCAAGTTGGGTTTTCATACCCTTGAACCAGTTCTCGTGATCAGGTGAGCTTTTTGCTTCATCGTAGTTTCAGGGAACGGTCCTGGAAAGGAAGCCGTAGTGTTGAGGTCGTTGAATGCTCAAGCGATCTCTCAGGGTCATAGATGGAGTGGTAATCTGGTTGATGACGTTTTCGTCGTTGGAGGATTCTGTGGAAGATTGATTTGAGGGAAGTGATTCATTTGATGGGGGGGAGTTAGGCGGAGCTTCTGATGGCTGGGATGATTTGGCAATTGTTGCATCAATGGGAGTGGTGGAGGAAGTAGTAGGGACGTTTTGGTTTAGGTAGGAAAGCGTATCAAGGAGATCAAGATTGGATTGAAGGAGGTTTTCAAATGGGTTTTCAAGCGAAGGAAGAGAATCAGGATAATCAGTTAGTTTGACTTTTTCAAGGATTTTAACATGCTTTGAACGGATTGTTTTGCCAAGTTCTGGGATGTAGAAGAGGTAGGAATTTAATTGCAGGTCATGACCTACGAGAATTCCTTCCCAACCTTTCTTTTCAAATTTTCCCAGATGGTGACGAAGGTTAAGAACAATGGCCTTTGATCCTAGGGTTCTAACTAAGCTGAGTTTTGGCTTGATACCATCCCACAATTCAGAGGGACTGCGCTTGGAGTGTTTGGAGGGCAGAAGATTGAGAGTCTTGCAACATCCAACCAGAATCTGGTCCCACAGTTCTATTGGAACGGACATATCAATGATCGTGGTTCTAGCAGATTTGACAATCGTACAGTTTCCACGTTTGGCGATGGGGTTGTGTTGTGGGGTGTAGGGTTCAGAGGTGGTATGCACAATGCCAGAGTCGGATAGGAAGCTGGAAAGTTTAGAGTTCACGAATTCTCCGCCGTTGTCGGAATGGAGCAATTTGAGTTGATACCCGAACTGATTCAAGTGGAGTTTGATAAATTTGATGATTTCGTCGGTGACTTCTGATTTCAGTTTCCTGGGGATACAGGTTTTGAAGCAAGAGAATTCGTTGGTGAGTAGCAGGAAGTATTGATTGCCCGATTTCAACATGGGATTTATAGGACCACATACGTCGGCGTGAAGGGGAGTGAAAGGTTTAGAGCAGGTGGGAATGTGATTTTTGAATGATGATTGATGAATTTTTCCAAGGACACAAGATTCACAAGAGAGTTCCTTCCATTGTATTTTGGGAAAGTCTTTTGAGAGAAGTTTGGTTTGATCAAGGTGAGCGTGGCCAAAACGTTTGTGGAGGGTGGTTAGGGTGACAAATGCATGAGATGATTCAGATTGAGGGAGTGCAAAGTCCTTGATTATTAGGAGATTGTCCTTGATTGAGCCAGTGATTATGGTCTTGTCTTTGAATTTGACGTCAAATTTCCCTTGACCGGAGAGGTGCAGCAAGCAGCCTTGGCTGAGCAATTGTCCCAAAGATACGAGGTTCACGGCTATTTGAGGTACGTATAGCAAATGACTGAGATTGATGTTGCAGTGTTCGGAAAGGATTTTTGCGACACCAACTCCTTCGGTGCTAGAGAGGTGTTTTCTTTTCCGGTCTGAATTTCGGTATGATCTTCCGAAAGGTTCTCAAAGAAGTCAAGTGAGTTGAACATTGATTGAGACGCACCGGAATCCAGGATGATGGAGTGCCTGGTGAAAAGCTGGGAGTTTGTCATGGAAAAGTTGTAAGACGTGCAGGTGAAGTTAGCGGAAGCGGTTTTGTTGTCATTGGGTTTTGGATTGCTGTTGGTTTCGTTATGGTTTGGTCAAAGATGGGGGTAGAGCCACCAGCAAGAGCATTTGGGATGAGAAGATTGTGGGTTGTGCCAGGTGAATTTGCACTTAATGACTTCTTGGTTGACACTCTTATTCAACATAGCCGATGCATAGGTTCCTCCTGCAATCTTGTTCTTAATTTGATTTAAATGTCAAAGGACAAGATTGCCATCAATTTCAGATTTGCCCAGCGAGTGAGTAATGGTCGTCTTCAGATGTTCCAATTGCGTTGGGAACTTGTAGAGTATTAGGTAGGCAACTATTTCTTCGTCCATTTGAATGCCAATTTCAGAGATCTGAAGAAGACAAGATTTCACTTTGTTTATGAACTTATCCACATGCTTGGTGTCGAATTGAAGATTCAGAAAATTTAAGAAAACTCGAGAGCAATTCGCCGTTTGAGAGGAAGCGTAAAATTCATTGATGGATTTCCAAAGTTTGATCCCGTTGGTGAGGTGATGATCCTTGACGCAGTTGATATACGTTCTGTTGTCAAGCTTCGCAAGAATGTATCCCACTAGTTTGAGATGGACTTCGGGAGGAAATTTCTTGGGTTCGGACGATAGAAGCCATTGACCTATTCCTTTCAGGGCAAATATGGTGGTTAGCTTGGAGCGCCACAGCAAGAAGTTGGATTCAGTCAGCGTAGGAATTGAGTCTGTAAGGGTTTTGAGAAGAGATCCATTCAGATCTGTCGGTCCAGGGGAGAGGTACATGGTTCTGCTTCAGTGGTGAATGTTTTGCGCTTTTGGCTTTTAACCGTGAAGAGTTGAACAATTTGAATTCCATGAACCAACAAATCTGTGCTGACTGAAGGGAGTGAAGGACGCTCAAGAATAGTAAAAAAAAGGCAACAGAAGATGAAGAATAGGTGGGCAGCAGGAGAGACTAGACTAGGTCTTAACACGTAACAATGGGAAGATCAACACGGGATGAGTTATATGTTGGTTGAGACTTCAGATTGAGGGCAACCTCACATATGAACAAATAAGAAAGGAAATTGGCTCTGACGTTTGAGTGGTGAACGAGTGGTGAGGTGAGGAAGGTGAGTAGTTTGACTTTGTTGGAGCGGGTTGCTGGGAGATGGAAGGCTTGGTATTGAGGTGGCTTGAGAGGTTTTGAGGAGATTCAAAAGACGGAGTAGATAACTTAACGGGTGGATCTGGAGCGGGTTGAGGGATAGTTTACAGTTGAATGGGAGGAAGATGATAGGAGGAGCGATGACCGGGAAGAGCAGGAGAGGATGTGAGATGCGGAGCGGGTGGAAGGTTTAGATGATGGGAGGTGGATGGTCTGGAGTGGGAGAAATCAGAGAAGCTGGGAAGAAACGTGGTTGAGGTGCAGGATCAAGAGTGAGGAAGTAAATGGGAGAGTTGCGCGCGCTGAGGGGTGAATCAATGAAAGGTAAGTGACACGTCTGATTGGATGGTGGGATGTGTAACGGAAAGTAGTCGGAGATTTCCTTTCAACAGTAACTGGTGTAGTTGTTGACCAGAGTGAGCAGATATTGGTGGCCAGCCTTTGATTGAGGGGTAATCAGACCAACCAAGTCAAGATGAATTTGTTCTAAAGGTTTTTCGGCGGGAGTAGAAGTATTTTAAAAGGGAGATCGGGTGATTTTGCTCCTGACGCAGCTGTCACACTGAAAATTCCAGATTTCATCATTGGAAAAACGATCCTTTAAGAGAGGCTTGAGTGTAGAGATAGAAGCGTGACCGTACATTTTATGCAGATCAGATAGAGTCTTGGTAGAGTCAGAGGATTGATTGGAGACATTCACAGTATTGCTTTGGCCAGTTGATTGGGGTTTTTCAATGACAAACAAATTGTCCCTTATTAATCCCTTCAGCACGATTTGATCTCCACAAGTCACCTTGAATGTATTGCAAGTCTGAGAGAGGTTACAGCCTTTCTTTGCGAGGGTTCCAGGGCTGATCAGATTGACAACAATGTCTGGCACATAGGCGCAATCTTCAAGCGTGACCACGGAATTATTCCACTCTAATTTGACTGTCCCAATTCCTTGTATTTTTAGATTGGCCTCCAGTTTTCCGGTCTTGATTTCTTTGGGCTCCTCTTGTAATTCTATGGACAAGAAAAACTTTAAATCATTAAAAATGTGAACATTAGCCCCCAAGTCTAGGAGTAAATTAGGATTGTTATCCGCATTGATCCAGAGGGTCAGCAAAGCATGGTAGTTAATTTTTGGATTCTTCTTAAGCTTATTTTTCCACTTGTTTTATTGTTCAATCCACCATTCAGGAGCAACTTCGGGATGGAGATGGAAGCACAAAGATTTGGCATGAGGCGCGTTGGGATCATGGTACCCCTCACGGCATCTTATTTTGACTTTCTTCTCGTCCTTAAAATTCCTTGTCTTGGTCTAGACTAATGAGACGCCGGTGGATGGTTTATTTGGGTTGGATTGAGCTTTTCTCTTGTTGTGGTATTGGATAAGATGGTTGAATACAACATCCATTGTTAAGTTCTTTTCCACATGCATGATTTTTTTTTTGAGGTTTTCAAGTGTTGGAGGAAATTTGAATAGTAGAAGATACGCTAAGATATCATTAGGTAATTTGATCCCAACATCCATCATTCTTGTTATAGCTTTTCTCATTTTGGTGATGAAACTCTTGATAGTGTTTTTGCGGAATACTGAGTGTAGGAAGTGATTGAATACTCTTGCTTGATTAGCTGTCTCTGAGGAGGCAAATCTTCTCCTGATTTTGGCCCATAGAAGTTTAGTGTATGAGATGTTTGTGGAGTTGACAACATTAGCGTGGGTGGTACTGTCAAGCTTAGATAGAAGTATTGCCCTAATTTCTCTATCTTGTTTTGATGATAGGGGGCCAGAATTACAAGTGATTGCGTCCTTTATATCCTTGAGGTTGAACAACATGAGCATCTTGTCTTGCCAGATGGAGTAATTTTCTTTGTTCAAAGGGGGTATGGCGTCAACTGATGCTTTGAGAGCGACTTAATGGAAATAATTGTGTGCTCCTGTTGGTTTGTTCATGGCTTGGTCAATTAGGTTTGTAGGTGAGTCCTTTGGCTTTTTACCGTAATAAGATTGAATTGAATTTCTAGAGGACTTATAACCAACAGGCTGAGAGACAAACAGAATCAAAAAGAAGAAAGATCAGAAGGAGACTTTGGAGAAAGAGAGATAAACAAGAAAATAAAAGTGTTGGGTCCTACAGCGCTGATCAATGTGTGTGTTGTTAAATGAGACATTTTCGAGTTGAGGGAGATCTGAGGACGGATAGACAATGATAGGACAGAAAGAGGTAGGGTTTGAGTGAAGATGGGGAAGAACTATTCGAGAAATAGGGTCAGATGTGTTTGATGAGGTCTTGTTGGAGAGTTCTTCATCTTACCAGTCATAGATTGTTGTATTCGAGTTGAGTGGTTGATAGGTGGAGGAATGCTAGTCGTAGATGAGATTGAAGAAAGGAATAGAATTGAAAAGGAAGATAGAGATGGAAGCGAATAGAAAAAAGGAGAAAGAAAAGAGAAGAAGAGGAGGGTAGAGAATGAGGAGAAGAAGATGAGATCAGGGTTTGATGGTTGTCTTCAGACTGGCGAGGAGAGTTTAAGGCCGGGTATGTCAGGTCCCTGTCCTAGACTCAATGCGTATCCGCGCGCAGAGGCGCGGTCAGAGATGAGAGCGGGAGAATATCCAACAGAACTCAATACAAATGAAAGAGTGGATTGAAGCCTACTAAGGTTCCTTCCTCCCCCTTTTCTCTGAAGTTGTATCCCTTCAAACGCCATGATAAGAGCTAGATGCAAGGACTCCCTATTGGTTTGACAAAGGATTCCAGTAGACTGTAGCCATGAATCTGAGACCAAGGTGAGTCAGGTTTGTCTTCTCTGGGGATCTGGTTGAGCATTAGCAAGCTGGATTTGATGAATTTGTGCCAGAGTTAGGCAGGAATCTGAGCATCCTTCAGGAGTTTTCTGGTCAATTCAATGATTTTCCTGTTTTCACTTTCCCCTTTTATGTTGTGTTCTGGATGGTGTGGTTCCAAGACAACCTGACGGATGTGATTGCTGTTGAAGAATGTTTGGAGTTTTTGATTGACAAATTTGGATCCACGGTTTGAACACACTTCCTCTGGGAAGTATTGTCTCCTCCAATTCTATTATTTGATGGTATCAATAATGAAATTGGGTGCTTCCCCTTTTGAGCCCAGCAGAAATGCGCCAATTTACCCCAATGCATTTTCAACCAGAGTCAGGATGAATTGATTGCCTCCCTTCGACTGGGGTTTGAGGGGAACCATGAGGTCCAGGTAAATTTTTTTGAAGACTTTGTTCACCTTTGTTGAGGTTTCTTTGAATGTTGACTTGGTTATCTTGCTTTTGGCACAGTTTATGCACTCAAATCTCCTTTTTACATCTGGTTGTTTGTGGGTCATCAGTTGCTTCAGTCTTGCAATAAAGGCGTGACCATAATTCCGGTGGATTTCCATGAGCTCCTCTTCAGCAGTGACTGCCAGGTTTGTGCAATGGCTGCGCAGATGTGTTTGATCAAAAAAGGGTATAGCAAGTGATTAGAGATTTTTGATGATGGTTCTGCCAAAGATCTTGAGTCCATCCTTAGACACTGTGAACACATCCTTGCCCGCTACAGCAAACAGCCTGCTTGGTTGAGAGCCCCAGCGCTGATGAGGTTGATTGTCAGACTGGGAACATAGAACACGTTTGACCGTTCCAGAGTGAAATGGTCTCAGATCAGCATGGCCATCCCTTTTCCTTTTATTTTGAGTTCAGCTCCTTTCTTGCCGGTTTTGATGAGCTGATTGTTGCAGGGTGCCATTTTTTTGAAGTATCAACTTTTGTTTATCATATGGATAGAAGCACCACTGTCCAGGATGAACCTTGACTTTGGGCCTCCATGGTTGACCCAAAGAGAGAGAAGGGCCAGGTTATGGGAAACTGGATTGGCCTTTCCTTGGTCTTTTTGAGACTTCCACCTTGCCTGTTCCTCTTTCCATCAGTTAGGAGCAGGTTTGGGGTGCAGTTCCCAGAAATTGTCCGCTGAGTGATGCTTTTCTTGCTTTGGATTGTGGTAGCCTTTGGTACACCTCTGAGGTTCACCAGGCTTGTTGTTGAGGGTTGGTCCTGTCTGCTTAGTGTTTTTCAGTGCAACATTGGTTGTTGAGTGTTGGCTGTCTTGTGTGGTCTGCACTTTTCACTCTTTGTTCAGCTGAGTTAAGTGATTGAGGACATACTCAACCGTCAGTTCCTTGTCTGTGTGCATGATTTGACGCTTGAAATCCTCCATTGCCTCCAGAAACTTGAAAAGCAAGAGGTACGCCAGGATGTTGTTGTGAAGGATGATCCCTGCTTCTGCCATCTTCTTTAAACACACCTTAGTCTTGGTGATAAAGTCTTCAATTTCCTCTGAAGCAAAATGTAGGTAGAGAAAGTTGTTGAAACCCCAAGCTTGATTGGATGCCTGCAAAGATGCATATTTATTGGTGATTGCCTTCCACAGGATTTTGCAGAGTTCTTGTTTTGAGGTGTTACAATTTTGTTGTGCATTGATGCCTCTAGCCTGGAGATGATGAGAAACTTGATTTTTTCATGCATATTATTGTCCAAAATCAAGATGTTGTTGTTGATAGGAATCAAGCATCCGCAGACATCCAGGATTGTGTCCATCTTGTCTTTCCAGACGCCATAGTAATCCTTGCTCAGTTTAGGGATGGTTTCAAGCGCAGAATTGAGAATTGCCTGTTTGAACCCTTTGGAGATCAAGCTTCCCAACATTTCCCAGTTGTTCAGATCCTGATAGATGTGAGGTTCAAGGGTTGGATGAGCTCTTTGGCTTTCAACCGATTTAAATTGATGAATAGGTGGAACTGAAAACTGAGAAGGTTGACATCTGAGGACAGGATGAGATGGCGAGAGCTCACTGAACAAGAAGAAGTCAATGCAGGAACCAAGAGATGGATGACAAAACAACAATATCTCACCAGGAACCCAGACAGGACTGGTGGTCTTATACTAGACAAGGCAATTGAGTGAGGACAAGGTGCAGAGACAAGTTTGAGGATTGACAACAAGATGAGAGGTTGAAGACAAGGTGAGGGAGAGAAGACCGACAAGATGAGGAGATGAGATGAGTTTTGAAAGGACAGACAAGTAGAGAATTAAATTTGAGAGATGAGGACAAAGCTGAGGAAAATGAACTGAGAGACGACAGGAAAAAAAAACAAGAACAGAGGAAGACAAGCAGGAGTACCTGGTGGTTCATTCTAAGGCAAAGATCTCTACATTAGAAGCATCCTCACTGACAGTGTACTCTTGCCTTACAGGACTTAGCAGACTCATCAACTTAACAGGGGGATTGGTTTTCATGGAAAGTGTGATTGGGCTGGAAGAGATTGGATTGAATCTTAAGGTTTTCAAGGTTTTCAAGGGTCATTTTCATGGAAATCTCAAACCAAGTCAGTGGAGTTGCAAATATGATGGGCTGGTTCCTACAAGGTGTGATCTTTTTAAGACTGGAAAAAAATCCATTAAAAAATTTATTGAAATTTTATTTTTTGTAAACTAGAATCTGGGATGTTTCTTTCTTCCAAATCTATCAGATATGTAAGGTTTATAGATTCTTGACAGGAATGGGGCTTGCCTATTTAGAGGAATCAACTTTTCTTTAAGAGAGAAGCATGAAAGGATGGATGGATAATGTTTCATTTTGAAGTTAAGAAAATTTCCAACATGTTAGAGGATAAAACTGATTCAATTTTTAGAGGGCCTAGTTCTTTTTCAAAGATTTTTTTGAATTGGGAAAGTGCTGCAAAGTTTTCAAAATTTGAACCATACTTTACGTCCTCCTACAAAGGTTTTCCCAAAGTCCAAAGTCAATCTGCTTGTTCCTGATAACTTTTATGTTCTTCTTCAAGGTTGGTTCAAAGTTTAAATTGAAGGTATTGCATTAAGGTGACGTAATAGGTATCCATTTGAGAAGGTTCTACATTAATGGAGTCAAAGGGGGTATTTCTTTGATGAAGAGTTAGAAATAGCAACTTTTGGTGGAGGTATTGGTGGGGTTTTTGTATGCAAATTTTGCTAGTTTGAGCCAGTGTTGCCATTAATTCTGTTGATAGGAGACATAAATTAAAAGATATTATTTGAGGATCTGGTTGAATTACTCTGTCTTACCATGCATTTCCAGGTGGTAGGAAGTTAATCATTTGAAATTAATCTTCAACTGTTGGCACACAGAGGTCCAAAGGCTAGATTCAAACGGGGTGATACAATCACTAACTATATTATCAGGGAGAACATGCTTCAAAAATACTTATGTTGTAATGAAAGTCCTACAAAGAAACCCAGAATGGAAGGAAAAAATTCCTATAATGAAATTAGATACCCAAAGTCAGGCTACATAAAATACAAACAAAAATTGGAACAATCACCCATAACAGGACTGTAATAAAGATTAAGAACACTTAACTATACCAAAAATAGTCATGCTTTAAAGGCTGATCATAAAAATATTTGAATAAACATCCCAAGAAGCACCAAGCAAAAATATCAGAAAGCAGACCTGCAATATTGGCACCAGATCCACTCAGGGGAAACCCAAATTGAAGAAACCAAAAAAATCCAAAAGGAGGCGTGCAAATCTTACTCAATATTCTTTCTGTAATCTAAGATTCATTTAGCCCAAGTCAGTGCATAAAAAAGAGGTACCTCCAAAATGCTTAAAAAGGCATGTTCTTAGCCTAGTTTTTTTCCCTCTTCATTCTTCTCAGTACAATTTCCTCAGACCATGTTGTTTCCTGTAAAATGATTCTTAATAAAAAAACTGTAAATAAATAGAAAAAAATGAAGAACAAATTCCCTGTGGAAAGAAAACCTTTATTTACTTCAAATATATCCTAAACACCAATTTCTCCGTTTTCCATATCTCATTGTTGAAAGCAAAGGAAAATTGCCACATTCAGATTCCACATTACCAATTCTAAAAATATATTCTACAAAAGGGTCAAATAGTTACTCTGAAGAGGCTTTATTTTTACAGAAAATAATTAAAGCCATCTTTAAGAAGCAATCTGCTACTACTAGAATAACATCATAACCACTATAAATAGGTAATTGAGATATAAATTGATATATAGCAATTTCCAAGTTATAGGCTGAATTGGAAGGGTCTGGAGTAGCCCATGCTTCAGGTGATTTGAGGAAATGTTGAAATTTACATCATAAAAAAAACTAAGATACTCTTTTAATTCCTGTTTCACACCAGGCCCACAAGAAGTATTTTTCATTTTACTGGTAGGTTTTATCCTGCCCATGATGCAAAGCTCATCAATTGAGTATAGGAATTTTAATCTTTTTGAAGTAGGAACAATTGAACTGAGAAAAAAAAGTGGTCAACAGATGACAGGGCAGAAGAAAAAAGTGTGGAATAACAAATCAGATGTGAATATGATAGAGTATCTTACCAAAGAATTTTTCTGAAAAAGAATAGGAAATTTTAATCAAGAGATGAGGAGAACCTAGAAAGTAAGAGGGATAAAAAACAGGAGATCTGAGGGATGAAGTTTTGAATGTATGAGATCATCACTTGGAATAAGCAATGGTTAGGTTTGAAGAGATGAGGCTTCTCACATCTGATCAAATATTGATTCTGAGGATTTTTTAGAATTGGTTGAGTCAATTTTCAATTGTGGGATATTTCAAGTATGAGATTTGTCTTGACATTTAGTGTTTGTTTTTATGGTGGAAGGGAATGGTTGGGAGCAATGTGTCACAACTTCCCCTAGTGTGCAAGGGGCTGAAGGAATGGGCAATACTTCTCACAGAAATCAGCATAGAGATAAGAGATTGATTGCAAGAAGGAGAGGAAGTAAAGTAAGGACAATGATGAAGGAGAAGAATCCAGGAGTAAGGTTTTGAAGGATATTGATAAGGGAATCCTGTAAGAGTATCACCAGAGGGATAGGTGAGATGAGAAAGGCAGGCTGGTTGGATTTCTTGTGCTGAGATGACACCTATTGGATTAGGGACTAACCAATAAGAAGTAGTATACTAATTCCTTGAGTGAAATTAGTCCAGGAGGGGAAGAGAGGCCAGTATATGTGAGAACTGAGAGGAGGCCTTGAGGAGGGATGACTGGTGCTGGGGCTGAGCTTCCCCATGGTATGACATGTGACCAATTGGGCTTGAGTCAGTAGTTGACTGATTGGGTAATGGGCCTGTCCAGAAGGGTCATGTACTGAACTGGAGTATGGGCTGTCCAGCCAGGAGTATGTTCTATGGGTTTAAAGTATGTACTTCTCATACCAGATAGATTTGAAGGAGATATGGGGATGCACCAAGCCATAGAGAGGTAGAGGGTATGCCTGGGAGATTGACTGAGGGCTGCAGGGTATGCAGGAGGAGACTTCAGGAGGTGCAGCATGTGGATCCAGGGGCGGAAGGTAGATTATACTGAGGATTTAGATTGGCTGAGGGTTGGGTAAGACTGAGGAGACTGAGCCAAATTGTGGTTATGGCAGTACCCCCCCCCCAAAAAAAAGAGGAAGGGGTAGCTCCTGATACCCATAAGAAGAGTTGAGAGTAGATTGAGATCTTCATCATGACTGAACTTTCTTTCCCCCCCCCCATATCCATCACCATCACCACCTGACAGCTGCCCATCACTTTGATATTAAAACAGATCACCCACCCCATCCTTCTCCATGGAAGTTACCAACAGCTATCACCCTGTCAATGAGTAATTTTCCCCATGCTCCAGATGTATTGAAAATGAGAAGATCTTTGTCACCAGCAGCACCCCCAAATCAGGAAAATTTGAATAATGTTGATATAAAAGAACTTTTTCTGGGTCTAATGATTTTGGAAGAAAGGTACTGGGTTTGGTTTTTTGGGTGAAGGATGGGATTTCTCTCTACTTTGAGGTGAAGGATGCACCTGAAAACTCAAGTATGTCTCTAGGAGTGGACAGTAGAGTAGGACCATCAGATGGTGAGTGTTTGCTGATCTTCTGATTTCTGGAGGGCTTTCTTCAGATAGGAATTTTTGATTTCTTCTGTTCCCAGTGGAGGCATTGAAGGATAAGATGAAAAGACTTGAGAAGCGAAAATAGTAATTGAGGAAGAGGTGCCAGTTATCCATGGGCAGCACTTCAATGATGGACACAACAAATTCAAAGTCAATGGACATCCGTTGGGGGACACCCTTTTCATCTTTGAGTAGTCTGATTGTGGAGTGCAAGGGCCTAGGGAGTCAATTGAACGCTTGTCAAACTCCCATGAAAGCTGTCAAAGCCAATCAAACTGCTTTTGAAGCAATCAAATCAAGTCAAAGAGCCATCAAACCGGTTGAATTTTGAAGAAGTCAAGTCAAATTGGTCAAATTTTAACGGTTGAAGGTCAAACCTGCCAATGTTTGAAGTAGTTTGGTCAAGTTTTGTGAACCTTGTCAAAGGAGTATTGAATTCAGAAAAAGAAAAGAAAAAGAAAAGAGAAATATAAGAAAAAGAAAAGAAAAAGGAAAGAAAAGAAAAACAAAAGAAAAAGAAAAGAAAAAGAAAAAGAAAAGAAAAAGAAAAGAAAAAGAAAAGAAAAAGAAAAGAAAAAGAAAAGAAAAAGAAAAGAAAAAGAAAAGAAAAAGAAAAGAAAAAGAAAAGAAAAAGAAAAGAAAAAGAATAGAAAAAGAAAAGAAAAAGAAAAGAAAAAGAAAAGAAAAAGAAAAGAAAAAGAAAAGAAAAAGAAAAGAAAAAGAAAAGAAAAAGAAAAGAAAAAGAAAAGAAAAAGAAAAGAAAAAGAAAAGAAAAAGAAAAGAAAAAGAAAAGAAAAAGAAAAGAAAAAGAAAAGAAAAAGAAAAGAAAAAAAAAAGAAAAAAAAAAGAAAAAGAAAAGAAAAAGAAAAGAAAAAGAATAGAAAAAGAAAAGAAAAAGAAAAGAAAAAGAGAAGAAAAAGAAAAGAAAAAGAAAAGAAAAAGAAAAGAAAAAGAAAAGAAAAAGAAAAGAAAAAGAAAAGAAAAAGAAAAGAAAAAGAAAAGAAAAAGAAAAGAAAAAGAAAAGAAAAAGAAAAGAAAAAGAAAAGAAAAAGAAAAAAAAAAGAAAAAAAAAAGAAAAGAAAAAGAAAAGAAAAAAAAAAGAAAAAGAAAAGAAAAAGAAAAGAAAAAGAAAAGAAAAAGAAAAGAAAAAGAAAAGAAAAAGAAAAGAAAAAGAAAAGAAAAAGAAAAGAAAAATATAAGAAAAAGAAAAGAAAAAGGAAAGAAAAGAAAAAGAAAAGAAAAAGAAAAGAAAAAGAAAAAGAAAAGAAAAAGAAAAGAAAAAGAAAAGAAAAAGAAAAGAAAAAGAAAAGGAAAAGAAAAAGAAAAGAAAAACAAAAGAAATAGAAGAGAAAAAGAAAAGACAAACAAAAGAAAAACAAAAGACAAAGAAAAGAAAAAGAAAAGAAAAAGAAAAGAAAAAGAAAAGAAAAAGAAAAGAAAAAGAAAAGAAAAAGAAAAGAAAAAGAAAAGAAAAAGAAAAGAAAAAGAAAAGAAAAAGAAAAGAAAAAGAAAAGAAAAAGAAAAGAAAAAGAAAAGAAAAAGAAAAGAAAAAGAAAAGAAAAAGAAAAGAAAAAGAAAAGAAAAGAAAAGAAAAAGAAAAGAAAAAGAAAAGGAAAAGAAAAAGAAAAGAAAAAGAAAAGAAAGAAAAACAAAAGAAATAGAAGAGAAAAAGAAAAGACAAACAAAAGAAAAACAAAAGACAAAGAAAAGAAAAAGAAAAGAAAAAGAAAAGAAAAAGAAAAGAAAAAGAAAAGAAAAAGAAAAGAAAAAGAAAAGAAAAAGAAAAGAAAAAGAAAAGAAAAAGAAAAGAAAAAGAAAAGAACAAGAAAAGAAAAGAAAAGAAAAAGAAAAGAAAAAGAAAAGAAAAAGAAAAGAAAAAGAAAAGAAAAAGAAAAGAAAAAGAAAAAAAAAAGAAAAGAAAAAGAAAAGAAAAAGAAAAGAAAAAGAAAAGAAAAAGAAAAGAAAAAGAAAAGAAAAAGAAAAGAAAAAGAAAAGAAAAAGAAAAGAAAAAGAAAAGAAAAAGAAAAGAAAAGAAAAGAAAAGAAAAGAAAAAGAAAAGAAAAAGAAAAGAAAAAGAAAAGAAAAACAAAAGAAAAACAAAAGAAAAACAAAAGACAAAGAAAAGAAAAAGAAAAGAAAAAGAAAAGAAAAAGAAAAGAAAAAGAAAAGAAAAAGAAAAGAAAAAGAAAAGAAAAAGAAAAGAAAAAGAAAAGAAAAAGAAAAGAAAAAGAAAAGAAAAAGAAAAGAAAAAGAAAAGAAAAAGAAAAGAAAAAGAAAAGAAAAAGAAAAGAAAAGAAAAGAAAAGAAAAGAAAAAGAAAAGAAAAAGAAAAGAAAAAGAAAAGAAAAAGAAAAGAAAAAGAAAAGAAAAAGAAAAGAAAAAGAAAAGAAAAAGAAAAGAAAAAGAAAAGAAAAAGAAAAGAAAAAGAAAAGAAAAAGAAAAGAAAAAGAAAAGAAAAAGAAAAGAAAAAGAAAAGAAAAAGAAAAGAAAAAGAAAAGAAAAAGAAAAGAAAAAGCAAAGAAAAAGAAAAGAAAAAGAAAAGAAAAAGAAAAGAAAAAGAAAAGAAAAGAAAAGAAAAAGAAAAGAAAAAGAAAAGGAAAAGAAAAAGAAAAGAAAAAGAAAAGAAAGAAAAACAAAAGAAATAGAAGAAAAAAAGAAAAGACAAACAAAAGAAAAACAAAAGACAAAGAAAAGAAAAAGAAAAGAAAAAGAAAAGAAAAAGAAAAGAAAAAGAAAAGAAAAAGAAAAGAAAAAGAAAAGAAAAAAGAAAAGAAAAAGAAAAAGAAAAAGAAAAGAAAAAGAAAAGAAAAAGAAAAGAAAAAGAAAAGAAAAAGAAAAGAAAAAGAAAAGAAAAAGAAAAGAAAAAGAAAAGAAAAAGAAAAGAAAAAGAAAAGAAAAAGAAAAGAAAAGAAAAGAAAAGAAAAGAAAAAGAAAAGAAAAAGAAAAGAAAAAGAAAAGAAAAAGAAAAGAAAAAGAAAAGAAAAAGAAAAGAAAAAGAAAAGAAAAAGAAAAGAAAAAGAAAAGAAAAAGAAAAGAAAAAGAAAAGAAAAAGAAAAGAAAAAGAAAAGAAAAAGAAAAGAAAAAGAAAAGAAAAAGAAAAGAAAAAGAAAAGAAAAAGAAAAGAAAAAGAAAAGAAAAAGAAAAGAAAAAGAAAAGAAAAGGAAAAGGAAAAGAAAAGGAAAAGAAAGGAAAAGAAAAGAAAAAGAAAAGAAAAAGAAAAGAAAAAGAAAGGAAGAAGAAAGGAAGAAGAAAGAAAAAAGAAGGAAAGAATGAAAGAAAGAAAGAAAAAATAAAATTACTCAAATAAAAATTAAACCACCAACAAATACACAAATTGCAGGGTCATTTCCCCGGCCAATATCATGTGACAAATTCCAGAAATAAAATATTGCTTTTGAAAAGGACTTCTGGCCAACACCACCAAAGAAATTTCCTTTGAGCAACACCTGAATTCCCTTCTTCCCCAGAATATGGTTTCTTCCTCTCTATTTACCCTGAAAAACATCATGGAAAACCCTGATAAACTGAAAATTTTTGAATACAGGCATCTCCTGGGTCTATATATGGTTAGAAAGGTTCTCAAGGATATAAAAATAACTTCAAAGTTCAGGAGGTCAAACATTTTCCCCAGCTTCTTTCATTGTTTTTTCCAAATGATTACCATCTTTAAATAGAGCCTTCTTCATGGAAGCCTCTCTGAAATTTGTAAAAGAAACTCCATTTAACTGCTTCATTTGATCAATGGAAGTTTTAACAAAACAATTATTCACCAAAAATATGAAGAAACCCTCTTGGAATCTGAAGCATAAAAAGGATAAATCTTTCAAATTGAAAAGCTTCCATGTCTTGGCCTCCATTCTATTATCTGGGAATCCTATGTGAAATTTGCAGAAATTCATAATACTTGATTTTCCTTGAAAGAGGTTCAATTGAATTGATTTTGAAATATTCTTTCAGAATAGTTTTTGAATGTTTCAATCTTTGAAACAAGTGAAGTAGGGTTTCCTCAAGTTCAAAAATGGCATGTTGTTGGTTGGGAAGATAAAATTTCCAGTTGTATAACAACAGGTGAGATGGCAGACAATTTAAAAGATAGAAAATTCTCCAGCATGACTCACGTGCAGAAAACCACCTTGAATACCTAAAAGAATTGTTTTGGAAGTTAAAGAAAAATATAAAGGGTTCAAAAACAATTCTGCTACCTTAACACATGATTATTGATTTCTAAAGTTCTGATAAATCTTTGGTCAGATTAATCAAGATTTTTTTCAAAACTTGCACCATTTCTGCCTTGAAATTGTAACCTAATGACCGATTTTATTCTATGTTTCAAAAATACAGCAGTTTACAACAAGAATAAATAATTACTGGTTTCTCTTCCTGGAAATGAAGAGAACCAAACTATGAATACTTTTTAAGTCAATGACTCCGATGAAGTTTATACTCCAAATCTATGCCACAACGGGTTCTTCAACACATTATTTCTTCCCAAATTCCCTCCTCATAGCTTGAGTCTAAATTTGAGCTTTTAAATGGAACTTGCTTGATTTTTTATAGTTTGGTAAGGAATTTTGAAGCTGCCAAGATTCAAAATTTTTCATTCAATAGGAAGGCTGCTTTCCATTCATGGCGTCCCCTTGATTACTGAACCTGGAGGCAAAAGCCTCTGTTTCAAGTGTATTTTGATTAATATTCCAGCAAGAAATGAAGAGAACCAAACTATGAATAATTTTTAAGTCAATGACTCCGTTGAAGGTTATCCTCAAAATCTATGCCACTACGGGTTCTTCAACACATTATTTCTTCCAAAATTCCCTCCTCATAGCTTGAGTCTAAATTTGAGCTTTTAAATGGAACTTGCTTGATTTTTTATAGTTTGGTAAGGAATTTTGAAGCTGCCAAGCTGAAAATTTTCATTCAATAGGAAGGCTGCTTTCCATTCATGGCGTCCCCTTGATTACTGAACCTGGGGGCAAAAGCCTCTGTTTCAAGTGTATTTCCAAAAATATTCCAGAAATATTTTCTTTCTTGTTAAAAATCAACAAATATCATTTTCAGAAAATCTCAAAAACCTATAACTATCTTCCGATCCAGTTCTCAGCCATCTTGTTTAAGATTCAGAATTTCAAGGAGAAGATTCAAACACTCAACAAGGGTAGTGGTTTAATTTAGGAAAACAACCAAGTTTCATTGAAACTGTAAAAATTGTTGAAAATAATATTTCAAATTTTATACATATGGCCAGAGCCCTGATTTTTTTTTGAATTTTAACTTTTTTTTAGTTACTCCTATATTAAAAAATTTACATTTATTTTTCAGATTAACCATTATTTAGCGTAAAAAAAATCCAAACAACCAAAATTTAATTCCCTATCCGAATTCTAAAATTTGAATAAGTAACTAGTTACTCCTATATAAATGAATTTAAATTTAGTTTTCAGCTCAACCTTGAGTAAATTGAAAATTTGCATTGTTATATTTTTAGATTTTTCCAATAAACCTACCTTTCATTCCCTATTCAAATTGATAAATTAAAATAATTCCCAAAATTTGGGGCCAATAATCTAGTATATTTTAAGGGTAATAAATGGGTTAATCTTGATGCTGGTGAGAACTTGGATGTACTAAAGGATTTTAGAGACTCCAAATTGGTTTCTAATCCTGAGGCATGCTGGGTATTTTCTCCTTTTAAGTTTTCTGCCATCTCACCTGCTTTTATAAAACTGAAAATTCACCTTCCTGAAATACAACAAGTCAATTTAGAAGCTGACGAAGCATGGATGGAGTTCTAAAAGATAAATACTAGTAAAAACTAGGATTAAATAATAATTCAAAAGAAATTAAATGAATACATCTGCAAGTACCATAAATATTTCTGATTACCACATAATTTCACTTGGAATCCCCAAAAAAGAAAATTTAGGCCAAGACAGAGAGTTTTCTCCAATTGAAGTATGTACACTGTTTACCCCTTGAGGTTTTTCATGGTGGTTTCTTTAATTTTTTTTAATAATTCTGTTGGTCATACTTCCTTTGATCAACAAAAAAAGGTGAATGAAATTCCTTAATTAACTTTCAAAGAAGCATATTTATTTGCAGTTATTCTGGAGTATAATCATTATTTTGAAGAAAAAAAATGGAACAATTTGAGTAAATATCTTTGAAATTAGATTGAAGGGAAATTTTTGCAATGCTTTTATCACTTTTTCAGCCTGCAGGCCTTTCCTTTCAATGTAATTTTTCCTTCAACTTTTTGGTTGAGAATCTCATTTATTTGGGAATAACATTCCCAGAATTCCAGGAAACAAATTTTAATATCAATAAGCCCTATCATAAATTATAATAGTGGTTAATGTTTTGAGTGAAATTTACCTGATCTTCCAAGACTTGATTTATCAGTGGATGAAATAAAGAAAAATAGGAAATATATTGTTGAAGAAGAAAATAATTCTTCTACAAATCAATCAAAGTTCAAAAATATCTCTATTCTGAATCATAGAAAGAAGAAAATATTGAATTTGATAGTGAATGCATGCAATTCTTCCCAACCCTTTTACTTCTTTCTTTCTGTAATTGGTGGGTATTTGGAAAACTTTCTATTTAAATGCTTGCTTGCACCTATCAGGGTATCAGGAAGAATATCTATGGTATTTTCTGGTAGTGGAAGAACTACTATGAATCTGCCAAATGAAATAAAAATCTCATCCCACCTTTGGTATTCCATTGAGGTCAAATCATTCCTCTGTTTCAAGAGTCTGAAATAGTTCTCAAAAGGGAAAAAAATTCAAAAAGGATTATTTGGTAAACTGGGATGAAGAACCTTTGATTCATAGGCATAAGCTTGAGTTGTTTTATAGGCTACTTGAAGATCTCACAGATTCCAACCTACATCTTTGGTGAAATTTGAGGTTCCTTGGTGAAGAATTGAGGCAAATTTTACCCATGGTTTAAAGATTTTGACATCCCTGAATTTTTGGTGCAAGTTTTTTCAATTCTTCTTACTAGAAAATTATTACGTTTTTGAACCTTGATTCAAAGATTGATGCTGCATGGGATCCTTATTAACAGGATTTTTTAATAAATTTGGAGATTTTCTGAAGAACATACTGTTTAAAAGTATTCCATGCCTCACAGCTATCAAAATTCAAAAAAAATAGTTAGTTTTTTTCTGTGTGACTACATTTCTAGACCAGTACCAGGTTATCTTAATTAGGATTAATCACAGTAATCACAGAAGGAAGTTTTTCTCATCCAAAAAAACCGGATTTATCCCAATGAGGATAACTCATCAGGAGGGAAGTCTGGACTGGAATTCATCTCCACAACAAACCCTTCAGAACCACCTTGGAAAAATTCCAACCACCAACCAAAAAGATCAAGAAAGGCAAATAGACTTAAAAGGACTAAAAGGATCAACCACTCAAGAAAAAACCAACCAAAAATTGACCAACAGACCTCCAAGAAAAATCTTCCCCCACCCTATGATTGAGATAGTGCTAAAGAAAATCATCTCCATTTAATACACAAAAACAGGCTCTGTCAAACATGAGAAAACCACTGCAGAATGGGACTTGAAGCCCTGAGGTCAAAATAACAACAAGCCAGGAAAAGAAGTTTCCAACTGTACAACCAAGCTCCTTGCAAGTAGGCCCTGCTTGGAGCTCAAGAGTCACTCCAGGCCTGGTCAGATTTCTTATTTCTTATTCTCATCTTTCAGTGGCATCTTCCTTGACATGAATATTTTCTCTTACTCATACTAATCAAGAATCCTATTATTCTCCCTAGGCTGCACTAATTTTCCTTTTCCCTTGTAAGTAGACTAATTCAAACCATGCTCAACTGATGTGGATTTTTGGACTGAGAAATAAAGTAACAGAATAAATCCTTCAGTCTTAAAATCTTAACAAAATTCATGGTCAAAGTTGGCTTCCATTGCCAAAGGATCATTGACAGCTCAAGCCCTTTTGTAAAGAAGAACACTCAACATAGTGGAAAAACAAGGCGCTCTCCAAAAATGAGCAACAGAAATTTCAGAAGAATTGACTCAAGCCATCCTTGAGACATGCATAAAAATTATTCCATGCCTAACCATGGAAAAATTCTCCCTTTTGAAAGTAATAATGGACCAATTACTAGAAATGAAATGCCTGAAAGACATACTGTACCCCTCCTGGACAGACAATTCCAGTTATGAATAACCTAAGAATCAGAAATATCCACATATCCAGGCTATATCCTTTAATTAATGCAAACATAATCACCAATGAGAAAAAGGAAGAATCCAAAGCTATATGGAAGTTCATACTTAAGTTCCTTGACTCATATGAAGCTCCAAAAACCAGCCTGGGTTTTCAAAGAGTTCTTATGTATCACCTTAAACCAAAGCAAAATTCAAAATTTCATCACTCAGATCAAGAGGTCAGTCAACCAGCTTAACAAAGTTTTATCACCATTCCTAAAGACATCCTGGGAAAAAACATCCTCAACAAATTATGACCCTAGACAACATCAGCCAACAGATTGCACACTCAGAAAGGCCCTTTAATCCAGAACTTGTTCTCATCAATTTGAGAGGATTCTCTAACAACAGAAAACCTATGACCTCACCCAAAACCAAGACCACTTCATTGCACAGTAAAAAATACAATCAAAAGTTGATTAAAGAAAGGCAATAATAATCCTTTAGCTGAGCTCTCAATCCCTAACTTCTTGACTTTCCACTCCAAACTTAGGCCAAAGAGGACCCTCAACAGGAGATATTCAGATCACTGTCAGCTGTATTCATAATTCTAACTCACACCTGGACAACTTCCTGATCCTGGATTCAGGCTCCATGTCACACAGTGGTATGTGACACCACAAAACTGCAAAGTGAACTGGTCTTTCAGCCTTTTTTATAGCCTTTTGGTTAGGCCTTTCCTCTTAGTTTGGTTTGCAGTTGTGCAAGGTACAACAGTAAACCGGCTGGCCCTGTTGCGGGTTCAATTTTGGATCAGGACAAGTTTTGCAAGGTGGCTTTCTGCTTTGACAATTTTTGGGTTTTTTGCCTGTCAACAGAAAGAATCCCGAGTCTTGATGGATCCTTATGGAGTTCAGGAGTGTGTCTGAATATGGCTCCGCAACTGCAAAGTGGGTTAGTGCCACCAGCCATACACACTTTGGGACAAAGTGCCCTTAAATCCAGCGGTACTGTCACACGGTGGTATGTGAAACCATAACAACTGCAAAGTGAACTGGTCTTCCAGCCTGTTTCATAGCCTTTTGGTTAGTCCATGCCTCTCAGTTTGGTTTGCAGTTGTGCAAGGTATGACACTCCACTTCTCATATGATCTCAGATTCCAGCCTTTTCAAACAACATTTGGCAGAAGAACAAGTACCTGCAATAACTGGATCTGTAAACAATCTCCTGGGAATCAAAGGCTCTGGCACTGTGTGTCTGAAGAATGATGATTTTTCTGATCTGTGGTTAAAGATTTTTTTTAATGTTGCTGATTTGTTAGCCAATCTCTTATTGGTCTTTTTTTTAATTCTTGATCAATATAAAGTCACTTCTGAAATGAAAAAATTCTCTGTTTCCAAAGATGGAAGGTTGGTCCTCAAATTAAACTATCAGAACCTGCAGTCATACCTATAAGCAAAAGAGTAGAAAATTCCTTGCTCTCCAACACATAAACCCTTGCACAAGTCCCTGGGGCATTTCAGCTACCACAGAATCAGAAATAAATTATGTTGATTATTTTTCTTGATTGTTCTCCAAGATTTCTCATTTTTTTATGTCTCTTTCCTGAATTCACTATCTCTGTCTCTGCTGGGTTATCTCATATTTACCGTAGTCTCTGTACTCCTGTAATCCTTCTATCTTCACAACTTGTGTTGTTGTTA
>CM062618.1:41011273-41259568 GCA_025617555.3 Puccinia polysora
GTTCATCTCCCATTCCTAAGAGTTATTGGAACGTGGTCATCCAAAGTTGCTGTCTAGCGTTGAATCAAATCCTGCAAGAAGCTGGTATGAAAACACCTTGGGAAATGATGCATGGTACTACCCTGCCGGAAGACTACTTGAAACCTGTCGGCACTGCCTGCATCTACTTGCTGAACAAAACCAAAATAGTCTCAAAGCTTAGTGAGAAAGGTGAGGAAGGTATTCTGTTAGTATTCAATCCAGGTTTTCTATCCTACAAAGTCATGTCAAGATCTGGGAAAATCCTGAATACCAAGCACATTCTCTTTCTCAAATCTCCAGGGCCTAAAAACACTATTTTCAATGACAACCTTGAAGACAATGTCAAAATCAACATGGGTATATTGACCAAGAGAGAACGAGTATTAGCGGACCTCAAGCTAGAGTCTGAATCCTCAAGCAATGAGAAGCAAGACTTCCCTGTTGAGAAGAACTCCATTCCCTCCGACTCGGAAGAAAGCTCCATTTCATCAATTGAGGAAAGAATCCTCCCTAAACTATGCAACTGAGACAATCTAAAACCACCAGCGCGATATTTCTATCATCACAGCTATCTACCCAAAACTATTCAGGAGGCGCTGAAAATGCCAGAATGGGTTGCACCAGTTGAAAAAGAGCTAGCAACGGCAGAAGAATTAGGAGTGTGGGAAGATGCTGAAGAATCCGAAGTGATCAACCCCTTGAATACCACTTGGGCATTCCGTGCTAAACAAGATCTTCACTTGGGTTTGACTTCACTTAAAACTTTGGTATGCGTGCAAGGGTTCAACCAACGTTATGGGGTCTGCTATCTAGAGACTTTCTCTTCTACTGGTAAAATAGCTTCACTCCGAGCTCTTCTCATCTAATCTGTCGACAAGAAGCTTCCAATACTTCAATTCAATGTAAAAGGGGGCGTCCTACATGCGCCGCTAGAAGAAAAAGTTTACATCAAAACTCCCATTGGTTTGAGAAGAAAGGCAAAGTACCTTAAACTTATCAAATCTCTTTACGGTCTCAAACAAGCCCAGCTTAATTGGTACAAGACTCTCAGCGAGTGGATAAAGAGCATCATATTTAAGGAGAGTGATTGTGACCCGTGTCTGGATCATCATGAAGATGGGGTCACTTCCTTATTATTTCATGTTGACAATTAAGTTGTGGTGGGGGAGGTAAATTGGTTCAAAACTCTCTTTCTAAATAAGTTCAAAGATTTGTTGGCTCATAAGGTGGACAACCTACTGGGGATAAAATTTGAGAAGGATTAGAACTCTATTGGATTATCCTTACCAAACCACATTCTCAAAGGGCTCAAGGAGCTGAATCTAATGGATGCAAAACCGCTTTCAAATACATGCCAAACTGGATTTCATCTAGTACCGGCAACAGAAATCAAGAAAGAACAATTTGAACAACTAAATGTCAACTATCAATCGCCCATAGGTTGTCTGAACTTCATAGCCACTCTAGCTTGTCCTGACATGAGCTATGCTGTTTCAAACTTGGCAAGGTTCTTGGAAAACCCTGGCATCCTACATTGGAGGGAAGTAATTTGAGTTTGGAGGTACATACTCAAAACAATAGACTAAAAACTTACCTTCAAATCCAAGTGTGAATTAAATCACCTCATCACTTACAGCAATGCAACGTGTGGAGAAAACCCCAACTCTTGCCTCTCTCAAACTGGTTTCATCACCTTATTCAAAGGAAGCCCTCTCTACTGGAAAAGCCGGTGTCAGAGAAGCATAGCTCATTCTTCCACCAAATACAAGTGCAATTCTCTCTCCACCCGTCATCTTGAAGCCAGATGGTTCAATAATCTTATCTCAGAAGTATGGAAAACTACGTTTGATCCTCCCTTACATCTAATTGACAATAAAGGATTAAATGACAAAATCAAAAAATTTGGAACCAAATCTCATGCTAAGTATATCGATATCAAGATGAAGAGCTTACGGAATGACTGGCACGACAAGCTGTTTCAAATTGAACTAATCTTGTCCCAAGAAATGTGAGCTGATCCATTAGTCAAGGCAGCAAGTGCTATTCCAGTCTCCAAACTGGCTAGATATGTTGGCTCTTAACTAAGACTGCTGATAATTAGTTGAGCCGGCATGTTGATTATTTTTCTTGATTTTTCTCCAAGATTTCTCATTTTTTATCTGTCTCTTTCCTGAATTCACTATCTTCTGTCTCTGCTGGGTTATCTCCTATTTACCGTAGTCTCTGTACTCCTGTGATCCTTCTATCTTCACAACTTGCATTGTTGTTACTCAACTGTCACAAATCACAACACACAACGGGCAAAAGAACTACGGATCCGTCTACATCACCCCGCAACCAGCTCCATCATTCCTCCACCCAAGTCAGTAAAGTCATAGTAGGATCTTGTTTGAACCTCAACTTTGAAGACACTTCAACCCAACTGAAGGCAACAATAATCCTAATAATACAAACAAAGGTGTTTGCAAGATCATAAACTCATCATCAGCATTGAGGAACTTTGGATGTGTCTATCAGTGCAATTGTGTGGATGTTGTTAGACAGCTCTTTAGCTGCTTGTGCGCGTAACTCTACTTAGTCTTTATAGAGGCCATAACCCAGCCTGTAGAATTACTCTTTCCTGTTGGTATTTCCAAGGATTCTTATTCTATTCTTTCACTTTCTGCTATTAATTACTCCTCTACGATAATTCTTATGTTTTGTTTGAATTATTGTGAAATGATTGCTAGGTCTATTTTTTTAACTTATCTCAATTCTTTTTCAAATTAAACATTACCATTCAACCAGATAAAATATGCAAGTCCTGTGCCATTGGAAAGATAACCAAATCCTCTTCCAAAGTTAGATACAATCCAGAATCTAGACCTTTTGAAGAGCTGAAACTGTATATAATTGGGCCCATTAATCCAGCTTTGATTGAAAGCCACGGGTACATCCTTACTATAGTTGAGAGCCACTCCAGATACTCCTAAGTCATCCCTGTTAGATAAAAAGCAAAACTTTTGAAGCTCCCTCTCAAATCTTGGATCTGAAGCCAACAGATTTGGATGCTATCTCAGTTTTCTAAACTCTTAAAGAGGATTTGACTTCAAGAAGGGGGACTTCAAGTGTTAATTTAAAAGTAATTTGATCAAGAAAAGATAATCTGACCCATTTACCCCTCAACAAAAAGTTCTGGCTGAGATACATAAAAGAACCGCAATTGATTCACTTAGAAACATTTTTCACAACTCATGCCTCAAAAAAAACCTATTAAAATTTTTTCTTGATTCCAGAACTCTTACCCTGAATCATATACACAGCCATAAGACAAAAAAATCTCCATACTCCCTCTTCAAAAACAAAACTCTTCCCCAGACTAATTTCATCCAATTGGAAATCATTTTCCCCTCCTAAATCTACCCAGGAATTCCTTTTCCAAACCTGAAACCAAGGGTGAAACTGGTGTTCTAACTGACGTCAAAAATGATCTTAGATCATTTCACATTCTTTCCAACTCCAGAAAGATTTTCAAGACCAATAATTTCATGTTACTCAGATTCACCCCCAGAACTAACAGCAAAAACCCCTTGTATCTCTAATTTGAGAACGCAGGGAAGCTCAATCCCACCAGAAAACTCATAGAAACAATAGATCCTCATATTTAGACAGTTAAAGCAAAAACTCACATGACAATGCTGAATAAAAACTTAGTGAGGTTTCCATTATGGATGATGATGAGAGAATACCAGCAATCCAAGGATCAGATCAAGATATCTCTGAGAAATCACCAACTCCAGGAAACCAGCCTATTCCTCCCAGATATAACCTCAGAGAAATATCCTTGAGATTAAGAATCTGTCAGATATAAATATCTCAGAACCCCTTACAATTTCTCTGAAGCAATCAAAACCAATTTCAAATCCTTTGAAAGGATGGAGTTATGGGAATATGCAACCATAATTCTGGAATCATACTTAGAATTTCATGGTACTCAAATCCAAACCTGCCACTGCTTCATCTCTTGGAAAAAGAAAGGCCAGAATCTTCATCCAGGGATTCAAATAGTTTCCAGGAACTGAATATTACAAAACTTTCTCTCCAACTGCAAATTTCACCACACTCTTGATGCTTTTTGTTCTATCAATCATAATAAAGAATCCTCTCAGAAAGTTTGAGATGAAGGCTGCCTTTTTTTACATTTGATTGGACAAACATTCTTACATAAAAACTCCATCAGGCTTTAAAAGAACTGCCCCCTTTCTCCAACTGAAAAATTTCTCTACAGCCTCAAGCAAGCACCAGGAAATGTTAACTGCACTTTCACTAATTGGCTCAAGGAAATCAAATATGTTCCCCCCAAATCCAGCCCCTTACTTTGCATCCATGAATACTTTGATTCCTTTCTTTCCTTTCATGTAAATGACCTCATTGTAGCTGGAATAACCCAAGAATTCAAATCCCTTTTCCTTAAAACATTTCTCAAATTGTCCTCTCATAGTCCACACACTATTCTTGCAATGGACTTGAAAATATCAGACTCCAAGATATTATTCTCAAAAAATAAACTTGTATGAAAAGGACTGAAACTTCTTGGGCTTTTGAATTTCAAACATTTCCTCACTCCTCTCACCCCAAGAATTCAACTTCTGAAGACAAATTAAGAATAAATGGAACAATTTAGAAATCTGAACATCAATTAAATAAACTTCTCTGGAATTTTAAATTATCTTTCCTGCCAAACTCTACCAGAAAAAGCTCCAGCAGTCTCTATATTTTACCAATCTTACAACAATGCAGGAATGGATCACTGGAAAGATTCTATACACTGTTGGAAATACTGTGCTGCAACAACTTCCAATTCTCTTTCACTTTCCACTCCTTCCTTTTCTTCCTCTTCCAAACTTAAATACTTCATTTATGCCACCTGGGAAGAAAAACTAGAAAAAAGAAAATAAAGAAGTTACTAAATCTTCTTTTGGCTCAATTTTCCCATCTCCCGGAACATCTGAAAGCATAAAAACATTACCATCTCATTGACTGAATCTGAATTCAACTTGCTGGCTGACTTCCACCAAAAACACCAGTGGATACCTGAACTTATTCATCAACTCTTTCCTGCATATTCTCTCATTCCTGTCTTCAACATTGATAATAAAGGACTCTGAAATCAAAATCAAACACCTCAGAGACCTTTATGAAAGATAGAATAGGGAAATCCAGCTAGTTCCCTTGGAAAAAATTGATTTGGATTCTCTTTCCAAGGCCTGTAACTTAGAATTCCTTTCTAGACTCAAAAATAGACTCTTCATTTCAAGGCATGGGGGATGTTGAAATTCTTCAATTCTTTGGAGCTATCAAGATTTTTTTTTTAAAACAAAAATTGGTTAGTCATTTTCTGTGCAACTAAATTACCAGACTAGTACCAAGGTATCCTTATTTGAATAATTTTCAATAGTCACACCAGGAAGTTTTCCCCACGCCAAAAAAAACTGAGTTATCCCGATTTGAATAAATTTTGAGGAGAAAAGTCTGAACTGGATTTCCTCTCCAACTTCTCATCCACAGCATCCAACCCTTCTGAAAAACCTTGGAGAACTTCCAGCCACCAACCAAGAAGACCAAGACATGCAAACAGATTTAGAAGGACTCAAAGTAATTACCACTACAGAACCAACCAACTGCCAAGAAAATTCAACCCCCACTATATCATAAAATAGCTCTACATGCAATAATCTCCCTTAAATTGAAAAAAGGCTTTGTAGAACATCAGCCAACTACTCCAGACTGGGACTTGAACCCCAGAGGTTAACAGAGAAACAAGCCAAGCAAACCAGTTTCAAACTGTACCGCCAGGCCACTTGCAAGTAGGCCCTGCTTGGAGCTCAAGAGTTACTCCAGGCCTGGTCAGATTTTTTCTTTACTATTTTCATCTTTCAGTATAATCTGCCTTGAAATTAATATTTTCTCTTATTCATACTAATAAAGAATCTGAATATTCTACCTCTTCTTCTCTATTTTTCCTTTTCCATTGTAATTAAACTAGTTCAACCCCCACTCAACTACTGCTTATTTTTGGACAGAAAAATAAAGACACAGAATAAGGCCTTCAGGCTTTACATTTTAACACATACAGGTTTCAAGAAAGATGAAGCTTCCTGAGCACATGGTTATCCATGTCTTTAGTGAAGATAAAGATTTCAATAGATTAATCAAGGGTTTTCTTCCAATTTTTTTCCATTTCCCCCTTTCAAATGGTAATCAAATTGACAGAGTTGTTTTATGTTGAAAAATATATAATTCTACAAATTAAATACAGTTTTACTGCATTATCTGACTGCAAATTAAGAAAAAAGAACTTTGAAGACTTATTATAGCCCTTAATATGTTGAAGATGATACTCAAAATCTATACCAACAAGATTTCCCCAGCACATAATTTTTCTCCAAATTTCCTTTTCACAGCTTGACTCTGAAATTTGATTCCCCCATAATTATTTTGATTGAAAAAGATTACAAAACTGTGCATTTCCACAGAAATTGCTCAATGTTTTTCAGATCGGAAGCAGTTTTATATTCTACAAGATTGAAACTGGTGATTCAATAGGAAGGTTGGTTTCCATTCCAACATCTCTTTGGTTTCTGAACCTAATGAGGATTTCCTCCCTTTCAAGATGATTTTCAAACAGTTTCTAGTAAATTTGGGTCCTTGTTGAAAATCAAAAATTCCAAATGTCAAAAAATGATTTTATCTGGAAAAGCTATTGTTCAGCAATGTTTGGTTTTATGTGGAATTTTTAAGGAGAAGACCTAGCCACTCAACAAGGGTAGTTTCCCAAAAGTACTGAAAACCAAATTTCATTTGAAACAGATTAAGTTATTCAAAATCAATTTCTAAATCATACTCATCAAATCAAATGATTTATTCAAAATATATATATTGTGTTTGACTTACTCTTATATTCCTAAATTGACAAATGTTTTCTATTTTTTTCCTGATTTAATTTGGAATTGAATGTTTTTTTTATTTTTAAAATTTTTCAAATCAACCCACATTAATGATGATTTGGGGATTTATGTTTTTAGTTAATTACACCTAAATTTTTTATTTACATATGATTTTGGGCTTAATCCTTATTCAATTTAAAATTTGAAAATATTCCTATTAGGGTGTATCAGAGCTAAGCGAACCCCCCATTTTTTAATGGCCCATTTTAACCCAAATCACACCATTTCAAATCTGCCATTCAAAATCAAAAAACCCACTTATTTCGCATCATAGATGGCAGAGTTACCTGAAAATCATTGGGTTTTTTTGAATGAAGTATTTAAAGGCTTTCACCGCCTCAACCATGCATCATTCACATCATCACCCCTGGTTTCAATCTTTGACCTCATTGGAAAAATTCTACCTCCAATCTCACCCAAAAAAACTGAATCATTGCTCCATAACTTCATCAATCTCATCTCTTCATAGATATCCTCATCACTTCATCAATCTCATCACTTAATTCCTTCAATGCTCTTAATTTTTTCAAACGTCCCCTCAGCAAACATCCCCCTGAAATTTGACTCCAAACTCCATGCACCAAATCAAACATCCCCAAGGAACCCTACATCTACAAGTCCTCCCCTATCAGCTTCCAAAGGGTCAGGTCAGATCAAGATAACTGATCAAATCATCCTGGTAAACTGGCTGAAAATCCCCTCCAATTATGACGCTTTATTTTGACCCAAGAAAAAAACACAAGTGGGCCAACTGTTGAAAGCATACTGATGCCTTTATCTTTTTGTTCCTCCATCTATCTGTTCCTCAATAATCCTTTTCATTTATTTCTTCCCTTTTTTCTTCTGTCCCCTCAAAACAACACAAATCCAACCTTCTGGCATATTTAATCTGCTTGACTGACTGCCCAGTGTGCTCACTCCATTTCTATGTCTTTTATCTCTTTATCTACTGGTCACCAGCTCAGATCTCCAGCATTTCTTTTCTTTGTGCGCTCCATGAGTTTTACCATCTGCATCCTGGTTTCTGACGCTGTTGATTCACTCCTTTCTTTTATTTATCATGCTATCATTTCCTGATTCCTCCACCTTTCTGATATCATCTTTTCACTGCCTTCCAGATCCTCTACTGCTACTTTTCTTTTCCGTGCTCTTATCCTCCTGTGAAGGTGTTGAGCCTTTTCTTTATAGGTGTGACCGCTTTTCATTTTTTCCTTCATACTTACCCTGGTCACTGAAGCAATCCAAAACCTTTTCTTTATAGCATCTAAACAACAGATTTACAGTCCCAATGGCCATTGCAAAAGGCTTGACATGGCAGACCAGGAAGATAACTCTAAGTTGAATATTCCCCTTCTCAATGAAACCAATTTTGCCAATTGGTTCCTGCGACTCAAGAGTTACCTCAGGAGAAAAGGGCTCTTAGAAATAAAAGAAGGGTGCAATCTCACTCAACCAGCAACGCCAGCTCTCAAGAAGAAAGTATATGAAGCTTCCAACATTATAATCCAAAATCTTGGTGACATTGCATTTGATGCAATCATTAACAGCTCAAATGAGGCCAATCCTTGTGAAATCATGCTGGCAATCAGTGAACGCTATGCCTACCAATAATCCAACAATCAAGGCCGACTATGGTTCAACTCCATCCGCTACAAATACAAAGGCAATCTGACCCAGCAAATCACCAAATTTCAAAATCTAATGAACAAGCTGTCCATATTTAAACTTGAAGTCCCACATGGCATCCTCAGCCATACCATCCTAGCCAAACTCCCTAAAACCCCCCTATCATATAGTTGACACTCTACTCCTAAAAAATACTTTTCTCAAAAGCCCCATTGGGGTCCTGAACAAACTCCAGGAGGTCACTTGTTTAGAAGCGTCAAGAATGCAACAATCTCCAACACCAATCAACAACACCAGATCCTCTACTGCCCTCTTGAAGACCTCTTCTCACAGGAGATTCAGACCAAAGCACCCTTGCTCAAAAGGAAAGCACAATCTTCTCTCTGAACATCCTGAAGACACCTTTTGCTTTCTCCATCCTGAACTTAGACCAGACCCTCACAAAACCAAGGTGCAAACACACCTCCATTCAGCATCACAAGGGACCAAAACTCCAGACAAGGCAGAAGATGACCAACCCTTAGCGCATCTCAATGGTCATCTTTACCTCAACCTCACCTCAACTTCTTCATCTTTCCTGCTACTTCCTGTGCTTGAATCTGGTGCTTCTCACCATATAGTCAACAAAACTGACTTTCTTATTGAATCCAGGCCAACCTCCATGAAAGTTGGAACAGGAAGCATAGGGTCCTCCTTGATGGCAACTGCCATTGGCACAGCTAAATTAATCAATCACCTGGGTGAATCCCTACTTCTTGAGGATGTGTTGCTGGTAACCTCACTCAACCGCTCCCTGATCTCTCTCTCCAAACTCACAAATGAGTGCGCCATTATCAATAGAGTTGGTAACTTGGGGTACAAAATCTCACTGTATTGTTTTTCCTTCATAGGAACTGCGGCCAATCACCTTTTTGAGCTGTGTGGTACCAACTTTGAAAGTCCAGCAAAGAGAGAAGTTCACCTCAAGTAACCTCACAACAGTGTCTGGCAATTGCTCCTAGGACATCCCAGCAACACAGTACTCAAAATCCTGTTCCCAGACAGTCCCAGCCACAGTCAATGCAAAATATTTTCCAGCTGCAAAATGAACATGACTCCCTATCTTGGGCACTTAAAAACAGCTACTCACCCATTAGAAATCATCCACTTGGATCTAGTTGGATCATTCTCCATCCCATCCAACAGACGCTGTCATTACTTCCTTACAATATTCAACCAGTTTTCCGGTTTCAAATTGGTTGTATTTCTCAAGACAAAAGATCAAGCGGTGTCAGCCATTCAGGAGTTCATAAACACCTCCGAAAGGCAACTAAACTCCAAAGTGGTCAGAGTTGTATTGAACAATGGCTGAGAGTTTTTGAACAAAGCTCTTGACTCCCATTTGAAGGATGTTGGCATCCAGCACCACTTGGCTCCCCATATACACCAGAACAGAACAGGCTTTCCAAGAGAACAAATCAATCTATCTTGGACAAAGCCAGATGTCTGCTGGTCCAGAGAAAATTACCTGCTTCCTTCTGAGCTTAAGCAGTCAAAACCGCCACCAATCTACTGAAACTCCTGCCAATTTTCTCAAAGAATAAATCAATACCTTATGAAACCTGTTAGGGGAAATATTTTAATTACAAATTTCTCAAGCCTTTTGGATGCCCGGTGTGCTCCCTCATACCCAAGGCCAAAATAAAATTCAAGCTGAAAGTTACTGGTGAAAAGGGAATTATTCTAGGGTATATTAATGAATTCTCATTGTACAAGGTTCTGGACTGTTGAACCAAGGCTTTACACATAAGCCCAAATGTGACCTTCCTCAAAGAAGTCTTTGACTAAAAACTAGATGACTCTTCTGAGGACTGTTGATATTCTCCTGCTCTCATCTCTTGCTGCGCCTCTGTGCGCGGGTGCGCACTGAGTCTAGGACGGGGACCCCGACGTTTTCCTCTCATTCACACTTGGTCTCACCCCTTCTCACGTATCTCAAGATCATCAACCTCTTGTTCTATCTTCTTCTTCTCACCTTCTATCTTCCCTTCTATCTTCCTCTTCTTTTCTTTACTTTCTCCTTTCTGTCTTTCTCATTTGCCTTGATTTCTATTCTCCTTTTTAATCTCCTCTACAAACAACATTCCTCCATCAAATAATTGCTTGACTCGAATACAACAATCCATGACCAGTAAGATGATGATCTCTTCAACAAGACCTCATTATACTCAATCTGACTATATACATTAAATAGCCCTTCTCCATCTTTACTCAAACCCTATCTCTTTCTGCTCTTCCTTGTCTATCCGTCCAAAGATCTTCCTCAACTTGAAGCTGTCTCCTTAAGCAACACACATTGATTAACGCTGTAGGACTTTACACTCTTATGTTCTTATCCATTTATCTTTCTTTGAAGTCTCCTTCTGATTCTCTTTCTTTTTGAATCTGTTTGATTTCTCAGCCTGCTGGTTCTAAGTTCTCAAGAAAGTCAATTTATTCTTATTACAGTTAAAAGCCAAAGGATTTACCTACAAACCTAATCAATCAAACCATGAACAAACCAGCCGGAGCAAACGACTATTTCCATCAAGTAGCTCTCAAAGCATCAGTCAATGCTATACCGCCTTTGAACAAAGAGAATTACTATATCTGGCGAGACAAGATGCTCATTTTGTTTGACCTAAAGGATATCAAGGACCCTATCACTCGTAATTCTGGCCCCCTGTCATCAAAACAAGATAGAGAAATCAGGGAAATACTACTATCCAAACTAGACAGCACCACACACGCAAATGTTATCAAATCTACAAACATCTCATTGTCTAAGCTTTTATGGGCTGCAATTTTGAGAATATTTGCCTCCTCAGAGACAGCTAATGTAGCAAGAGTATTTAATCACTTCCTCCATTCTGTCTTCCAAGAAAATGCCATCAAGAGTTTCATCACCAAAATGAGAAAAGCTATCACAAAAATGACAGATTTCAGGATTGAACTACCTAATTATATCTTAGCGTACCTCCTACTGTTCAAATTCCGTCCAACACTTGAAAACCTCAAACAGCAAATTATGCACGTAGAAAAGAAATTGATGATGGACATGGTGTTCAACCATCTTATCCAATATCACAACAAGAGAAAGGCCCAATCCAATCTGAATAAGCCATCCAACAAGGTCTCATTAGTCTTGACCAAGACAAGGAATTTTAAGGACAAGAAGAAAATCAAGATGAGGTGCCGTGAGGGGTACTACAATCCTAAAGCGCCTCATGCCAAGTCTTTGTGCTTCCATCTCCACCCCAAAGTTGCTCCCAAATGGTGGATCCAACAACAAAACAAGTGGAAAAATAGGCTTAAGAAGAATCCTACAATAAATTACCATGCGTTACTGACTCTCTGGATCAATTTGGATAACAATCCTAATCTACTCCTGGACTCTGGTGCTAATTTCCACATTTTTAATGATTTGAAGTTTTTCTCATCTATAGAACTACAAGACAAGTCTGAAGAAATCAAGACGGGAAAATTTGATGCCAATCTCAAAATACGAGAAATTGGGACAGTCAAACTAGAGTGGAATAGCTCTGTGATCACACTTGAAGATTTTGCTTACGTGCCAGACATTGTGGTCAATCTGATCAGCCCTGGAATCCTTGCCGAAAAGGGCTGTAACCTCTATCAAACTCGCAATACTTTCAAGGTGACTCGCGTAGATCATATTGTACTGAAGGGATTAATAAGGGAAAACTTGTTTTTCATTGAAAAACCCCAATCAACTGGCCAAAAAAATTCTGCGAATATCACCAATCAATCCTCCAACACTTTCAATACTCTATCAGATTTACACAAAATGTACGGCCACGCATCTATCTCCACTCTCAAACCACTTCTGAAGGATTGCTTCTCCAATGACAAACTCCAGAATTTTCATTGTGATAGCTGCGTCAAGAGGAAGATTACCAGATGCCCCTTCTCCAGTATTTCCACTCCCGCCAGAAAACCTTTAGAACAAATTCATCTTGACATGGTCGGCCTGATTACTCCTAAATCAAAGGCTGGCCACCAATATCTGCTCACTCTGGTCAACAATTATACTGTCTATCTTGCAGGCTTTCCTCTCCCTCTAAAGATCAGACTCCCAAAATAATCATCAATATCCTTGAGAAGGAATATAAACGCTTGAATTACTATCCCTCAGAGATATTTTCAGATAAATGAATGGAATTCACAAATTCTACCCTAAAAGACTTTGCCAAAAAAAACTTCATTAAACTCTGCACTTCTGAACCGTACCATCCTCAACACAACAGACAAGTTTAAAGAGCTAATAGGATGATCATTGAATCCGCCCAGTCCACCTTCTCCTCATCCTGTCTAGCCATGAAGTACTGGCATATAGTAACACATAGTTGTTGCTTGACGTTAAATCAGATCCCTTGAGAAGGTAACCAATCATCTCCCTGGGAACTTATGTTTTGTAAGACCCTCCTTGCTCATTACTTACAACCCGTAGTTTCTTCTTTGATCTATCTTGCTAATTGTCTGCAAAAAGGAAGAAAGTTTGACAAAAAAGTTCTCAAAGGAGTCCTAGTTGGCTTCAACCCCACCTTCCACTCCTACTTAATTCTAAACTTGCTTGGAGCTGTTGTAGAAACTGAACACGTTAAGTTCCTCAAGAATCAACTCAACAAATTTCCTTTCTTTGAATTGCCAGGCTTAGATATCTTTTCTCAACCAGACTCAAATGCCTATGAGAACAATTTCTCCACAAATGAAAAGAAATATTTGATTAGAGAACCTGTCTTGGAAAACTCTGACTTGGACTCTGATTAAGAAGGTTCTCTCCATTGCACACCTCAATCCCCGCCTCTTCCTTCCCACTCTCATCCGGAACCTTCTCTGGAACAACCCAATCTACATCCCAGACATGAACTTCAGAGACTCCAAAAATATGGCTTCCACCGTTATTATGAACCTCCCTCTTACAAGGCTGCCCAAAGATTTTCTGAATGGCCTAGGTGGCAAGCAGCTTCCAAAGAAGAACTCAATTCATTTGAAACCCAGGAAGTCTGGCAAGAATATTATGGCAAACCCGACAATATACTAAACACAACATGGGTATTTAAAGTGAAAGAGAATTGTCACAAAGAGCCTGTGAAGTACAAAGCCCGGTTATGCGTACAAGGCTTTGACCAAGTTCAAGGTGTAGACTTTGAAGAGACTTGGGCTCCAACGGGGAAACTTGGATCCCTCCGTCTTGCGCTTATCTATGGCTTGAAGAATCAAATGACATTCACGCAGTTTGATGTAAAAGGAGCTTTCCTCCACGCTCCCTTGAAAAAAACTGTGATAATCAAAACCCCTGAAGTATCAAATCAAAAATCCCCCTATCTCAAATTGAAAAAGTCACTCTATGGTTTACGTCAGTCACCCAAGAATCGGTATGAGACACTTACCGCATGGATCAAGTCTCAAGGATTGCAAGAATCCACCAGCGACCCATGCCTTTACCTGAATTCTAAGTCAGGGGAAGTCCTTTACTTCCATGTTGACAATCTGATTCTGGTAGGGAAATCTGATTTTTTTGCAATCAATTTCTTGAAAAGATTCTTGAACTCTTCCTGTCACTCGCCAAATACAATTCTTGGGATTTTAATGCAATTTGACGGGGACAGCATATTTCTAAGCCAACCAAAACACATCAAAAGAGGCCTGGAAGAATTGGGTCTCACCAACTGCAAGAACATCAACACGCCTCTCACCCAAAACTTCCATCTCAAACCAGCCTCAAACAAAGACCATGCTCAGTTCTGCCAACTCAATATCAACTACCAATCTACAATTTGACTCCTGAATCATCTCTCACAATACACTTGTCCGGATATTGCCTTTTCCGTTTCTAGTCTTGCACAATTCAATGCAAAACTGGGACTTACCCACTGGAAAGAAGTACACAAGGTGTGGAAATACCTCAAGACCACTAAGGAATTCAAGTTGACCCTGAAATATGACTCATCCCAAGATAACATCTCGGGCTACAGTGATTCTACGTGGGAAAACAACCCCACTTCTTGCAAGTCTCAAACCGGGTATATAATACTACACTATGGAAGTCCCGTCCTCTGGAATTCCTCAAGACAGCGGAATTTTACATATTCCTCTACCAAAACTGAACTCAACGCCCTACTTGACTGTTACCTTGAATTAAAATGGATTACTTACCTTGTAGATGAAATCAATGGCTCCTCCCATAATAAACCAGCAATATATATAGATAATAAAGGATTGGACAATAAAATAAAAAAATTTGGGTCACACTCCAAGTCACGGCACATCGACATCAAAACTAAAGGTCTACATGAAGACTTTTCCCGTACTAAGTTTGATCTCAATCTTGTTCCCACTGATGAAATGATAGCCGATCCTCTGACTCAAGCCACCTCTGTCGGAACTCTTCAACTTCTTCAAAAATTGATTTTCCATCATCAAACTAATCAGCCCTAAATTGACATCATCTTACCAGTCACAAGGGGTTTTGAGATTCTCCCGCTCTCCTCTCTTGCTGCGCCTTTGTGCCCGGGTGCGCACTGAGTCTAGGATGAAGACCCCGACGTGTTCCTCTCATTTACACTTGGTCTCACCCCTTCTCAAGTATCTCAAGATCATCAACCTCTTGTTCTATCTTCTTCTTCTCACCTTCTATCTTCCCTTCCATATTCCTCTTCTTTTCTTTAATTTCTCCTTTCTGTCTTTCTCATTTGCCTTGATTTCTATTCTCCTTTTTAATCTCCTCTACAAACAACATTCCTCCATCAAATAACTGCTTGACTCAAATACAAAAATCTATGACCAGTATGATGATGATCTCTCCAACAAGACCTCATTGTACTCAATCTGACTATATACATTAAATAGCCCTTCTACATCTATAATCAAACCCTATCTATTTCTGCTCTTCCTTGTCTATCCGTCTAAAGATCTCCCTCAACTCAAAGCTGTCTCCTTAAGCAAAACACATTGATCAACGCTGTAGGACTTTACACTCTTATTTTCTTATCTATTTATTTTTCTTTGAAGTCACCTTCTGATGCGCTTTCTTTTTGACTCTCTTTGATTTCCCAGCCTGCTGGTTCTAATTTCTCAAGAAATTCAATTTATTCTTATTAAGGACAACAGCCCACTTTTTTATTTACCTCACATGGTTAACCAAAACGTTCCTCCATCCTCTCCTCATGCTGCTCCTTCACATCCCACATCTACCCCTATTTCAACCTCCACTCTCAGCAGACTTGCCACTAATACTGCATCAGGCACCTCCTGCAATTACAGCCGGGTCTCTGCTCAAAACATCTTACCCTACTCTTTGCGTAATTCTGCTCCTCCCAGTCCGGAAATGAACCTCAAGGATGCTCAACACCAAGACCCAAAGACTCTACTAGAGGCTCCCGAAATTCCTCACGAATTTGAATGGATTGCAGAAATGGAAAAAGAAATACTGAATTTGGAAACTTAAAATGTTTGGGAAGAGTTTGCTCCGCCTAGCTCCATCAATCCACTGGAGTGCGTCTGGGTATTTTGAAACAAGCAAGACAAGGACAGCAACATCATTGAATTCAAAGCTTGCTTCTGTGTTCAGGGCTTTCATCAAGAGTTTGGTGTTGACTATACCAAGGTCTTTGCTCCAACAGGAAATAAGTCTTCCCTTTGGCTTCTCATTGCCCACGCTGTCAGGAAGGGGTACAAATTTCATCAGCTGGACGTCAAATCAGCATTCCTGAATGCTCCCCTCAAGGAAACGATTCATGTGCAAGTTCCCTCAAATGTTCCGTTGTCTCCCCAAAAAACCCTAAAACTGAAGAAAGCTCTCTATGGACTGATGCAAGCGCCACAAATGTGGTATTCCACCCTAAGCAATTGGCTCATCCAGAAAGTTCATTGCCAAAGGAGGGCCAACAAGTGTGTCTTTTGGAAGGACAAAACTTACTTGTATGTGCATGTTGATTAGATTGCAATCTTTAGTCCTCAACCTCAACTATTCATCAATTCAATAAGTGAACACTTCAATACAAAGGACCTTGGGGCTGCTGAGCTTCTACTTGGAATGAACGTACGGCAATCATTGGACTCCGTGCATCTCAGTCAAGAGACTTATATTGAATGAGGTACAAGTAATAAGAGACAAGAAAGAAACAAATGAGTAATTGATTTCAGGAGGCAAGCATGAGAAGGAAATTGCAGACGAGAATCAAGACACAAGAGAAGTGAAACAAAGAATGAAAGAGGTAAAGGGCAAACTTGAACAAGGTACAAGAAATAAGAGACAAGAAAGCAAAAAATGAGTGAGGAGAGCAGAAAGATGGACGGTACAACAGGTTTTTAAGTACAATCTCTTTAACACCTAACTGGGTGATAGAAACGGTTTGAATACACATTGTTAGGTTGCTCTACACTTGGACGTCCCCTTCAGGTCAACTGGTTGTCCTATTGGGTTTGTGTGTTGCAAGTCGCTGTCAGATTCTAACACCCCCCATGCTTGCTAATCTGAATGAATTCCCAGGATGCCTGTATCTTTCAAGAATTTTGAGTGAAGATGTGGAGGTATGATTTTGGTCATCCTGTCTGCAAGGTTGTTGGTGGATGGAGTGTAGTACAAGGCGAAGTTGTTGTTGGCAATTTGATGTCTCATCCATTGGAGTTGGACATTGATATGGCGTGTTTGATGTTGGTAAAAAGGATTTTCCAGAAGAGCTATGGCTCCTTGGTTGTTGAAAAAAAGGAAAGGGGAACTGAACGGATGTTGAAAATCTTTGGCCAGGATGGACAGCAGTTGAGAGGCCCAAAGGAGATCCTGTCCTGACTCGGAACAGGATCTATGTTCTGCGTTGGTGATGGACAGAGCTATGAAGGATTGCTTAGAGCACGGCCAGATGACAGGACCGTTTAGAAAGACGGATCTGCTAGTGAACAAGCGACAATCATTACTCAATGCATGATCAGCATTGCAGTATGCCTTTAGTTTGAAGGAGGTTGACATTTTGCCACCCAAGGAGATACCCAAGGATTTGGTGCGTTTAAGATAGCAAAGGAGATGAAAGAACTGTTGTTGATGAGTGATGGTGTGGTTGTTTAGAAACTGGGAAAGGCATCTCCAGGTGAACGCAAGGTCCGGCCTGGTGCATTGGACAAGATAATTAAGGAGACCCACCCCTCCTGCGTAGTTGAATGAGGATTCCACCGGTTTTTCCAATATGGGGACCTTAGCAGATTGTTGAGAAAGAGGGGTGGAGGCTGGTTTACAGTTGGTCATACCAAACTTGGAGAGCATGTTCTCGATGTATTGGTCCTGATTTAATTGAATTGTGTGACTCTTGCAATCTCTGGTGACCCTCATTCCCAGTACCCACTTGCATTCCCCTAAATCTTCCATCTCAAATTTTGATTTCATGTTTTCCTTGAGTTCCATCACATCTTGTAGTCTTCCACCAATGACAAGGTTTTCTACATGAATATACACAAGGCTAAGTTTAGTGGGATTGGAGTGAATGAAGAGACAAGGATTGACAATGGATGATTTGAAATTTAAGGAGGAGAAGAAGGTGGACAGAGCCAAGTACCAACATTGCGGGCTTTTCTTGAGGCCATAGAGTGATTTGGTGAGTCTGAGACCATATCAGGAGGGGGGATGGAGATGTCAACCTCTTTGGGACATTTAATAAAGATTTCTTCTTCTGGTTTCCCCTTCAGAAAGGCGCATTTAACATCCATCTGATGGAGTTCAAGGTCGAAGGAGGCAACCAGGCTGAGTAGGATGCAAAGAGAGGATAGGCAAACGGTGGGAGTAAAAGTCTTGTTTTAGTCAATGCCTTCAACTTGACAGAATGCCCTTGTGCAGGGTTGGGCCTTCCGTTTTACAAAAAGACCGTTAGCATCAAATTTGGTTTTTCGGACCCACGTGGTGTCAAGCTCCTTGATGTGAGCTGGCTTGGGAACTACTTCCCACACCTGATTCCAGACACAATTATCCTTTTTGACATTGATAGCGTCCTTCCAGTCCGGCCAGTCAGGGGACCTTTTAGCTTCAGACACGGTCCTTGGATTGTAATGTGCGGAGGGCTTGGAAATGATGGCATGCGCTTGGTTACATCTTCTGGTAGGTAGGATCCGATCTTCCAAAATGTTGGAACCAACCTCCCTGGGAGCGGATTTGTACCAGGGAACGTAGCAGTGATGCTTAGAGGCTGGGGGCTGAGAGATGGGATTGAGGTTTGAGGAAGGGTCATTGTCAGAGGATTGAGGAGGGTTGGTGCCCTCTTCCCCAGCCGGCAGGTTGGCTGGATTTTTGCATTCGGTCAACTCAATTGGAGACATGTTGGTAAGTGTAGGAGATGGAGCGACTGGCAGATTGTCCATTGGAAAAATGAGGAGTTTGGGGAAGGTTTTTACAGGGAAAGGTATCAAGACATATCTTGACATGGTGTGACCAGAGGATTTTATCAGATTTGGGCATCCAGATCTTGAATGAACGGTGGTGGGAGTGGAAACATATTAGAACACCTTCTTCACCGGATGGATCAAACTTGGAATTTCTCCATTTCTTTTCTGTGTAGACTATGGCTTTGCTTCCAAATGGAGCTAGATGATCTAGCTATGGAGGTCTACCAGTCCATTTTTCAAAAGGAGTGGAGAAGTTTAAGGTGGAGTGGGGAGTGCAGTTTTCTAAGAAAATGGCTGTTAATACTGTATCTCCCCAGAAGGTCAGAGGGGTCCCACTGGTGTGAAGAAGGGTCCTGTTCTTCTAAATGGCAGTTTGATTCCCCCGTTCGGAGAATGGATTTTGCTGAGGGGTGTATGGAGCAGTGGTGATGTGGAGAATTACTTTGTTGTTGAAGAAGGTACTGAACCTTTCATTGACAAATTTTCCCCCATTTTCCGACACTACTGATTTAACTTTGCGGTTGGAGAAGCATTTATCTTCATTGAGAAAGGAGATGAAACATGTTAAGATTCTGCTTCTCTCCACGCGCCATTCCTCTTTGATCTGCGCCTCTGTGTGCGCTACTTAGTGTGCTCTCCGCGCACCCTCATCTGTCCGCGGAATCTCATCTGTGGCGGATTTTCCCGCGGTGTTCCTAATTTTCTTCTTCTTCTCAATAGTCTCCTTTTCTCTTGTTCTCTTGATTCTTTTCATAAATCTTCTTCTTCCAACTACTCTTCTTCTTATTCTGTGTTGTTTATATGTTCCACTCAACATTCAATCTCCCAAGTCTCATTCCACTCAAACTCAAATAATCCTTTCCTGGTAAGATGTCACATTCTCAATATCCTTGATCTTATCTAAATCTGATCTATTTTCTATCCAGTCCATCTTCTTGTGATCTTTCATTCATCCACCTCCACCACATCAATTACTGTCCCGCTCCTCGAATCTCTTCAATATCAATCTAATCGCCCTCTTAACTTTCATCCCCGGTCAAGCTGTAGGGCTCTATCTCTTTCTTCTTTTTCTGTTCTCATGATTCTTACTTTCTCACATCTATCTTTTTATTCTCTTTGTTCAGCCCATGCTGGTTCTAAGTCACACAGAAATTCAACAATATACTTAACACGGTTAAAAGCCGAAGTTTACCAATCAACTCTAACTGAATCTAGACAACAAATCTTTACAAAACTATGACCAGACCAGCCGGAGCAGCCGACATCTTTCACCAGGTGGCCCTGAAATCTTCTTTTGACGCTATTCCTCCCTTAAATGAAGAGAATTATTCAATCTGGAGAGACAAGATGCTAATGCTATTTGATTTGAAAGACATAAAAGATGCTATCACGAGAAATTCTGGCCCTCTTTCCTCTAAACAAGATAGAGAGATCCAAGCCATTATCTTCTCAAAACTAGATAGCACTTCTCATGCAAATCTGGTCAACACCTCCAATATGACTTCGCCAAAACTCCTTTATTTTGAAATCAAAAAACAATTTTCCTCTTTGGAGATGGCTAATAGGGCAAGGTTCTTCAACCATTTTCTTCATTCTACTTTCAACAAACATGCAATTGAAGGTTTTATCACAGAAATGCGTAAATCTATTACAAGGATGACAGACGTTGGTATTGAATTACCTAAGGATATATTTGCGTATCTCATGCTCTTCAAGTTTCCGATGGTTTTGGAAAACCTCAAACAACAGATAATGCATGTCGAAAAACAGCTAATGGTAGATATTGTGTTTAATCATCTTACTCGGTACCATAACAAGAGGAAAGCACAAACAAATCCTGGTAAATCATCTGTGGAGGTTTCCTTGGTATTGACAAAAACTAAATCTCATAAGGAAAAGAAGAAGGTAAAGTTGAGGTGTCAAGAAGGATACCACAATCCAAACGCTCCTCACTCCGAATCTTTGTGTTTCCATCTACATCCGCAAATAGCTCCTGAATGGTGGATCAAGCAGCAAAATGAATGGAACAATAAAATAAAAAAGCCTCCTACAATCAACTACCATGCCTTGTTAACCCTTTGGATCAACGCTGATAACAACCCAAACCTTCTCTTGTACTCTGGGGCTAACGTCCATATATTCAACAATCTTAAATTCTTTTCCTCTATTAAACTCCAAGAAGAACCGGACAAGATTAAAACCGGCAAACTAGAAGCTAACCTAAAAATATGTGAAACTGGAACGGTCAGACTGGAATGGAACGATTCTATCGTCACACTGTGTCTACATACCCAATATTGTTGTTAATCTTATTAGTCCCGGTCTTCTGGCAAGCAAAGGGTGTAGTCTAACTCAAGTGAATAATAAATTCTTGGTAACTCAAGGGAGTCAAATAGTACTGAAGGGCATGATTCAAGACAATCTATTTGTCATAGAAAAGCCCAAATCCGCAGACCAAAGTCAAATGGTCAATCTCTCTCAACATATGAATAGTCCCCAATTCTGCCTACTCAATGTACATAAAATGTATGGACATGCTGCAATATCCACTCTCAAACCTCTAGTGAAGAATCTTTTCTCCAATGAAGAACTCAATTCCTTCAAGTGTGATAGCTGTATCAGAAGTAAAATCACAAAATCGCCCTTCACTGGGATTTCCAAACCATCAAGTAAGCCCTTAGATCAAATTCATCTGGACCTTATTGGTCCTATCTCTCCTCAATCTAAATTGGGTCACCATTACATTCTCACTCTGATAGACAACTGCACCGGTTATCTTGCAACTTTTCCACTGACTTTGAAAGATGAAACTACGGATGTGATAAAAACTGTTCTCAAGACCAAACATAAAAGATTGGGCTACTATCCATCCAAGAAATTCTCAGATAAAGGAACAGAGTTTTTTAACTCCAATCTCAAAGAATTTGCAAAATCAAAACATATCAAGTTGATAACCTTGGAACCCCACCATTCTCAACATAACAGACAAGCCAAGAGAGCAAATAGAACGATCGTCAAGTCAGCCCAAGCAACATTTTCTTCCTCAAGATTGGCAAAAAATTATTGGCATGTAGTTACAAGAAGCTGTTGCTTCATGCTCAACCAAGTCCCCAGAGAAGGTAATCAACAGTCTCCTTGGGAACTCATGTTTGGTAAGACCCTTCCCACTAATTACTTGAAACCTGTAGGTTCTTCTGTTATATATCTGAATGATTGAGTACCACAAGGTCATAAATTTTATGAAAAGGGATTGGAGGGTTTTTTTATTGGCTTCAATCCAACCTTTCATTCCTATCTTATTCTTCATTCTCTTGGCGCAATTGTCAAAAAGAAACAAGTCATATTTCTCAAAACTCGGCTAGACAGATTTCCTTTCCTTGAATCCCCCGGACTAGATCTGTTTGCTCAATCAGAAATAGATTCATTCAAGACCAACTTTTCAACTAGGGATAAACAATACGCTATGAGAGGAACCAGTACTGAAGTTCCAGACTCCAACTCTGATTCTGAAGAAGCCATCTCTCCTGATTCCCACTCTTCCGATTCTCCCAAAAATCCCTCTTCTGATATCCCTATGGCTCAGAATCCTCAACCGACGCATCCAAGGACCAGTCTCAGACCACGCAACAAAACTACAAAACCCCAAAGATATGGATTTCACCATTATTATGAACCACCATCATACAAAGCGGCAAAAAAATGTCCTGAATGGCTCAAATGGAAGAAGGCGTTGGAAGACAAACTGGGCTCCATTGAATCACAGGAAGTTTGGGAAGAATTCTACAATGAACCCGATAACATTTTGAATACTGTTTGGGTATTCAAAATAAAAGAAAATTGTAATGGCAAACCGGTTAAATATAAAGCACGACTTTGCATACAAGGATTTGATCAAATCCAAGGCGTGGACTTTGAAGAAACCTGGGCACCCACTGGAAAACTAGGTTTTCTTTGTCTTGCACTTCTCTATGGCCTTAAGAATAAAATGACCTTCACACAATTTGATGTGAAGGGAGCATTTCTCCATGCTCCTCTAACCAAGACAGTGATAATTCGAACGCCTGAAGGGTCAGACCGTAAATTGCCATATCTTAAATTAAAGAAATCACTCTACGGGCTTCGCCAATCTCCCAAGAATTGGTATGAGACTCTCACTAATTGGATCAAATCTCAGAAATTTGTTGAATCTACAAGTGATCCATGTCTTTATCTCAACTCTTGATTCGGGGAAGTAATCTGCTTCCACGTGGACAATCTCATCCACGTTGGTAAATCTGATTTATTTGCTAGCAACTTCCTCAAAAGATTCTTAAATTCCTCGTGCCATTCTCCAAATACCATCCTTGGAATGTTAATGGAGGTCAAGGACGACAAAATTCTCCTTAGTCAACCAAATCATATCAATCGAGGATTAGAAGAATTAGGTCTTACAGATTATAAAAATATAAATACACCTCTTACTCAAAATCTTCATCTAGAACCGGAATCAGATGAAGAACACGAGGAATTCTCCCGTCTCAACGTTATCTATAGGTCATCAATTGGTCTTCTCAATCATCTTTCTCAATATACTCGACCGGATATAGCATTTTCTGTCTCAAGCCTGGCGAGTTTCAATACCAAGCCTGGCATGTCTCACTGGAGAGAAGGAAAGAAGGTCTGGAAATATTTGAAGACGACCTGAAATCTCAAATTGACTCTGAAATATGATCCTTCTCAGGAAGCTATAGCTGGTTACAGCGACACTACCTGGGGAGATGATCCCACCTTCTGTAAATCGCAAACAGGGCTTATCATCCTTCATTACGGCAGTCCGGTCGCTTGGAATTCCTCAAGGCAAAGAAACATAACTTACTCATCTACTGAATCGAAGCTCAATGCACTATTAGATTTCTACTTAGAACTTAAATGGATCACCCACCTTATCGACAAAATTCATCCTTCCCTTAAATACAAACTGACCATCTACATTGAAAATAAGGGTTTAGATGATAAGATAAACAAATTTGGATCTCACTCTCAATCCCAACATATTGATATCAAAACAAAAGGGTTAAGGGAGGATTTCTCTCTCTCCTTGTTTGATCTAGTTCTCATCTCAACTGACAAGATGATAGCGGACTCTCTCACTAAGTCGACTTCAATCAATGCCCTGAAACTTCTTCAACAGGAAGTTTTCAACTAATTCCGGCTGTTCTGTTACCCTCTTACCAGTCACGAGGGGTGTTAAGATTCTGCTTCTCTCCACGCGCCATTCCTCTTTGATCCGCGCCTCTGTGTGCGCTACTTAGTTTTCTCTTTGCGCACCCTCATCTTTCCGCGGAATCTCATCTGTGGCAGATTGTCCCGCAGTGTTCCTAATTTCCTTCTTCTTCTCAATAGTCTCCTTTTCTCTTGTTCTCTTGATTCTTTTCATAAATCTTCTTCTTCCAACTACTCTTCTTCTTATTCTGTCTTTTTTATCTGTTCCACTCAACATTCAATCTCCCAAGTCTCATTCCACTCAAACTCAAATAATCCTCGCCTGGTAAGATGTCACATTCTCAATATCCTTGATCTTATCTAAATCTGATCTATTTTCTATCCAGTCCATCTTCTCGTGATCTTTCATTCATCTACCTCCACCACATCAATTACTGTCCCGCTCCTCGAATCTCTTCAATATCAATCTAATCGCCCTCTTAACTTTCATCCCTGGTCAAGCTGTAGGGCTCTATCTATTTCTTCTTTTTCTGTTCTCATGATTCTTATTTTCTCACGTCTATCTTTGTATTCTCTTTGTTCAGCCCATGCTGGTTCTAAGTCACACAGAAATTCAACAATATACTTAACAAAACAATTGTACACATTGGACTTACTCCTAATTGGATAGATAAACACATAACGACTATAGCCATCCACTATCTTCAGAAAGTAATGGTTTCCTCCCTTAGACATGGGAGAAATAGGACCACAGAGATCCATGTGTATACATTCAAGACAGGAGGATGGAGTAGGAAAATGACCGGTAAAAGGGGTTTGAGTCATTTTAGAAGACAGACACTCGGAAAAGTCAATAGGAGTATTTGGGAGATTGGGAAATAACTTTTGGAGGTATTTGTCATTGGGATGACCAAGCGAGCAATGAAGATCAAGGGGAGATTTGGCTGTAAGAGCTCTGAGGTGCAAGATGTTAAGAGCAAGAATGTTGTTGGAGAAATTACCAGTCATAAGTTGATGACCATCCTTGATACACTCAAAACCGTTGCTGGTCAGTCTAATGGAGTATCCAGATTGGAGGTAAGGTGTCATGAAGATCAAAGAATTGGATAGTTCAGGAACTAGCTGTGCATGCGGGATTTCAAGAATTCCCAAAGCCAGAGGGATAATGGCTTTGCTGTGTCCCACAATTTTGAGAGGAGTGCAATTGGCTGTATAAAGGGTTGAGCTGGAGGATTGGAATGTAAAAAAGTACTCCTGGTGATTGAGATAGTGACTGGAGGCCCCGCTGTCTAGGATTATTAAGTCAGGGTTGACGTTTTTTGAACTGAGATTTGCTTGACTGGGTTGAGTCTTATTTTGAATTTGACTGAGAGCAGCCTGATGGTAGGCAATGGCTGGCTCTGGATGCAGTTGGTGGAATTGATTGGGGGTATGTAGGGTATTTGGATTGTGTACCCCATTTTTGCAAATGTTTTGTTGTTTTTGGTTTTTGTTCTGGGATGGATTTGATGAGGGTTGGCGTGATACGTTGAACGCAGAGGCTTGAGTCACTTTGGTGGATTCAGATTGTTGCTTTATTTCAAGTTGAAGGTTGGATAGTAATGTGTCCATTGGGATTTTGGCTTGTTTTCCCTTGTATTGGGAAAATTGAAAGGATTGCATGATGGCAAAGGAGCAAGGGAGTCATTTGAGGATAATGATTGCCCAAAGGGTTTCTATAGTGGAGGTGTCCAGGTTGTTGAAAGACACTTCCAAGAGCAATTGAAAATTCTTGAAAAACTTATTTATGGAGTCTTGTAGGTCACCATTGGAAAAGGGGATGTTGTATAGTCAATCCATAAGGTTGACCACATCCTCAAGAGACTTGGTGGCATAGTGGTCACAGATTGCGTCCCAGAGTTCTTTAGGCTTTTAATTAGTTGGATCCCTGACAAAACAAGTAAAGTTTTGTTGGTCCAAGTGTAAGCAGATAAAGGTGGTGGCTTGCTTCTTCTTTAGTTTAATCTCTGGAGTAACTTCATTGGGACATTGAAGAACAACAGTGTCCAGATCCTTGTATCCGAGGGCTTTCATGACGTTGTTTTGCCAGCTGGAGAAGTTTCTGGGTCCGTAGAGCTATTCACATAGGATACCGTGGGATTCATTGGAGTTGGTCATGATGTAGGGAAATGAATGAGTTGAACGTTGGGATTTGGATCCTAGGAGATGGTTCTGAACGGTATTCCCCAATTATGCAGTAGAGTAGGTGGGAGAGGCAGGGAAGTCACTGGAAGAAGTGGGTGGAGGAGAGTTTGTTGAAGATGGGGGGCAAGGAAGATTGGCCATGGTTTCTGATTTCCTTGAATCTACACTACTCTCCTTGTCCTATTGGCCGCATGGCTGGTATTTAACTGGGTTTATAACCTGAACAAGGTATGAGGAATAAGAGACAAGAAAGCAACAAATGAGTAATTTATTTCAGGAGGCAAGCATGAGAAGGAAATTGCAGACGAGAATCAAGACACAAGAGAAGTGAAAAAAAGAATGAAAGAGATAAAGGGAAAACCTGAACGAGGTTCAAGGAATAAGAGACAAGAAAGCAACAAATGAGTGAGGAGAGCAGAAAGAGGGACGGTACAACGGGTTTTTAAGTACAATCTCTTTAAGACCTAACTGGGTGATAGACACGGTTGGAATACACATTGTTAGGTTGCTCTACACTTGGATGTCCCCTTCAGGTCTACTGGTTGTCCGATTGGTGTTGGGTGTCGCAAGTTGCTGTCAGATTCCAACATATATCTCCACTCTAGTGGCTCAGTACGGTCTGCCACAGCACAAGCACTGTTCCACCCCGTTCAAACCTTTGCAAAGCTCCTGCCATCCACCAATTCTGAGCACAACCACTTTCTCTCAACCCGCCTCAACTAGCAAAAGCTTGTGGGTGAGCTCAACTACATAAGCTGCAACACCAGACCGGACATCACCTTCAGGGTCAACTACCTATCTCAGTTCCTCAATAAACCCTGTCAAAAACACTTCAATGCGGCTACCTTGGCACTCAGCTATCTTTAATTCACCAGCCGTGTTGGTATTCTCTTCTCAAAACAAGGAAATGAGGGGCCAGCTGTGTAAGTCGACACCAACGGGGCTACCTGTTTTTCCACACAGAGATCCATCAATGGCTTTGTGGTTCTCTGGAAAGGAAGTGTCATCAGTTCAAAGTCGCAAAATAAACCTACTGTCACAATGTCAACCACCAAGGCTGAGTCCAAAGCAGCAGGCGAGGCCGTCAAAGGGGTTCTGTGGATAAAATTGCTGCTGGAGGAAGTGCTGGAAAGACCAATAATGGGACCCATAGCTTTTCACAAAGACAAAAATGGTTGCGTCAAGCTGGCATCTAGCGCTGCCAATCACACCGGTTTCAGAACAAAACACATGGATCTAAGGTATCATTTTCGGCGGGAGGAGTGGAAAAGGGAAAATTCATATTCAAGGGGAAAGACTCAAAAGGCAATCCTGCGGATTTCCTTAAAAAACCCATATTGCGTCTATCTCTTGCCTCCCAGCTTAAGTTTATCAATTTAAGGAACTACTCAACCAAAGACTGAAGCCAGGGAGGGTTTTGAAAGTATATTGATTCCTCCATCTTTGTGTTCCTCCATCTATCTATTTCTCATTTATCCTTTTCATTTATTTCTTCCCTTGTTTCTTCTGTCTCCCCACAACAACACAAATCCAACCTTCTGGGATATTGAATCTGCTCAACTGATTGTCCAGTATGCCCACTCCATTTCTATGTCTTGTATTGCTTGATCTACTGGTCACCAGCTCAGATCTCCAGGATATCTTTTCTTTGTGCGCTTCATGAGTTGTACCATCTGCATCCTGGTGTCTGAAGCTGGTGAGTAACTCCTTTCTTTTATTCACCATGCTATCATTTCCTGAGTCCTCCACCTTTCTGATATCATCTGTTCACTGCCTTCCAGATCCTCTACTTCTTCTTTTCCTGTCCATGCTCTTCTCCTCCTGTGAAGGTGTTGAGCCTCTTCTTTATAGGTGTGACCGCTTTTCATTTTTTCCTTCAAACTTACCCTGATCACGGAACAATCCAAAACCTTTTCTTTGTAGCATCTAAACAAGACCAACCTCCATCCTCCAAGTTTAATGGTTATCTCATGATGGAAAATGAACTCAAGAATAAAACAAATGTTAGGCTGGATCTCTCATCCAAAAAGATGAAGGAGAGATTCAAGAACTATTGAGCTACCTACAAAAAGGCCCGCTCCATGTCAATTTCCACTGGATTTGGTATCACCAACTCCAATAAAGCCAAGGGGATCAACTTGGTGGTTTTTAATTTGGGCTTGATTTTTCCTTTTTATATTCATAATGATCAAATATTTGGAAAGAAGGCCAACATCACCCCTTTAGCTCCTTTTGATTCCCAAAAATCTGATTCAGGAGATGCTGAGGACTTGGCTGTGGATGCTCATCCTAGCAATGATGATGCCAACAAAATGTAAAAGTGGCCCCAATCAGATGTGGAGGAGGATATTCCAACACAAAAAGCTCCAATAATGTTTACATTGGAATTGATCAATGATTCAAAGACTTCCTTGCACCCCTCACTTCTTCATTTGGATTGCTCTCTTACTGGGGTGGAAGACCTCAACACCTTGGCCAATGAGTAGCAAGTTATTCCACTATATCCATTACAATCAACATCTCTTCAAGTAAGGAAGAAAGTTCTTTTCTTTTCTTTCCGTTTAATCCTGACTTATTTTTATTTTAAAAAAACAGCAAGATCCTTTTCTGAATGGCCAATCACTCAAGCCGCTGGGGCCTCCCACATTGCCTTCAAATGAGAGTGAAAGAATTCCCACACAAACCTCCTCATCAAAATTAAATCAAAAGGCCTTCAATTCAATCAACATCAATTCAGATAGCCATCAAAAGAAGAGAAACACATTCAATTTTTCTGGCTTTGAAGATATCATGGAGAAGGAAAATTCAAGTAAGTGCATTGATTCATTTTCCTTGCTTTCAAAATCATGCTCATTCCTATTCCCCACCAAGAAAAATTTAAATCACAAATTGAATCAGAAAAACTTCAATTTTAAAAGGATAAGTGGGATTTTCAACTGACTATTGATTTTAAAAAGCACAAAGCTGAGAGGTTGGCTTATCAACAAAAGTTGGATGCTGAGTGGCAAATGAAAAAGGCTTAGCAGGATTTTCAAAAACATTCAAAGGAGAAGGATAAGCAGGAAGAGCAACTTTGAAGGGAATGACTAGCTATGGAAAAAAAGATAGGTGATCAGTTGCAATGGAATGTATTGGTAGCAGTAGAACAGTGGAAGCAATAAAGGAAATTAATTAATTGCTTGGCTTTTATATATAATTACAAAGGAAATTACTCAACTGCTTGGCTTTAAAATATGATTAATTTGGTATAAATTCCAAAAATGAAAACCAAAACAAAATTATTTTTGATTACAAAAAATTTTCAGACTATTTTTAAATCCACCAATAAACAATTTTTTTTATCTTTATTTACATTTTTTTTCTAGAATATATTTGTGGAATTTTCAAGTCCCTGAAATTGTTTTGAGTTTTTTTTTTGTTGATTTGCATTGAAATTGCCATTCTTGTATGAGTGGCAGTCTCCACAGCAGGAAAAGTACAGTACTTGTACTTATTTTCTGCCCAAAACATCTTGAGAATACCTTTTTGTTCAAAGTAAATGCCAAAACCTAAGTCCAGAAAAACAAATTTTCCATCAGATACTTGATATTTGCCCTTGTTGTCAATAATCCATCCATTTTATTTTTTGGTTGGAAAAACAAGTCAAAGGGAATGGGAAGAGAGGTCACCTTTGTCAATTTGGTGAGAATTGTAGAAGGAATCTGAAGTGAAAGTGATATGTGGAGTACAGTCAAAAGGAGTGAGCTGGGATCCAAATTCCAAATTAGAGAAAGAGGGGATATTGTTTTCCAGCATTTGTTGATGGTTGGAATCATGTGCCAGTGTGTCTAATTCTTGGAACATTTTTCCTAGAATTTGAGAAACTTTTTTGGACCTAAGGTTCAAAAAATAAAACGCCTGAGGGGAAAATTTGACAGCAAATTTCTTCAAATATATTCCAAATAGTACCAATTAATTAATTTATTTTTTCCATCCAATATCCCACATTTCTCAACCCCAAGGTCTTGAGGGACCCATGGTGTTGAAAAATCTTTTTGATTGGTGAAGGAAAGTGGGGAATGATTTGATTTTTTCTCTTTCTCAGAGAGTTTATTCAAAGGGAAAAACTCAATGATTGCAACAATAGACTTTTGATCAGATTCATAAACAACAATAAATTTCCCAGAGCTGAAGAAATAAAATGTTTTTCTCATCTCTTTGGATTGTTCCAACTCTTTGGGGAATGGCTTTCAATTGATTACCATGGCAGGATACAGATCCAAAGGACGTAGTTTTCTTTCCAGACCACAAAACCACTTCATAAATCCCCTCTCCCACACCTCCAAAGAGATTTCGGAATGTCTCTGTTGCTTCATCTTTTGCTGAAAAGTCCAATTTTTGCCACCTCTCTGAATTTTTGGCAAATTGTCTCCCGCCACCTTGTTCCCTCCCATCCACATGCTACAATTGGGGTGAGTATCAAGAAAGGATTCAATTCATTTGGGAAAATTTTGAGTTTGGTGGCGGAAGAATGGGAGTTCAAGCAATAGGGCAGATGTGGAAAGAACAAGGGAGTGAATAGCAGGTTGCATTTCCTTGAAAAAAAAAGAAGAAAAAAAAACATCATCAGCCATGTGATAAGGAAGGGAGATGATAAAAAAACATGGGGAAAAAATAAAAAAAATACCTGTCAATTATCCTACCCAAAAATAAAAATAAAAAGAGGTCAGTCCAGTTTTTAAAAAAAATGAGAGGAGGAGAGGGGTACTGACCTGGGGGGGAGGGTTACAGAGTGACTAAGTGAAAGGAAGGGGATGGGGCTGGCTTGGCCATTTTTTGGTTGGTTGTTGACCAATTGGACAATTGATTGACCAGGCCAAAGAGGGCGGGTGGGCTTGGCCGTTGGTTTGTTGGTTGCTGATTGATTGGCTGGGCAAAGAGGGGGGGTGCTTTCTTGGCCAGTGGTTGGGCAGTTGTGGATTGATTGGCTTGTGAAAAGGGGGGAACTGGCTTGGCAATCAGTTGATTGGTGGTCAATTGACCAGCCAGGAAAAGAGGGGGGACTGGATTGGCCATGGTTTGGTCAGTCATTGATCAATTGGTTGATTGTTTGAGCTGGAAAGGAGGGGGGGCTGGATTGACCAATTTTTTGGGCCACCAAGGAGCGGGGGGCTGGCTTGGCCTTCGGTTGGTTGGTTTTCAATTGATTGGCCAATTGTTTGGGCCAGCAAGGAGGGGGGGGGGGGTGGTCAACATTTGATCAATTTTCTAGGATAAGGGAGTGAGCTTATCTGGGGAATTGAGATAGGAGGTGGGGGGTCCTAAAGGTGGATTGATCAAAAGATCAGAAACCTATGGTGGAAAGGAAGAGAGGCAGCGGGGGAAAGCTTGCCAGGGGTTCCCACCAAAGGAGGAGCGGAGGTGGTGGGTGAGGAGGAGGAAGGAGTTGACTGGTGATTTTGTGGCTTGAGGGGAGTGGTTTTGTAGTTTTGGTTCTGTTTTGTCCAATTCCACCAACAAAAAAATCCTGGGCTAAGCCTAGGATTCTTGGTTGAAAAACCAAAAAAAAAAATCAACTGTGATTAGATTTTTTACCTATTTAAAAACCAAATTCTACTCATCAAATTGAGCAAGTGTGAGGAGTAGAATCCGGTCTCTCATGGCAGAAGATGAGGGACAAGATGAGACAGGGATGAATTGAGGAGGAATGGGAGTATTGTCTTCAAATATTTCTTCCCATTCATCTTTGATGTTGTCCAGCAGGTTGTGAAGGATTACACAAGTTATAATACAGTTGATGAGGATCTTCATTTCTTTGGAATTTTGAAGCTGTTTTTGAATTTCCCTTAATCTGGCCCATATTCCTTTCAGGAATTCTATGGAATGCTCAATCTAAACTTGTGATTGGGAAAGATAATAGTTTAAATCAGTTTTGGCTTGGTCATTGGATGAAACATTGTGGTATTCTGGAACCACATATTTCTTGCTAGAATAAACTGAATTGGAAAGAATATATTGATCTTTCCTCAATTATTTCTCTGCTTGTTGGGGGTTTGGCATCCAATTGAAAACATAAAAATCATGACAACAACCCAGAAGTCCAGAATTGAGGGAAATAGCCTTCTTGTTGTTATCAAAAACAACCTTTAGTGCAACAGAGTATTCATAGAAAAAGATAAAACATATTTTTTCAGTGTGTTATCACAGTTTTTATCAAATGCTTTGGAAAAGAAATGAATTGATTGCTTTTTTTCCAATCAAAATAGAGCTTGATTTTTTGACTCAAGGAGATAGTGTTGCCATCAACAAAACCAATGCAACAGGGAAATCCTTCAGTCTCAATTACTAGAGATATCTACTTGCTTTCTTCTTTTATTTGCCAATAAAGGACTTAGTGACAGAAGTATAAGATATGAATCATGACTATTTTAGTGTATAAGTCAATGGTTTTCTAACCAACTGAGAATAGATTTTCTAATTAATTAATTGCTTCTCCATTTCCATTTGATACCAATCTACAAAGACAAACAGAAATTTGGATAGCTGAATTGTGTTTAGGATTCCAAGAATTGTTCATGAAGATGTGGTGGTCTTCAATCATCTGCAAAATCTTTATGAATGAAGTCAATAGAGTTTTTAACAGTTGCTGGAAGCTTAATTTTGTGAGAAGATGAAGCTTTTTCCTTTCATAAATAGGCTTTTGGAGATTTATTCTTCTTGGAACCATGTAGTGCTTTTCTAATAGATACTTTAAAGCCAACCAATTTCATTCCAAATCAGATTCTGAATCAGAGTCAAATAATAAAAAAATTTCAGTCAGCTTTTATGTGTTTTCAACTTTTTTCTGGCAATTTTTATTGGGCATATTGAGAAATATGGTGATGTGATTTTGGTTGATGAGATGATGATGGAATGGGTTTGATGTGATGTAGATGCAAAGCAATGGATATGTGAAGAAATGCAGATGTGAAGCAATTGTGATGAGTTGTGTTTGATGCAAGGGAGATGGGATTGGTATGGATTTGCTGAGGTGGAGGTGTGAATGGGGTTTTTGCATGGGATGGATGGTTTATGAATGGTGGGGCATTAATGGCGGGTTTGATGTTTGAAATTTTCATCTTCATGAAACCTGCCATTTTGAAATACACCAATTGGGGGGTATGTGTCTTTCAGAAACTCACCATTAAAAATGGCAGGTATGGTAAAAAAAGGCCAATGTTAAATTTGAGACCTTGTGACCCCTGTTCACTACCCAAAACGGGTTTCATGGCGCAATTTGCAACCCAAAATGGTTCAGGAACAGCCATTTGCAACCCATTTGAGTGGTAAATGGTGGGGAGAAAGAGAGATTTTACCCCTCTAAGTTGTCCTCAGGTTCCGGAAGCTGTTGGTCTAAGCGTCTGTAAGGGGATTAGATGCAATGAGTTTTCAGAATAGAGAGGGTGATGATTATATATACAATATATGATATGATCCAACCTTGAGTTGAGAGTGAGGAATTTCTGAGTCCTCACTCTCAACCCTAACCTAGGTACAACCACAAGGAACAAGATAGATGAAATATGACCCCAAGTACAGAACCCTAGCTCCACCCTAACCCTACCCTGTACCACCCACGCCGTCCAAAACCCTCCCCTTTGATATCACGTATGTCCGGTTCGTCCTTCTCATGGCGCAGCCCTCTGCTGCGCCCTAATTGGAGCCCCCAGGGTTTTATCCATCTGCGCGCGTCTGCGGATCCCGCAATCTGTGAGTCAGCCCATGCTTATGCCCGCGCAAACCTTGGATCCCACGATCCGTGAGTTGGCCCACGCTTATGCCCGCGCAAAACTCCCCAGCGTGTATAACCCCTGACCACCCAGCCCTTGCCTTCGGGACTAGCCACCTGCAAGCTTGGTTGCGCGGGCTCCATCACTTGGTCCGGGTTCCCTGGGCGGGTCACGGCCCGGAGCCCCCCAGAGTAGGCCCAACCTGCACCTGCTGCTGAGCCCCACAATCCCTGCCTCTGAGCCCTCATCCCCTGCTGCTGAGCCCGCAGCAGGCACTGCTGAGACTGTGCACACCCCAAATGCTGAGCCCAACCTACCCAACTGCTGAGCGCGCAGCTGGCAACGCAGCTTTCAATCCAAGGTCATAAATACAACACCACAATGGCCATTTAAAACTCAAGTTGGTTGTGAATGGCTGTTTGCAACCCATTCTGGGATGCAAACTGCGCCATGCCACCCATTTTGGGTAGTGAATTGAAAAATAAAAACTATTTTAATTTTATAATTTATTTCAATTTATTTATAGATATATTTTTTTATATTTTTATTTTCAATATAATTTAATTAATTAATTTGTTTTTGATATATTTATTTATTTTTGGGTGATGATAAATTCACAACTCCAGTCTTGGGGTAGTTTTGTAGGGCCCCAACCAACCTTTGGGAGTTTGGTAGGGCCCCTCAACGCATGGGGGCTGATACACTACTCCAATGGGTTGTTCTAAGTACCCGCAACCCCTGGGGCGGCATATACCCCCCATAATGGGCATTTTTGATTTTTTTACCCCTGTGCACAACCATATTATTTATTATTTATTATTTATTATTTATTATATATAATTTATGATTTATTATATTTAATTTATTATTTATTATTTATTATTTTTAATTTATAATTGATAATTTATTATTAATTATTAATTATTTATTATTTAGTGGAGGCTACGCAACTTGATTTTAGTTGTTTAGCATGCCACCCTGTAAGACTCCCAAAGGTGCTAGGCCGTGGCAGTTCTGTGGAGGGGAAAGGTGCTGTTTAGGCTGCCCTCCTGAGTGTTACAAAAATATTTAAATGTAACCAAGATCAATGTCCAGAACCTGGTAAATGAGGAATCAAGTAGTAAAGGATAAAGATGATAGAAGTTTGTTAGTGATGGAACAGCACTATCTGAGCCAAGATTATGTTGGAAAAACTTTGACAAAAGAAGCTAAAGTTTTTTTAAAGTTCAAAGACAAAGCTGTTGCATGTAAACAACTCCCACAAGCTAATAAATCTGGTTTTCAGCAGAAGATTTGGGATGATAAACTCAAACCCAACCAACCTCCAGGTTCTCAATGAACCTGCCCAACTCTCCCCAATCAAGCCCTTGAAGGGTACCAGATAACCAAGGGTGGCTGTACAAGACAAAGAACTATGTTTAAGAAGCTCTAAAAGCAAACAGTAACTGAGTTGAAGCAAGGATAAACTCAACAATTCTCAATGAACTCAAGAGTAGGCTGGCAGAATGCAACTCTAAAAAAAATAAGGGAGGTATAACACTCCAGATCTCAAGTTTAATAAGACCTCTTCAATCAATTGTGATTGGCTCCAGAAAGATGATCAACAAGGGATCAAGACCAGTTTGGTCAGAGAAAGGGATCAAGGAGTGGTATAACACACTCAAGAATTCCAACAGACAGAATTCTCTTCAACCAGCAAGGCTATTGGTTGGTGATAAGGATAAGGCCACAGGGGGGCAAAGACTTAGGATCAATGACTCAGGGGGTAATCATAGATATACCCAGGATAAGGATGAGGATCAGATTTCACTGAAAACGGGGGAGACATATGCACACACTCCCATGGATGATTCAGAAAAAGTTAGGGGAGAGCCCCTCCTTTTATGGGCCATGGGTACCTATAGACTATGTACAGGTGATAACACACATAGAGCAGAAAAGAAACATAATTTTAATTTTTTTTTTTTGATCAATGGATTTTCATGAGAAAACAAAAGGGAAAAAAAAGAAACAACAAACACTCAAAAGAAAAAGAAGAACTGAATCAAAACCCCGGCCAGTTCCAATGATGGGCACGGGCAAGAGAGTAGCTAGTGAGACGCCCATGGACATTCTGACGGGCCTGGGAAACAGTTGAGACCCGCGCGGGCAACAGAAAAGCCACGCTGGAGACTGTTGTGCTGGAGGTGGATGGGATACCCTCCTGGAGAAATTTTTCCTATCCAGGCTGGGTTTGATTTGATTCTTCTTGGCTAGCCTCCTACAATTTTCCTCCAAGATGGCCTTGTGAATTTTCTTGGTGGCTCAACGGGTGAGTCTGAGTAATTGATCTGGATTTTTGGTTGGGATGAGTCAAGAGTCTAGATAATCCTCTGCTTTGGTATAGTCATGCTCCGCATTGAGGTAGAGTGGAGCAGGTTGGGTTGGGGGATAGAAGTTAGTCAAGGATTGATAGGATGGGAAGCTGGTAGTTGTATTGGTTGAAGGATGTTGATGGTGGTGATGATATGTTGATCAAGATTGGATTGAGTGAATTGATTGAGCTCTTCTCTTTGGTACCATGGTTTGATAGGATGCTTGAACAAATGGTTGGGATCAAGATTATCACTGACAAGCTGATCTAGAGCAATCTTAGAGTCAGAGGAAACGTTGAGTTCCTTGATCTTGTTTATAATAATCATGGTTGTGCTTTTGATGATGATGTAGTCCTTTGTGGGAGCAACAAGAATTGGTCATGAGAGTTTAATGAGGATGGTGATCAAGGTTTGGATTGGTTGGGAAGGTGGGAAGAAAGGAGCAAGGTGGATGACAGCCGTTGCAACAAGCTATGGCTTCATTGGCATTGACATTGACATTAGCTTAGTGTGAGGCCGCTGATGGCAAGGATTGGAGTGAGATTGGTCATGGGAGTGATTGTTCCCATGACCAATCTTGCACAGGTGATCAAGTGATGGGATTTGGTTGGAGCGGTCACCAAAAACGGCAAGCATTGCTTGCAGTCATTTGGTGAATGGTGGCAAGGATGGGGAGTGGATGATTGACCAATTGGGAGTTACCGGATTGTTTGTGTTGATGATCTTCATCATTGCCGTCCTTGGATGGGGATTGAGCTTTCCGGAGATTCAATTGTGTTGGCATCTAAGCCATGGGGAGGGGATGATTGATGGCAATGGAGTGGTGAATCTGATGGTGATTATTGGTTGAAGCAAGCAAAGTTGCTTACAACCAGCCCTTGGCCCAAAAGAGAAGAAGTATCATTATAGAGGGGGTATTTGAACATAGGACTGGGCGCTAGGCACCCAAGAGATGATCCTAGACGACTAGGAGAGTGGGATCTGGAAGTTTGGAAACTGGATATGGGAATTATTCTGGATCAAAAAGTTTTTTTTGGATCTAAATGGAGGCTATAGAAAATTTCATAAAAATTTTACTTTTTACGTACTGGTCCAGAGGTGTCCCAGATTGGGCACCACATCTCTCCCCAGCTTACAGACTGTCCCTAGTCTGTATCTGAGTATCTTGGATGATATATATAAAATAAGAAACTGAGGAATTGAAACAGAAAAACGCCCGTTTGATCTTGAGGGTTATTGAAAAGGGAGCTTGATCCATCCAAAGAAAAGGTCCTGGAAGTGGCTGAGATAAAAGAATGAAGAAGGCGTCCCAGGTGCTCACATATGTGGCATACAGTAGAGTTTCACAACAAAATGCAGCAGATGACCCCTGGTGGTGCACAATTGGGAGGACTTACTTCTGGAACAAGTTGCCTCCACAACAATGAAATTTCTTGAACTGATAAGCAGAGAAACCTCTGGCCATCTGAGTACCATCCAGCTCCTCCAAAAAATATAATCCACCTCTGACTTGACGGACCACTCAATAAGGACCATCCCAGAAGTTAGAGAAAAGCTTTCCCCACTGAGTTTCCAAGGATTGATTATAAGCTAAGACTATATCCCCAGGATTCAAGGGATCCCTGATTTGATTGGAGTGCCTATCCTCCCAATACTGGACTGATTTTTCTCTTTACTCCATCATCTTCTGATAAGCTCTGTCACAAAAATCTTCACTTTTCTCCAGTTGCCTGGATCTGGCAACTAATAGATCAGTGGTGGAAGAAACCTTTTCCCAAGAAATACCTAAGAAATTTTCCATTTCCAGATCAAGAGGAAGGACAGCCCTTTTTCCAAAGATAATTTCATAAGGTGAGTAGCCAGTGGTTTGTTTAGTTGAAATTCAATTGGAGAAGAGGACCAGAGGAAGAAATTTGCAACAATTCTTTCCACTTTCACCAGCCAGCTTGACAAGGGCAGCCTTCAAAGGGGAATGGCCTCTTTCCACCATGCCTTGACCTTCAGGATAATCAGGAGTGGTCACCCTATTTGACCAGGAAGAAATCAGATCATTTCAGGCAGTTTGCCGCCAAACTCAGAGCCACCATCAGTTGAACAAGCCATAATGCATTGTCCAAGTCTCAAAGAGGAAGGCTGCTACTGATTCAGAGCTCAGGTTCTTAAGGAATTTTGCTTCAACCCATCCAGAAAACTCATCTCTAGCCACTATGAGGTACTTAGCTCCACCAGCCTTAATATGAACCACATCCATAGCAATCCTTCCAAATACAGTGGACTCTCCAGTGGGATAACAAATTTCCGCTGGGCGCCTAAGATCACGTTTCTGACATACTTCACAACTCTTGCACCATTGAGGGACTGATTTCTTCAAGGATGGCCACCAGAATTGTTTGGATATTTGACAATAAGTTTTGGTTTCCCCACAATGACCAAGGCCTTCATGGAGACTTTCAAGGATTGAATCTTGTTTAGAAGGGATGTTGAAAACAATAAGAGCACAAGGGTTGCCTCTTTTCATAAGCCTAGTACCTTGGACAAAGAAATTGGAGGACTTCCTTTTGAGTGATTGAAAATGTTTAGCAGAGAGATCAAGAGGCCTTTTGAGAGTGGAGAGATACTGCTCTCATTTAAGACAGAAGCCTTTTTGGAAGCCAGAATAATCTTGAGAGCAAAATGTGAAGACAGGAAGAATTAAGGGTTCCTCCTTGTCAAAATCCACTCCAACATCCAATTCTTCATCTCCAAGAAGGCGTCAAGATAAACCATCAGGAATGGTGAAAGATTTTCCAGGCCTATGAACAATATCAAAAGAGAACAACTGGATGAAAGCCACCCAACAATTCATTGAAGCATTTGGAAGACTGGGGGCATTGATCATTTGAATAATTGATTGTGCATCAACTTGTAACTCAAAGTGTTGACCCCAGAGAACAGTTTGGAGCGTCTTCAACATTTGGGCCACACCACAAAGTTCCAATTTTGGCTGGGAGTACCTGGATTTCACCTCTGAAAAAAGAAGAGATTCATAAAGAGCAGGACAATCCAAACCATTTTCATCTTCCTGAGTAAGGACAGCCCCAAAATATTGATAACTATAGTCCACAGCCAGCTTGATCTTGCCAGCCCTAGGTCCATAAGTGATCTTCTTCAAAAAATTTCTATTCCAACAATTGTTTGGAGCATCTGAAATGTTTGTTCACAATCTTGGGTCCAAGAAAATTCAGGATCCTTCCTGGTCAAGCGACACAAGGGAATGCAAATTTTAGATAGAGAAGGGATAAAGATCCAAAAATAGATTAAAAAACCTAAAAACCTCTGACTTCAGTTGGATTGATGGGAGTAGGCCAAGAGAGAATTTTGTTGACTTTGGATGGAGCCATCCTTTTTCCTTCCTTGCAGACCACATGACCAACAATTTCCAAAGCAGGGACGCAGGCATCCAATTTGCATCCAGAGACAGTGAGACCAGACTCCTCAATTAAAAACAGGATCCTTTCCAGAGTGGTTGCATATTCCCAGATAAATCAACATATTCCTGAATGCCAGGGTAAGAGCTCATTGTTAGAATCAGAAGCTGGACCTTCAATCCCTCCATCGTCAATACAGATACCAGCATGATCAGGGATTTTATCCTGGACAATCCAAACCATCTGAGCCTGATAGACTGCAACCAAATCGTTGGCACCTTGGGCCAAACAAGTAAGTTGGAATAAACCAAGAGGAGTATCAAAATTAGTGAGAGGACAAGAAATTGGATGTAAGGATTTTTTGTCATAGCCACCCATAATGTCACCTAGACCATAGGAAGCTCTCCCAGAGAAGGATTCATCAAATTCTTCAGTAGCAGGGGGAATACCAGAGTCTTTAATAGTAAACTTATTTAGAGGCTAAAGATCATGAACTATTCTAAGTTTACCATTACTCTTGAGAACACATAAAACAGGACTGGAATAGCGAGAAGTTGATTGTTCATATAAACCGGTTTGGACTTGTTTGCGGACCAACTTGATGAATTTGTTAACTTTGGCAGCAGGGATTGGGATCTTTTTCTTTTTCCAGGGATCATGTTCTACTAAAGGGATAATGTAAGGGAGACCATAGGATTCTTTCAAGAGACCTCTCTCTTTTTCACAGAAAGCAATAGATTTTTCCCTAAGGGCTAAGACATTTTTGATCAAATTCAACTCATCAGGAAGAAGCCATCCATCTGGACCAAAGTTGACCACTTTAAGATTTTCTTCAGTGACATGACCAGAGGGGATGAATGGACCAGTAAGAGATTGAGGTAAACCACAGTAAGGATCCCGGGATAGAGGGGGGTGCATAAGAGGAGGGTTGAGGTTGAGAGGCATTGGTTGGTTGACTGGTTGAAACCTTTTTGCAACTGGTTTATACTTGGTGGCAAAAGAGAGGAATCCTTTCTTCCTCCAAGCATTGATAAGTGAGACCTGACTACAACAACTGAGGCCAAGTTCCAACATCTTCCAAGTTTGATGTTCCGCCTTGTCCTTGAAAGGTGCCTTTTCCATAAAAGAGGATCCAAAAGCTAACACATTGCTCACATGTGTGGCACAGTGTAGAGTTTTGAAAATGACAGTATTAGGGGCTCCTGATGGTGCACAATTGGGAGGACTTACTTCTACCCCACATTGCCTCCACTTAACACCATACTCCTTCATACCAAAACCACCAAGAAAAGAATTAAGATTGGGATCTAGTTTAGACTCATTGCGGAGATTCAAGACCGGAGTAGAGGATAATTGATCAGGCTGAAGGGAAAAGGAAAAGAAGATACAACAGACTCAGAGAGAGAAGAAATATTTTTGGAGTTTTTGGATTTTTTATATTTTTGAATTTTGATCTTATTTTGATGAGGAAGAGATGATGAGGAAAACAAAAAATATGCCTCTGAGGTTGAAGTTGATCCATAAGTTGAAGTCTGAGGCTGAGAGGAACTACAACTATCAGTAGGATCAACTAATTGGATAAAAAATGAGGCTGAGAGGAATGATAGTTGTCCTTCTGCTTTCCCTTTAGAACTTTTTTGGGAGAACAACCAAGAAAATCTTGTTCCCAACAACCAGAATCCAAGGAAAAAAGAGGAACTTCAATTTTTCTGCCATCAGTATCAGGGAGAATGATTCTCTCCCCAACTTGATCAGAAAAAATCAGGGTAGCACCAAAATCCATTAAGAACAGTCGGCCCAAGATCATAGTACCTTCCAAAAGAGTGATCCAGAAGTGACAAGTTCCAACAATATTTTGGCCAAGTTAAACAGGAACATCCTCAGCAATACCAACCAGTTCACAAGACTGATTCCCTATACCATAAACCGCAGAAGTAAAGCTGACCCTTGGACTAAGCTTGAGTTTGCGGGCCATAGCATCTGAGATAAAGTTGAGCTGAGAACCCAAATCCACAAGAAGAGAAACTGTTTTAGCCAATTCACCAAGATAGCAGGGAAGAAATCCAAGAGGGCAGGAATACAGATTGGCATCTGAAGGGGGATCTTTTCCACCAGAGTCCTCCATCAAAGTGCCAGAAGAGACCTTCAATTTGTACGGACCATTTTCCACACGTCAACAAGAAACACATTTCTTCATGCCTTCAGCCACAGATGGAGAGATAGACAGCAGTTCAGCCACAGACAGATAAGGGATTTTGAGATCAGAAATTTTCTTTAATACTCCTTCCACAGCATTAGGGTAGTCCTTAGAAATGCCCCTCTCAAACCAAACTTTGGGCTGGGTGGAGGGAGGAAGATCAGGCGAGGCAGGTACTGGAAGAGGATCAGAGGATTGAGGGGGTTGACCAGATTGAAGAGGAGGAGAAGGATCAGAGTGGTCCTGGAACCTTTCCATGAGTGGTTCCCTTTCTACTTCCATTTCTTCCACATCAGAGGAAGGGGGCTCAGGCAAAGATTGACGTTTGACAGGTTTTTGAAGGATTGAAGATGGAACAGGAGGAGACTTGTGAAGTTTGGGTTCATCATGGCATTTCTAACTGGATCAGATTGATAAGCACCAGAGAAGCTGGAAGAAGTGATAGCTGGAGGATACCAAGGTTGAAGAGTGCCACAGGATGATCAAAAATCCAAGGAGACCAGAGATGCCTTCTTGGGAGTTGGTGGTTGGTAAGAAGCCACCACATGACGGATTGGACAAGATGAGTCAAAAGGGATCAAAGCATCATTAGGAAGAAAGAAATTATTTCCCTTCTGCTCTACTAATTTCTCCTCCTTGTCCTTCTGGAGTTCAGGACATCTACCAGTACCCTGGCCTTCTCTATGACAGTAATAGCAGAGTAAGGTGGATTTAGGAACAGAATTAGCAGGTTTAGGGGTAGCTAAAGAGGATATTTTCTGATCTATTTTATTCTCAAAGGCCTGAAGTAGCTTATTAATCTCATCTATTGTAGAAGTATGCTTATTGGCCTGAGGGCTTGATTTAGGTCTGCAATTTTCTTCTATCTTGTTCATGATTGTGTTGGACTCTTGGAAGGAAGGAGCATGGACTGGTTCAGTGATCCTGGGATTTTCAAAATTTAAAGAAGTTTGACCTTTCATGACTTTGTCCACAACATTCCCAAGGACCAGAAAGACAGGGAGTTTGAATCAATTATCCCTAGTAGTGATCATGGATCCAGACTTGAACAATCCATCCCTAATCCTTTCCTGCACTCCTGGCAAAAAAGATTGGAAAAATCAAACTCAAATTTTGTCCACAGTGTCAATGTGATTGTTCCTGGTAAGATAAGACTGAAAAGCATCCCAAGACTATGAAAGACTGATAATCAGAAGCCAAAAAGAGACCACCATTGTAGATCCATTGAGAAACCAGAGCATCCAAGTCCTGTAAGGTAAACCTAGCCACATCTATTTTCCCCAATAGCCCAACATAGCCTCCTTCAAGAGCCTCCAGTTATCAGTTTTGAATCCATCAAACAATTTGATCACTTCCATAACTTCATCAGAGGAGATAGAAAATTGTAACTGATAGGCCATATCATGTTTTATTTCACCATCCACTTCAGCAGCCATTTCATAGGAGTCCAAAGATTGTTCCAAGTTTGTTCCATTGAAGCCTAGGTTCTTTTTCTGGTGTTTGATCTTGACCATCTTGGCCCAAACAGTGGTGGAGAGAACAGATTCCATTTTAAAAACAGAGTTACTAAGGTGATCCAATAAATCAGAGTTCCAAGGTTGCTCACAAGCGTGGCAAGGGTAGAGTTTCACAAAAACAACAAAAATCCTGCCCACATAGTCCACAATTGGGAGGACTTACTTCTGGAACAAGTTGCCTCCAAGGATCAGATCTGGATGATTACAGAAAAAAAGAAAAAAAAGAAGAGGATTTGATTGGCTTTCAGAGTTTATTCTTCAAGTTGGGACTGTAAATCTCAAGGTTTCTGGTTTGATCCCGGCCTGGGGGACCAAATGTAATACTCCAAATGGTGCTAGGCCATGGAAGTTCTGTGGAGGGGAAAGGTGCTGTTTAGGCTTCCCTCCTGATCAGGTGTTACAAAAACATTTAAATGTAACCAAGATCAAGTTCCAGAACCTGGTAAATGAGGAATCAAGTAGTAAAGGATAAAGATGATAGAAGTTTGGTAGCAATGCAACAGCACTATCTGAGCCAAGATTATGTGGGAAAAACTTGGACAACAGAAGCTAAAGTTTGTTTAAAGTTCAAAGACAAAGCTGTTGCATGTAAACAATGCCCACAAGCTAATAAATCTTGTCTACAGCAGAATATTGGGGATGATCAACTCAAACCCAACCAACCTCCAGGTTCTCAATGAACCTGCCCAACTCTCTGCAATCAATCATTTGAAGGGTACCAGATAACTGAGGGTGGCTGTACAAGACAAAGCACTATTTTTAAGAAGCTCTAAAATCAAACAGTAACTGATTTGAAGCAAGGATAACCTCAACAATTCTCAAGGAACTCAAGAGTAGGCTGGCAAAATGCAACTCTAAAAAAATAAGGGAGTTATAACACTCCAGGTCTTAAGCTTAATAAGACCTCTTCAATCAATTGTGATTGGCTCAAGAAAGATGATCAAGGAGGGATCAAGACCAGTATGGTCAGAGAAAGGAATCAAGAAGTGGTATAAAACACTCAAGAATTCCAACAGACAGAATTCTCTTCAACCAGCAAGGCTATTTTTTGGTGATAAGGATCATGCCACAGGGGGGAAAAGACTAAGGATCAATGGATCAGGGGCAATCATAGATATACCCAGGATAAGGATGAGGATCAGATTTTACTGATAATGGGGGGGGCATATGCACACACTCCCATGGATGATTCAGAAAAAGTTAGGGGAGAGCCCATACTTTTATGGGCCATGGGCCCCTATAGACTATGTACAGGTGATAACACACATAGAGTGGAAAAGAAACACAATTTGAATTTTTTTTTTTTATCAATAGATTTTCATGAGAAAACAAAAGGGAAAAAAAAGAAACAACAAACACTCAAAAAAAAAAGAAGAACTGAATACAAAACCCCAGCCCGTGCCAATGATGGGCACAGGCAAGAGAGTAGCTAGTGAGATGCCTGCGGACATGCTGATGGGCCTGGGCAACAATTGAGAACCACGCCAGCAATAGAAAAGCCGCGCGGGAGATGGGTGTGCTGGAGGTGGATGGGATACCCTCCTGGAGAACTTTCTCCTATCCAGGCTGAGTTTAATTTGATTCTTCTTGGCTAGCCTCCTACAATTGTCCCCCAAGATGGCCTCGTGAATCCTCTTGGTGGCTGAACAGGTGAGTCTGAGTAATTGATCTGGATTGTTGGTTGAGATGAGTCAAGAGTCTAGATAATCCTCCGCCCCGGTATAGTCATGATCCCCATCGAGGTAGAGTAGAGCAGGTTGGGATGGGGGATAGAAGTTAGTTGAGGATCAATAGGATGGGAAGCTGGTAGTCAGATTGTTTGGAGGATTCTGATGGTGGTGATGATCTGTTGATCAAGATTAGATTGAGTGAATTGATTAAGCTCTTCTCTTTGGTACCATGGTTTGATAGGATGCTTGACCAAATGGTTGGGATTGAGATTATAACCAACAAGCTATGACAGCTATCTGATACCAGGAACCTTGCAGTCCTTTAGCTACAGGGAGTGATCAAAATACTGGAATAATAATAATAATAATAATTCCAAAAATAAATGCTTAGAGGCTCAAATAAATAATTTAATAAGAGCAGTTGCAAGTTTTAATTGGTTTGGTAATAAAAGGTTTTCAATATATATATAAAAGAGGGGCCACAGTATTATACTACTGGGGGTCTTTACAGACAAAGAAACCTCTCTTCAAGGGGCCTCCTTAGGCAGTTTAAGAACCTTGGAATGAAGATAGGTGCCTTAGAAAGGGCTTATTCCACTAATGGCCGGGCATAACAGCACACTGGCCTAGACAGGAAGGGAAACACTCACTCTGAGCACTTTATCAAAAAAATCCTGCAATAATGGGAAGGGTTTCAGAGCAGATGGGTTGGATTTCCTGACTAAACTTCAAGGGTTGATTGGTTTTAATAAATGAATAAAAATACTACAGACTTGGTAATAAATCACTTTCTTGGACTCTTCAAAAGCACTTGACTAACAATGAGACAGTTTCTGATTGATAATAATAATTCCTTTTAAACTGATAATGGAATAATGGATCCAAAGGGGTCTGTATAAATACCTTTTTGGGGTGATTTTGAGCTTCTCATGGCGCTTAGAGAGGGTTCTACTCAAGGGCTGAGGCTGGCAAGCCAGTCAGAGCGCGATTAGCACGTCCACTTGGTGCTTTTAATCAGCTGACCTTAGATCTGCTGGATTTCTGTACTATTTTAGCCACAGGATCTGTTAATCTTTTATGGCGTGAATTTGTTCATTCTGCACTCATTGTTCATTTGTACTATTAGTATTGCTTTGAAGTGATCAGATGTTGTCTTTTACTGATTTTCCATTATCTGCCGATTACATAGATAATTTTGAATAATTTTTTATGAACACTCCTTGTAGTCTTTTGTGGTCTTCAAAGATCAGAGTCAATGATTTACATGGTAATCCTTGATCTTTAATTTATTATTAAAAAATGTTCTAAACTTAATTTTTATTAATTTTAATTAATTTTTGATCCTTTCAGATTATTAACAATGCATATGTCAACTTGTTACATATGCCAGGAAACCCTAATTAGGTTGTAGCTCTTTTGAGCGGTACCTGGTTGTCAGATTAGTCACAACGGATCCAGACGGGGGGATCAGTCATTTCAGATGTGCGCGTGGCGCGGGGGGTAGGATCCCCTGCGCGCGGGTCTATAGTACGCAGTAAACTGCTACTATGAGTACGTAGGGGTATGTAATGATGCGGGGCTGCGCGTGGGAATTGTGACCTAACACATTTCCGCGTGTGACTCCTAAAAAATACACAACACCTCAATTTTAAGTGAATTTTAGGTGTAAGCCCTATACGTGACAACACGTGTGAAATGTTAGAATGGCCAAAAGGTGCCATACTGGTGTTGCAATTTTTAGTACTTTTCTTTTTAATTATTTTAAAAATGCAAGGACTTGGATTTCAAGGGTGGGGTCAGCGAGTGACCCTTCCTAATTTTGGGTGAGAAATCCATTTCTTTAACAATATTTATGGATTTCTTTGTCCTTCCTTATTTAGTTGAGATATTCTTATTTTTATAGTTTTATGTTGCTATGACAGGTTGCTCTGTACATAGTAGCAAGCTGACAAGCTGATCTAGAGCAATCTTAGAGTCAAAGGAAATATTGAATTCCTTGATCTGGTTTGGAATCATCATTCTTGTGGTTGTGATTACTATGTAGTGCTTTGTGGGAGCAAGTAGAATTGGTCATGAGAGTTTAATGAGGATGGTGATCAAGGGTTGGATTGGTTGGGAAGGTGGGAAGAAAGGAGCAAGGTGGATGACAGCCATTGCAACAAGCAACGGCTTCATTGGCATTGACATTGACGTTAGCTTAGTGTGAGGCCCCTGACAGCAATGATTGGAGTGAGATTGGTCATGGGAGTCATTTTTCCCATGACCAATCTTGCGCAGGTGATCAAGTGATGGGATTTGGTTGGAGCGGTCACCAAAAATGGCAAGCATTACTTGCAGTCATTTGGTGAATGGCGGCAAGGATGGGGAGTGGATGATTGACCAATTGGGATTTGCCGGATTGTTTGTGTTGATGATCTTCATCATTGCTGTCCTTGGATGGGGATTGAGCTTTCCGTAGATTCAATTGAATTGGCATCTAAGCCATGGGGAGGGGATGATTGATGGCGATGGAGTGGTGAATCTGATGATGATTATTGGATGAAGCAAGCAAAGTTGCTTGCAACCCGCCCTTGGCCCAAAGGGGAAGCAGTATCATCAGAGAGGGGGGATTTGAACATAGGACCAGGCGCTAGGCACCCAAGAGATGATCCTAGACGACTAGGATAGTGGGAGCTGGAAGTTTGGGAACTGGATATGGGAATCATTCTGGATAAAATAGTTTTTTTTTGGATCTAAATGGAGGCTATAGAAAAGTTCATAAAAATTTTACTTTTTCCGTACTGGTCCAGAGGTGTCCCAGATTGGGCACTACAATGCGGCCCATTTGAGTTTTGTAGCATGCCACACAGCCCATTTGAGTTGTTTAGCGTGCCACACAGCCCATTTGAGTTGTTTAAATGACTCCACAAGGCCCATTTGAGTTGTGTACACAACAAAGAGTTGTGAATTTAAAATTACCCTTTATTTTTTTATTCATTTCATTTTATTTCAATTTTTATATATATATTTTTTATAGTAATATTTTTAAATTTAATTAATCAATTTTATTTATTTAATTCTTTTTTTATTTATTTCTTTTAAATTCATATTTTCAATTTAATGGATTAATCAATTTTTCTATTTGTTTTTCATTTATTTATTTATTTATTTATTTATTTATTTATTTATTTATTTATTTATTTATTTATTTATTTATTTATTTATTTATTTATTTATTTATTTATTTATTTATTTATTTATTTATTTATTTATTTATTTATTTATTTATTTATTTATTTATTTATTTATTTATTTATTTATTTATTTATTTATTTATTTATTTATTTATTTATTTATTTATTTATTTATTTATTTATTTATTTATTTATTTATTTATTTATTTATTTATTTATTTATTTATTTATTTATTTATTTATTTATTTATTTATTTATTTATTTATTTATTTATTTATTTATTTATTTATTTATTTATTTATTTATTTATTTATTTATTTATTTATTTATTTATTTATTTATTTATTTATTTATTTATTTATTTATTTATTTATTTATTTATTTATTTATTTATTTATTTATTTATTTATTTATTTATTTATTTATTTATTTATTAAAATAAAACAAAGAAATAAGATAACAAAAATCAAAAAAAAATGTATATATCCATTTGCAACTCAGATGGGTTGCAAATGGCCCTTTGCGACTAAGGTGGGGTCTTGAATGGAATTTTGCGCCCATTTGTGAACCCAGGGTTGTAAATTTAACATTGGCCAAAAAAATAGCGGGTTTGCTAACTCTGATATTCCCTATTTTTTGTATATTTTCAATCAACCTAAATTCCATTTTTGATCCAAATAATCAAATTCCATCCAGTCCTGAGATTTGGGGCTAATAGTATAGTTTAATATATCAAGAATAAAATTTTCTTTGAAACGGATATTAACATAATTCTTTGTTGCAATTGTGGGATACCATCACAGCAGGAAATCAGGTCCAGGCTAAAATCACTTCACAAGAATTACTAAAATCATCACAATTTTTGAAATTTATGTGATTCAAGAAATTATGTTTCAAAAATGATGTCAAAAGGTTTCATATGCTTGATTCTAGTAAAAAAATCACCATAATCATGCCAATTGGAATGATTTCCAGCCTTTTAAAGTTTTAAAGGGGCGCCCTGGGGTGGGAGAAAAACCATTTGAGGCATTTTGGGCCCCCAAATGCCTTTAAGCACTAATTGGGGCCTTGGGGGGTTAAATTAAGTCCTCCAGACCACCTGTGGGGTCTTTCTGGGGTGCAGTGTTTTTAATAATTCAGATATGGACACCAATTGAGTTAATTTAATATGTAAAAATGCAATAAATACAAATTCTTTTGCAAGGAATTCAAATCTGACCTCAGATTTGGAAATAAAATATCATACAAAGTAAGAAAAATCAAAAAAATGATTAAAAAATTTTTTCTTACAGAAAATGAAATTTTTCCTTTTGAATTGTAATAAATTTGTACCAAACATGAAAAAAATACAAAAATTCTATATATAAATATTTCATGCTGGTAATTGAAATTTTTTGAAATATGAAAAAAAACATTTCCAGTATTACATAAATAATATGAAAACAGATTTCATTGAAGGAGATCCAATATTTCTGATGGTATTTAAATAAATTTGTAACAATCCTTTTTTAAAAAAAGCACAGATATATTTTTTTCTTGGTGGAAATTCAGATATGCTAAAATATTCCAAGAGAATATTCATGAATTAATAACAACAAATCATTAAATATCAATAATTGATTTTCTGGAATAATAATTGATATTTCTAGTAGGATTTAAATAAACTATACCAAAAATAAAAATGGATATGGAATTTCTGGATAAACCTATTGTATGAGTAGATTCAAAGTATTTAGAAATATTCCAACAAAGAATTATTGGAGTAACATAGTAAGAATGATAAAATCAAAAACAAAATTCCTTTGAACAAAAATTGATATTTCATGCAATGTAAACATATTTTCACCAAAAAAAAAAAAAACTTGAAAAATAAATATAAAACTTTTTAATGAGAAAAATTTGAATATTATTGATTATTCCAGAATGAACTGTATCATGTGAAAGAAGCATCAACAAAATGTCAATTTTGATATTTCTTTTATTATTTTTGAACTTGATGGAGTTTGTTTGAAAAATTCCATAATGTTTCAATTCCTCTCATTGAAATAGGTAAATTTTTCATTTGTTCTATTTTTTATATTTATAATAAAAAGATATCTAAATTCCATCAAAAATATTCATTCATTTTTGAATAAAAAAAATTTTTATTTTGTCATCATTATTATGTTACTCAATGAGTTTTTTTCAAAAATCCTTGAAATATTATAATTCTTCACATGAAGTAAGCATGGGTAAAATTATTTTTGCTCTTTTTGAGTTTTTTATAATCTATTTGAATCCCACTCAAAATATACATTCCTGTTTGAAGAAATCAATTAGGGTGTATCAGAGTTAGAAAACCTGCCATTTTTTTGACCAAAGCCACCATTTTGATTGTGGGTTTCTGAAATACACATACTACTAACTTTTGTATTTCAAGATGGTGTTTTTCATGGAAAAAGAAGATTTCAAACATCAAATTCTCAATTTATGCATCATCACCCATCCACCATCCATTGCATGCAAAACACCCATCTACACCTGCACATCAGCAAATCCAAACCTATCCCATCTCCAATCCTTCACTTACAACTCATCCCATTGCTTCAAATCTCCATCACTTCACATCTCCATTGCTTCACATCTCCTTTTCTTCACATCTCCATTGCTCCAAATACATCCCATAATCATCTCATCACCCCAAATCACATCACCTTATTTCTCAAATTTTCCAATCAAACTTCACAACCTTTTGGAAAACATCAAAGATGAATGGAGAAAAATATTTGAAGACAATATTCCCAATGCTCCTCAAGTCATCCCTTTTTAGCTTTTCCCTCATCTTCTTCCATGAGAGAGTGGGTTTTACTCCTAATAGTTGCTCTTTTTAATGCGTAACATTTGGTTTTGAAATAATTCAAAAATCAAATCACAACATTGTTTTGTTTTTGGTTGTTCAACCATGAATCCTAGGCTGAATTGTGGTTTTCTTATTATTTTTAGGGTGTATAAAAGTTAGAAAAACTGCCATTAGAAAACTGCCCTTTTTCTTTGACCATACCCGCCATTTTTAATGTTGGGTTTCCAAAATATACAAAACCCCTAACTGATGTGTTTCAAAATTGAAGTTTTCATGAAAATGGAATATTTCAAACATGAAACCCACCATTTATGCACCATCATCCATCCATCACCCATCCCATGCAAAACACCCATCCACACCTCCACCTCTGCAAATCCATACCAATCCAATCTCCATTGCATCACACACATCTCATCTCCATCACTTCACATCTCCATTGCTTCACATCTCTATTGCTTCACATCTCCATTGCTTCACACAAATCTTATCATCATCTCATCACCCCACATCACATCACCATTTTTCTCAACATTCCCAATCAAACCTCCTGGCAGCAACCTTAAAACACAAAAAATCTTACTGAATATTTAGCCACTGGTCCACTCCTTCCTCCTCCTCACCAAAAATCCTCACCCACCACCTCCCCTCCTCCTTTCATTGGCACCCCTTGTAAGCCCCCCCTCCTTCCCCTTCTCCTCCTCCTCTTCCTGCCCCTCATTGGTTGCTTATCCTTTGATCATTCAACCTCCAGGTCCCCCCACACCTTCTTTCTCAATCCGCTAGGTAAGCTCCCCCCCTCCTTCTCCTCCTCCTCCTCTGCCACTGCCATCTGCTTGCACTCAATTTCAGCATGTTTTCCCCCTTTTCCTTCTCTGCCGCTGCTGTCTGCTTTTGATTGATTGCCAAAAGTTCCCCATAGTAACCCTTCCTTGGTGGCCTCCCTTCTCAAGCTCTCCCATCAACCCAGCCAGCTCTCAACTGGTGTCAAAGATCTCAATAAACTCTTCAACCTTTCTTGCTTTACTCACTTCTCACCTTCCCAACTCCCTCCTCCCCCTCCTCTCCTCCTCTGCCATCTCCGGCAATTGATTGATTGATTTCTGGAAGCCTCCTCCTTCTCCTCCTCTGCCACTGCTGGAAATCAATCCAGCAATAGATTGATTGTGGGAAGCAGCCTCCTCCTCCTCTGCTGCTTCTTGTGATCAATTGATTGTGGCCTCCTCCCCCTCTGCTGCTGCTGGCAATAAATCAGGCAATAGATTGATTGCAGGCTGAGGCCTCCTCCTCCTCTGCTTCCTGGTGATCAATTGATGGCAGACTCCTCCCCCTCTGCAGCCGCTGGCAATTGATTGATTTATTGCCTGTGGCCTCCTCCTGCTCTTCCTCTGCTGCCGCCACCAATTGATTGATCAATTGATCAATTGGGGCAGCATCCTCCTCCTCCACCCTGCTGTTGTGATCAATTAATTTTTTTATTGCTCAAGGCCTCCTCCTGCTCTGCCTCTGCCACTGCCTGCAATTGATTGATTGATTGCCGGCGGAAGCCTCCTCCTCCTCTGCCACCACTGGCAATTGATTGGGCAAGGGCTCCTCTCTGCTTCTTCTGGAAATTGATGGATCAATTGGGGGCGGTGGCCTTCAATGGACAGATTTGGTTGCCTGGGGATGAGACCCAATGGATGATATGACCATCCAAGGTACACTTGTTGGACAGGTACTGTGATGAGCAGATGGTGAGCTGGGATGATTGTGGTGAGGAGGGCTAATTAGATGATGAGGCTGAGTTTTTTTAAAGGCACATTGGCCCATCCAGCAATGGCACACTTAGCTTAGTGGTGAAAGCCTCACTCATCAATGTTGAGGTCATTGGTTCAAATCCAATGGTGTGCAAAATTTTGGGTTGTAAAACTGCCACTTCCCTCAAAATATTACACAACCAATTGGATCCCTTCTTGATCCTCACCCTAAGCGCATTAGGTGACTGTGAGGGAACAAGGTTGGAGGAGAAAATTTGAAAATTATGCAGAAACTTCGAATCATCAATCCATTGCCAATTGATCTCTCAATTGATCTCCAATCAATTTCTCAATAAATAATGGATTGATTGAGCAATCAATTGGCAATTGATTTCTGGATCAATTTTCAATCAATCAAGAAATTGATTCCCATAGGGTATAAATTCAAGTGAATTTTATAAGATGAATTGAATCCATTCTTGATCCTCACCCCAATTGTAGTATGTGGATGGGAGGAATTGATTTGAAAAACATACAGAGACAGGGCAAGAATAGGGCTTGTCAGCATTGGTGAAAGGGGCAATGTTTGGATTGATAGTTCTTGAATTGCTCCCGCATCTGTTTGGATGAAAGATCAAGCCTACCTTTGGTTTTATTTGTCAGATCATTTTCCATCAGGAGATAACCATTAAACTTAGACAATGGAGGTTGGCCAACTTGTGTTTCATTTTCAGATCCAAAGCAAGCATCATAGTTGGAGGGAATTTTGAGCCAGTTTACCAGGAGGATGTGATCAGCCCTCTTGATCTGACTTGAGCCTTTGGAAGCTGATGGGGGAGGATTTTTGGATGTTGAGTTCCTGGTTGATGTTTTTTTTGGTCCATTGGATTTTTTATTTGAAATGCAGGGGGAGGTTTTCTGAGGGGCCATTTGAAAAGATCAACAGGGATGTAGCAATGAAGCAATGAAGTGATGAAGTGATGGAGGAGTTTTTTGAAAGTAGGGATGAAGTGATGAAGCAATGAAGCAATGATAGTTAGGATGTGATGAAAGTGGGGATGAAGCAATGAAGTGATGAGAGGATGGATGTGATGAAAGTAATAATGTGTGAGAAAATGATGAAAGTGGATGAAGTGAGGAGGTGAGAAAGTGATGAGATTGATGAAGCAATGAGATTGATTTAGCAATGAAATTGATTAAGTGATGAGGATAACAATGAAGAGATGAAGAGCAATTAATCAAATTTTTGGATGATGTTGAAGATAGACTTTTTAAAATGATGTTGGAGGAGTTGAAACCAGGGGTGATGATGTGGATTGATATGTTGGGGCAATGAAAGCCTTTAAATACTTTAATTCAAAAACCCCAATTCTTTTCAGGTAACTTTGACACTTCTGATTTGAAATAATTGGGTTTTTTTGATTTTTAATGGAGGGTTTGAAATGGCAGATTTGGGTTGAAACCGGCCATTAAGAAATGGCGGGTTTGCTTAAATTTGATACCCCTATCATGTTTTTTTTGGTAGAATTATAAAAAAATAAAAACCTTTGCATAATAACTCACCACTCACCAACCCACCCACCTCTCCCTTACACCTCATCACTAAAACCCATCCATCTCATCACACTCACTCACCATTCCACTACTTCCTCCTCCTCAATCACTACCACCACCTTCCAAACCTCACCAAATCACCCACCACCCCCTCCTCACCAACCTCACAAACTCCCCTCCACCTCACCCACCCACCCACCTGTTGGAATAATTGCTTCAAAAGACAATAAATTGAATTATAAAGGGGGACAAAATGAAAAGCAAACAACAAAGCAGATCACCTTCAAAAGAGGACTCAGAACAACAATGGAAAACACAGGGAATGACTATATGAGAGGTGGCACAAGCAGTTATACTAAGGAAGGATATGGTTAACATACTGAGGTTAAAACAAGGTCAGCAATGGCGCACACAGGATAGGAAGAAAAGGAATTACCCACCGGTCTCATATTCCCAAGAAGCTAGTGGTACAAGTAAGGGATTTCAGCAGGGGAATGCATCTTGGGATTTGAGCCAGTGTAGCTATTTGAGATGCATCACTGTGTATTTGAAGTATTGGCACAGGAGCAGATAAGCGTGATCTGAAGCTTGGGCTCTGTGAAAGTTAGGTGTTGACTTAAAGGAGAGAAGAAAACACAGGAAACTGATGATGGGCAAGAAAAAAAGGAAGAAAAAACAGGATTGGACTGTAGAAGGTGGAAGCCAATACCTCAACACCCACCCTGGCTTCAGCCTTCCTGGATGAGTGTACCAAATTTAGGGTCTTGAGTTGCCAGGAAAGAGACAGTTGTGGTACAGTTTTTGTTAGGAAGTCCGCAGGATTACTCTTGGAGTCAATCTTCAAAATTTTGATTTTGCCCCTCTCCACCTCTCCCCTTAGGAAATTATACCTTAGATCCATGTGCTTTGTTTTGAACGTGGCATGGTTGGCCAGATTTGAGGCCAGCTTGACACAGCTTTTGTTGTCCTCATGAACCAGAATTGGTTGTTTTATTGGTTGTTGGAAATACTCCTCTGCAAGCAACTTTGACCAGAGAACTTCCTTCACAGCTTGTCTGGCTGCTTTTTACTCCGCCTTGGTGGTGGAGAGGGTGACAGTTGGCTGCTTGCAAGATTTCCAGCTGATTATGTCCCCATTCCACTGCACTAAGAAGCTGCTAATGGACTGCCTGGTGGTAGGACAGGTTGCCCAGTCTGTGTCAATGCCCCCACAGATTTTGGTTTCCTGCTCCTTCTTTGAAAACGTTTGGCCCAAGGTTCTGGAGTAGAGGAGGTATTTGAGGAACATTAAGCCTTTTTTGTAGTGTGGGGGCATTGAGAAATTGGGATAGGTAGTTGACAGTAAAGTTCACATCCAGATGCGTGTTGCAGCTTATGTAGTTGATCTCCCCAACTAGTCTTTGGTAGTTTGACCCAGTTGCGGCCAATACATCCTTCTCCTCCTTTGTTTCCAGAAAAATCTTTCCAAATGGCTTGAAGGGGGTGGAGCACTGTTTGTGGGAAGGTATGTTTTATTGTGCTCCAAGCGCAGCAATGTAGGTTTGGTGAATGAGATAAATAAATTTGGGTAATTGAGTGACATTCCTTCCCAGAAGCAAGGCGGCGGGACCCAGATCCTTGATTTTTAATGTGTTCCCAACGGCCCTAACAAATTTGGCCGGATTTGGACTGAAAAATGCAATATTGTCCATGTGTATATACATGTAGGTTTCACCTTTCCAGGAGACACACCTGTCTGCCTTGCTCCTTTGGTACCCTTCTTGCTGGAGCCAGTTGCTGAGGGTGTTGTACCACATCAGTGGTGCTTGCTTGATTCCGTAGAGGGCTTTCTTCAAGAGGACTGCCTTTTGTGGGGAGAGTGGGAAATTCAAGGGTACATCAACAAAGATTGTTTTGTTAAGAAAAGCATTGAGGAAGGCGGACTTGACATCCATTTGATGGAAGTTATACCCACGCTGAACTGAGTCCGCAATCAATAGGTGCAGGGAGGACTTTTCACCCGTTGGGGCAAAGAAATTAGAGTATTTTACACCAAATTCTTGGTGAAATCCCTGGACACACAATCTTGCTTTGAACTCAATTATTCAGTTGTTTTTTTCCCGCTTTGTACAAAGCACTCAAATGCATTTCAGCGCCGTGGCCCTGGGTTGTGCCTTGCACTTCTCCCAAACATTTCAAGCAAGCAGATTCATGATTTCCTTCTCCATGGCCGCAATCCATTCTAGCCTGTATGGGCTTGCAAGAGCCTGTTGCATGGTCTTGGGATCCAGGTTTTCAGGTTCTGAAAAGTTCACCTGGGGCAATTCCTGGATATGGCATCTGCTGTGGGTCAGGATGTTTTGGCCTAATATGGCACTGTAATCAGGGCAGAGATGTGATTTAACACTCTTGCTCTGTGCTGGTTTGGGTGTTTCATTCACAGGGGGAGGAGATCAGTTGTCCAATGCAGTGGCAGATTGAGTTGGTAAGGGATCACAACTTTTGTTTCTTTCAACAGGGGAGGAGCAGTGGCAACCAAAGGTCCCTTCCATAAAGGTGACATTTGTGCTAATTTGTGTTTGTCTGGTTTGATTATCTAGCATGTTATATGATGAGAAATCATTCAAACACCCAAGTAGAGTACCTTTTGACCCATTGATTCCCTGTTTTGAATCTTGTTTGACCTTGGGGATGAGGGTGTAGACAGTGCAACCAAACGGTATGGTGACCAAATCTGGACACCCTGGACCAGATGCGGAAAATTCAAAAATTTTTTGCAATTCTTTTATTGAGGTGTCATTCAAAAAAAAAAATTGGAATTTCTTTTTCAGTATCACTTCTCCAATTTCCTCATCCTGTCAAACATCCCTCTGTCCCATTGGTTTAGGACAGGCCTCTCTTGGCCTCACCATCTAGGTAGCATGTTTGATCCCTTCTCTCTTTGCTCCCCCCCTCCTTTTGGCCAAACGCGCGGGCCGAGACCCGCTTGGCCCAAGACTACCCCACCATCCTCATCAACTTGATGACTCAATCCAGCCCCACTCAACAAACCCAATCCCAGCAGTGATCTCTTCCTCCTCAAACCAAACCAAGATCCCTCAATCCCTTTCCTGGGCTATCCCTCCCCCTTGGGCCTCACCTTCTCCAATCCACCATCCCATGATGTTCCTCATCTCTCACCACGCTTCAATCTTGATCAAGAACTACTTTGAACGATTCGACCGTTCAACCAATCCTAGACCATAGGAGTCAGATCAACACCCTACTCAATCATCTCAACGCATTCCGTAGCTTGGATTCTTCAATCCAATCCTAAAATCATCATCCAATCACCTCTCACGCTTTGAATCCTATCATCATCAATTGAATCCGTAACCAAGTCAATCAAAGCCTTCAATGACTCACTCATCCCCTTCCTGATCACCGCCATCGATTCCCCTCAACCCAAACGCAGATCCATCAATAACTCCCACCCCCCTTCCATCTTTTGGAGGGGGTGGGAGAGTGTTGTCTACCGCCCGCGGACACCCCCAGGCGGTCTAATCCATTTTCTGTTCCCACCCCTTTTGCCTTTGGGCAAGGGGTGGGTGATTCTGGTATTGTTGCGCGCGCCCGTCCATGGACGGACGCAGGAGAGGCTAAGGGATGAAAAGGATCTCACCCCCTTCAGGCGGGCTGGATTTCCACCGGCCTGCTTGATCAAATTTTTATGATCACCTGAAAATCAAAAAAAAGAAAAATCTTTCTTTTTCCGCTCCATTTGTAGTATCCCCTTGTACATAGTCTAACAGGGCCTCCTGCCCATATAAGGAGGGGCTCTCCCCTGCCTTTTGGAGGATCATGAGGAGAACACATCATTATCATCACATCCTACATCATCAGATCCTATCCTACCAGGGGAAGGTATCAGAGCATCAACACATCATCATCATCAGATTGTATCAAAGGAGTAACACCATCACTGCTATCTTGAAATTAATTATCCATGGGGTTTCATTCCCCTTCATCTAAGAATAAAATTTGGGTATATCTAAGATTGCCCCTTGATCCTTGAGCCTCCATACTCAAACCCTTGATCCTTGATCCTTATCACCAACCAATAGCTTTGCTGGTTGAAGAAGAATTTGACCAATTGAATTCTTGAGTGTGTTACACCACTCCTGATCCCTTTATCCGACCATACTGGTCCTGATCATCCTTTGATTATCTTTCTGGAACCAGTCATGTTTTACTGAAGAGGTTTTATTAAGCTTAAAACCTGGAGTGTTAAACCTCCGTTCATCTCTTTTGAAGTTGAATTCCGCCACACCACTCTTGAGTTGTCAGCTCTCTGATACCAGGAACCTTGCAGTCCTTTAGCTACAGAGAGTGATAAAAATGCTGGAATGATAATAATAATTATTATTCCAATAATAAACACTTAGAAGCTCAAATAAATTATTTAATAAGAGCAGTTGCAAGGTTTAATTGGTTTGGTAGTAAATGGTTTTCAGTATAATATAAAAGAGGGGCCACAGTATTATACTACTGGGGATCTTTACAGACTAGCAACCTCTCTTCAAGGGGCCTCCTTAGGCAGTCTAAGAACCTTGGAATAAAGATGGGTGCCTTAGAAAGGACTTATTCCACTAATGCCCGGGCTTAACAGCTCAAATGGCCAAGACAGGAAGGGTAACACTCACTCTGAGCACTTTACCACGAAAATCCTGGAATAATTGGAAGGGTTTCAGAGCAGATGGGGTAGATTGCTTGACTAAACTTCAATGGTTGATTGGTTAATAAGGGTAAATAATACTACTACAGACTAAGTCATAAATCACTTGATTATCTTCATATAAGCACTTTATCAACAATGACACGGTGTCTGATTGATAATAAATAATTCCTGGTAACTGATGATGGAATAATGGATCCAAAGAGGTCTGTATAAATACCTTTTTGGGGTTATTTTGGTCTTCTCAGGGCACCTAGAGAGGGTTCTGCTTGTGGGCTGAGGATGGCAAGCCATTCAGGGCAAAATTAGCACGTTCACTTGGTGCTTTCAATCAGCTGTCCTTAGATATATGCTGGATTTCTGTACTATTTTAGCCACAGGATCTGTTAATCTGTTCTGGCGTAAATTTGATCATTCTGTACTCATCCTTCATTTTTACTATTGATATTGCTTCAAAGCGTGCAGATGTGGATGTTTACTGATTTCCCATCATCTGCTGATCATGTAGATAACTTTTAATAATTTTTATGAATACTCCTTGTGGTGTTTTGTGGTCTTCAGAGATCAGGATCAGTGGTTTACGTGATAATCCTTGATCTTTGATTTATTATTAAAAAAATGTTTTAAACTTAATTTTCATTAATTTTATTTAAGTTTTGATATTTTTAGATCCTTAGTAATGCATATGTCCGTTTGTTACATATACTAGGAAACCCTAAATAGGTTGTAGCTTTTCTGAGCCGTACCTGGTTGTCAGATTAGTCACAACTGATCCAGATGCGGGGATCAGTTAGTACAGATGCGCGCAGGGTAGGATCCGCTGCGTGCGGGTCTCTAGTACGCGGGAATCTGCTGCTACTAGTACGTAGGGATATGTAATGATGCAGGGCTGCGCGTGGGAATTGTGACATAACACATTTCTGTGTGTAACTCCTAAAATATACAAAACACCTCAATTCTGTGTGAATTTTAGGTGTAAACCCTATACGTGACAATACGTGTGAAATATTAGAATGGCCAAAAAGTGCCATACTGGTGTTGTAATTTTTAGTACTTTTCTTTTTAATTATTTTAAAAATATAAGGACTTGGAATTCAAGGGTGGGGTCAGTGAGTGACCCTACCTAATTTTGGGTGAGGAATCCATTCCTGTAATAATATTCATGGATTTCTCACTACTTTTTTTTTTAATTTAGATATTCTTATTTTTCATAGTTTTGTGTTACTATTTGAAAGTGTTGCTCTGTACATAGTAGCAAGCTGACATTCCCCCACTCCAAGATATGTCTATATCTGAAAAAAAATTGGGGTTAATGACTCCTGTTGGCTCTGTAGTTCCTCAGGTGTATAGGTCCGTCAGGGATTTTATGTTCAGGAAACCATTCATCTTTATCAGCTGATTCTCCCTTGTATCTAACCAGGTATAGTCTGACGTCTTTTCCATTGATCCTATCTTTTTTATCCTTAAGGATCTTGCTAATTTTTCCTTTGTCCTTTTCAGGTCCTTCTTTAACAGGTATCGCAGGTGAAGGAGTATGTTCTCCATTCCTTGGGTGGTAGTGTTTGATGAGGCTTACTGGGAAGACTGGATTTTTCCTAGAAGGCTCATCACTGAGGATTACTTCCACAGCATTTTTACCGTTAAGTTTATTAATGGTGAAAGGTCCAAAAAAAGCTTGTCTAAGCTTTCTATTTCCACCCAAGTTGGTAAAGTTAGTGGTAGAGATCAAGAATTGATCACCAATCTTGAAATCAGGTTCCTTATGGGTTTTATCCCACCTTTGCTGGGCATACTCCACAGCATCCTGGACACACTTAACAGCATGTTTGTTGGCTTCATCTATTATGTTTTTTGAAATCAAGTGATGTAGGGTGAATATTGGTTAGCTGGTGGTTAAGGTTATCCTTGGTTAATCTAGGAATCCATCCTCTTTCTAGTATGTAAGGTGCTTCCTTAGTGGTAGAGTGCTTGCTACTTTTGTAGGCCATCTCCAGTGCAGGTAAAAGGCTAACCCAATTGTGGCACTAACCGTCAGAATTCTTGTATTCTAGTCCAAAGCCACAGAATCGCCTGAGCATGTCTTCCAGGGTCTGAATCATCCTTTCAGCTAGTCCATCCATCTGAGGGTGATAAGCGGTAGAGAAAGCTAAGGTGGTTCAAAGCATATCATGTAGATTCCTCCAGAACTCAGAGGTGAATTTAGGATCTCTTTTATTGATAATAATCTTGGGAACTCCAACATCAGCAATGAGTCTGTTCCAGAATAATAGGGAAACTTCCATAGCAGTGTCTTCCTTGTGATTAGGTAGGAATTTTGCTTTCTTGGAGAACCTATCCACAATGACCAATACTGAGTTGTAGGAATAGGCTCCTCCTGGTGGTAGTCCAGTCACAAAGTCCATATTGATGATCTCCCATCTTTTCTTGGGTTCAGCAATCTTTTGCAGTAGTCCAAACCATTTCCCAATAGTCCTGTTGGATTTCTGACAAGTTTCACAACTGATAACGTACTGTGTAGTGGAGTCTCTCCAATTAACCCACCAAGCAGTTTTTTTAACCTTATCCAAGGTTCTATCAGCAGACAAATGACCAGATGAGCAGTCATCATGGCACTCAGCCAGAACATGTTTGATATGGTCATCCTTAGTTAAGACTATAACACTTGAATTTTGATGCCTATAGTATACCAGACAATCCCATATGGTGAACCTTCCGGCTTTGTATGGTTTCAAAAGAGGTTCAGGTAGGCTGTTGATCAATTCAGAAGGTGGAGAAGTACTTTCCATAATAGTGATCATATTTTTTATTCCAGAACTGTAAGCTTCTTTGATTGAGTTGAACAATGATTCATTCAGTTCACAAACTTGGATTCCCATTATAAGAGCTTCAATGTTTAACCTGTTAATATTAAGGATAGGGAAGATGTCATTATCGTCTGCATCATAGGCAGGGTCACTTGCGTCATTGGGTAACGCCTTCCTCCTTAAACTATCAGCATTCTGATGTTTAGTCCCAAATTGATGAACTATGGTCATCTGTCCTCTGTACTGTTGTATAGCTATCTGCCATCTCAACATGTGCCTACTAGGGGTCTTCATGTTCATTAATGTCCTGACAGCGTTGCAGTCAGTAATACCAGTAAAGTAGCTCCTAGCCCTTCCATTCTGGCATCTATATAAAGCTTGAAAGGTTTAGAGTAATCTGGCTGGATCAGCACTGGAGCTGAAGTCATTGCCATTTTGAGTTCCTCATAATTCTTGACTCTGTCATGAGTCATTTCAAACACGGTGGTTTTGTTGCAGATCTCATACAGACATTTGGTTAGAACAGCAAACTTTGGTAAATACTTCCTATAGTAGCTGCAGAAGCTGATAAAGGATAGGAGTTCAGTTTTATTCTGAGGCATAGGCCTATTCATTACTTCTGCTATCTTGTTTTGGTCAGCATCTAAGGTTAGTCCAGAGACAATGTGTCCTAAGGTTTTGAGTTCCCCCTAGCCAAAGTTACACTTTTTCATTGTGTCAGCCATGAGACATATATAGATGTCCAATTGTCTGCACAACTCATATGTCTACTTAGTACAGTGGTTAAGTAATGACTCAGTTCTCTGCCTACAGAACACCCAGATCTTGTGTTCAAGCCTCCATTGTGTCACTATTCTGATATTATCAAGCATTTTGTATTTTTACGAATATTTTATAATATTATTTTATAGTATGTTTTTAACCTAGATTTTATCACATAAAACTTTGATAAATTATAAGTTATGGAAGATCTTATAACTTAAATGTGAGTTGGAATCACCAGGATGCGTCCATTTGGATGAAAAATGAATGTCCATAAAGATTTCCTTCTGTGGAAATAATATTCTTTAATAAATTCCATTTACCATAACCCATACAGGGGTAAATTATTATTAATGTTCTATTTTTCTCTCCTTCCAGCCTGTGGATAACTTTCAGGAACCCATACAGGCGGGAAAAGCGTACACACAGAGGCCATTCAACTCAATTGGGGCATATAAACTCTGTGGGACCATCTGCCAAGAATGTACATACTAATATAAGCCATAATATGGTTAAGAGTATGGTCTTAATCTTTAAACACACGCCAAGAGAGATCTGTTTAGAGTTACATGATGATGTATACTTATTCTGAAGCCCTGAGAGCGTCCACTTGACTGCTAATTAAGTTATTGGGATGATCTACAGTCTATATGATACCTGTTGGGGTGATTAGATTAAACTTTATATTGAAAATCACCCCCAACGAGTATGTAATTCCTGCTACTCATTGGGGAATACTACAAGGGGCTCTGAGCCACTGGAGACGAAATCTAGGACAGTGGTCTACTCCCCTGATAGTCCCCTGAGTCCCCTGAGGACTCATGTTAATATAAAAGAGGAGGGTCTTGCCCCTATAAGTCCTCTTCCTCATTGTATTTTTGAACCAGATATTGCATAGTTAACAAGCCCATTAAACTTAATCAAGAAGATTGACTGGGGCCTTTTAATTTAATATCACATCAATCCAAAAATCAATAAGACAACTTCAAATTTGAGTTCAAGGTCCTTTTTGAAGTTGTAGCCATCTCTGGCTACTATAAAGGGTGTGAGCTTCCAGGTGTAAGCAAATCTCCTTTGAGCTTTATTTATATAAAGCCAGGCCCCTTGCCTTTTATAAAGGTTTAAGGTGTGTCTATTTTGCTCCTAATACCGTAGTATTAGTTGAGTTGTACTGATATAAGCATTGAAATTAAGATAAAACCAACATATAACACTTGTTATTGTGTTATTTTGCAGGTATTTGTCACAGCTTGTTACAGCTATAGAGACAATACTCTGACACATTGATACTTTCAATCCTACGGCAGAGATGGTTTTGAGGACTAGCCTTAATTTCTCCATTTGAGTATCCCAATGATCAGAGTAAATGATAACATCATCAATGTATACCATCATCCATCCCTGTCTGATGAATAATCCTAGGACTATGTCCATCATCCTTTGAAAATGAGAAGGAGCATTTTTAATACCAAAAGGCATCCTAAGATACTCATAAATTCCCAAATGACAGATAATTCTCATGGATTTCCGGCTATCAGGGCTGATAGGTATTTGGTGAAAACCTTTCAGCATGTCCATGGTAGTGATGTACTTAGCCTTGGACAGGTTATGCAGAGCATGGTCAATTCTTGGAATTGGATAATAATCAGCTTGGGTGTAGTTGCTAAGCATTCTAAAATCTCCAAACATTCTTGACTTATCATTGTGTCAAGCTATAATTACTGGGGTAGTAATATCCACTTGTTCATTGTGGCCTACTTTCCTTAAGACTTGTAAGTCAACCAACTCTTGAATATGGGTTTCCAGAGCAGCTCTAGATTTTGGACTAGAAGGGTAAGCAGGTCTCCTGAGGTTAGGTGGGTAAGGAGGCTTAATAGTCAGATTTAGGATCATATCATGTCCTTTGATGTTACCAATGGGGTGATCCTTGGTGCAGAATGCATTCTGGTTTTCAAAGCATACTTGTAGGATATCCCATTTTTGTTCTTCATTGAGAAGGGAATTCAAAGCAGCTTGAGAGAAGTATTCCTGATTGAAATTCTCTAAGTGTTTTTCATAAGTTGAATCAGAAGTTTGAGTATTGACATGCCATATTTGGAACTTCTCATTCCAGTCTCCACCTATAGTGAAGTATCTACCTTTGCTTTGGAATACATCTATACCATATAAGCAAAGAGAATCATTTCCAAGGATAAAATGATCACATAATCTGTTTTGGAGCACTACAAATTCAATTTTCAGTTTGAGTGATCCTTGAGAGTGAGGGAGTATGATATCAGAAGACCATACTCCAACAGCATTCAGAGCAGAATTACAACTGCTGAAGTTAGCCTGAGGTACTGGTAGTAAGTTCAGTTTCCAGTTTGGGTCTTGTTTCTCCAGATAAGTTGAACCAACACAAGAGCAAAAGGCTCCGCTGTCTAGAAGTAAATTGACAGGGGAACCTTGGATTAAACCAGTAGCATAGCATGTTTTGCCTGAAGTGTAATTTTTACCAGAAGAAGGTTTTAGAGTCAAAGCCTTAGCCTCAGAGATGTGGTGAATCTTCATGTTGGGATTCCATTTTTGAGGTAAGTTAGAATCCTCATTGATGGAATTTATGTCCAGAGAAGACTCAATACTACCTTCAATAACATTGATGGGGTTAGTGATCATTAGATCACAATCAGAGAGTGATCCATCAGTATCATCAAGGTGAGGGTCAGGATTGTCATATTCTTCTCCTTCAATAAGATTAATACTTTTCCTAGGTAGAGGAAAATCAGGTTTTAAGTGTCCTGTTTGGTTACAGTTCCAACATACTTTCTCTTTTGATTCTGGAGTCTTCTTGACTTCCAAGGTAGATGGATTAGTAGCAGGGGACTCTTTAGTTTTGGTAGTATATTCTTCCCTGTTCCTAGTATTTTGTTCCCTGGGGAGTCTATTGACCCTTTTATCAAGACCATTCATATCAATAGTCTCTTCCAGTACACCTATTAAGGTGGAAAGATCTGAGTCCATAGGCATTCTGCACCTTAAACTGTGGTTGATTTGTATGGGACATAAGTTGAGGAGTCTTTCATTGACTTCTTCTTTATCAGCATCAGGATAAAAACAGTCTAACCTCTTTTTCTGGTCTAAGCACCACTTATGAGGTTTGTCCTTGGATGGATCAAACTGGGAAGTTTCAAAAGTTTTCATCATCTTTCTTTTCCAAATCCTGGTACCAAACTGCACTTTGATCAATTCTTTCCAAGAATTCCAGGATAAAGATCCAACTTCTTCTCTTTTATTGATAAACCAATCAAGAGCTACTCCTTCAAATAATCTGGGCAATCTTACCACAGCTAGTGCATCAGGGAGCTTATTAGAAGAAAGAGTAGAGTCAATAAATTTAATGAAACTGAAATGGTTGTATTCTCCTTCTCCAGAGAATTTACGCCATTCAGTGATTGGAGGAAGTAGCTTCAAAGCCTGCTCCATTTCAGGAGTAGAACTGGGTTTGAAAGACTCATTCCTAGTTATCCTGGTTCTTGGAGGAACACTAGGAGTACTGGTGAACCTAGCAGGCCTAGTTTCTTCTAGATCAATGACCAGAGAGTTAGTAGAATTGATCTTAAGATCTCTGAGATCATTCTTAATCATACCTAACTCCAATTCAAGTTTATTGCTTAATAAGTCAATTTTGTTAATCAGATGATCTGGAGGAGTAGGACTAGTTTTCTTAACTTCTTCCTTAAGCTGGGCTGTGGTTGCAAGAATATCTTCCTGAAGGATTGATTGGTTGTCATCAATATGTTGAAAGAATATCTTCCTGAAGAATTGATTGGTTGTCATCAATATGTTTTATCAGGTCCAACTTACTGGATCTTATACTATCCTTGATTTGTTATATTTCCAATTCATCAATTCTCATAATCTGAGACTGAGTTTCAATCACTCTGAAAATACCTGAACTTAATTTGTCAAATTGTTGATAAACTTTGTCAAAGCATTGGCTAATAATAGTAAAATTGTGAGACACATTTACAGAAAAGCTATTAAGAGCTTCTACATCTAATTGTGGTACACTTTTTTCCACTTCTGGGCTAAAGATATTATGCTGTCCCAATCCTTTGGGTTCCTCAACTTCTGATGGGCTGAGGCCCTCTTCTTTTTGGGGTCCTTTCCCTTTAAGGAAGTTAACTGATCCCAAGGATTTCAGTTCTGCATGTAGCCTTCTACTTCTTTCTTTGGGATCAACCTTTGCAGAGAAATCTGAGATTTCTTTGCCTGAGAAATGGCTTTTATCATACCTGGTTGATCCTCCCAGGTCTGAGCCAACCTGAATTGTTCCCAATAGCTCACATGCTCTTTCACTAATACTTTGACTCTTTCCTCCTTGGTTGAGTCCAGCTGAGGTGGCTTAGGAATACCTGTACCCTCCTGGGATATTATGGTGGACAACGGATGGCTCTCCAACGGTCTGTTGGTCGAGTTGGCGGCCGCAGTTGTCGCCGTTGTCATCCCGCGTTAGGCTATGGTCACGGGTTTGAGTTCCCTCATTGCGCTTGCAACTGGAGTCCTTGGGCGCACGGGTTCCTCCGGGCAGAGATCCATATGACGGGGCTCTACCTGTTTCACAAATGTTGCGCCTATTTTGATACATAGCACCAAAAAAAGGTGTAAGTCTTTTGTTGAACTTTGAAAAAAAGACTTTAAATTTATAAAAATAATATTTTTTGTGTTTTTTATATTTTTAATAATTTTTTTATAAATATTTTAACTTACTTAGAGTAAAATTCAAGGGTACCAACACTTGGCTGGTATCACAACTATCCTTGGAGGGTATTCCAACGGGGTCTGAGTGAGTTCCAATCAGATCTTGGGATAAATCCAAGGGTAAGTCCAATGGTACACTGTCTGGGACGTCCTCTAGGAGGTCCTGGTCAATGAGATCACCAAAACCAAAATCCACTGAGATGGATAAAAACAAAAAAATATAAGTTTAATATTTTTTTTGTATTTTTACGTGTTGAAATGATGTTTTTTAGAAAAAATAATAACTTTTATTATTTTTGGATTTTTCTTTATCTTCAGGGTTATTTAGTTTTTAAATATAAAGCATCCTTGAATAAATATTCCACTCCTTATTTTGCCTTAATAAAGAATTGAAATTTATAATTCTTTCAAGCTCAAGTTCTTTGTCTTTTATAAACTGCTTTTTATAATAAAGCAATTTCTCCTGTTGTTGCTCAGGAGTTATAATAAAAGGGACAAAGTTACGGAGTTTCTCTTCTTTTTTTCTTTTTAAGAAGTTTCAAATAATAATTGATCAATCCTCTGTTGGTCTTAAGATCCACTAGAGAAACAAATGATCAAAAATATATGTTATAAGTATGTTAACTTATTTTTAAAAAATAAATAGACTGGTCCAAGGAATAAATAATTAAAAATTAATTATCTAAGGATATTTCCCAGCCAGACCCTCAGTTGTCAGCTCTCTGATACCAGGAACCTTGCAGTCCTTTAGCTACAGAGAGTGATAAAAATGCTGGAATGATAATAATAATTATTATTCCAATAATAAACACTTAGAAGCTCAAATAAATTATTTAATAAGAGCAGTTGCAAGGTTTAATTTGTTTGGTAGTAAATGGTTTTCAATATAATATAAAAGAGGGGCCACAGTATTATACTACTGGGGATCTTTACAGACTAGCAACCTCTCTTCAAGGGGCCTCCTTAGGCAGTTTAAGAACCTTGGAATAAAGATGGGTGCCTTAGAAAGGACTTATTCCACTAATGCCCGGGCTTAACAGCTCAAATGGCCAAGACAGGAAGGGTAACACTCACTCTGAGCACTTTACCACGAAAATCCTGGAATAATTGGAAGGGTTTCAGAGCAGATGGGGTAGATTGCTTGACTAAACTTCAATGGTTGATTGGTTAATAAGGGTAAATAATACTACTACAGACTAAGTCATAAATCACTTGATTATCTTCATATAAGCACTTTATCAACAATGACACGGTGTCTGATTGATAATAAATAATTCCTGGTAACTGATGATGGAATAATGGATCCAAAGAGGTCTGTATAAATACCTTTTTGGGGTTATTTTGGTCTTCTCAGGGCACCTAGAGAGGGTTCTGCTTGTGGGCTGAGGATGGAAAGCCATTCAGGGCAAAATTAGCACGTTCACTTGGTGCTGTCAATCAGCTGTCCTTAGATATATGCTGGATTTCTGTACTATTTTAGCCACAGGATCTGTTAATCTGTTCTGGCGTAAATTTGATCATTCTGTACTCATCCTTCATTTGTACTATTGATATTGCTTTGAAGCGCGCAGATGTGGATGTTTACTGATTTTTCATTATCTGCTGATCATTTGGATAATTTTGAATAATTTTTATGAACACTCCTTGTGGTGTTTTGTGGTCTTCAAAGATCAGGATCAGTGATTTATGTGATAATCCTTGATCTTTGATTTATTATTAAAAAAATGTTTTAAACTTAATTTTCATTAATTTTATTTAAGTTTTGATCTTTTTAGATCATTAGTAATGCATATGTCCGTTTTTTACATATACTAGGCAACCCTAACTAGGTTGTAGCTCTTCTGAGCGGTACCTGTTTGTCAGATTCGTCACAACTGATCCAGACGCGGGGATCAGTTAGTACAGATGCGCGCGGGGTAGGATCCGCTGCGTGTGTTGCAGAATCAGCTGCGCGCGGGTCTCTAGTACGCGGGAATCTGCTGCTACTAGTACGTAGGGATATGTAATGATGCAGGGCTGCATGCAGGAATTGTGACATAACACATTTCCGCGTGTAACTCCTAAAATATACATAACAACTCAATGCTGTTTGAATTTTAGGTGTAAACCCTATACGTGACAATACGTGTGAAATATCAGAATGGCCAAAAAGTGCCATACTGGTGTTTTAATTTTTAGTACTTTTCTTTTTAATTATTTTAAAAATATAAGGACTTGGAATTCAAGGGTGGGGTCAGTGAGTGAACCTACCTAATTTTGGGTCAGGAATCCATTCCTGTAATAATATGTATGGATTTTTCACTCCTTATTTTTTTAATTGAGATATTCTTATTTTTCATAGTTTTGTGTTACTATTAGACAGTTTTGCTCTGTACATAGTAGCAAGCTGACATGAGTCCCTTGAGAAGTTTTGGGTTATTCTTGTTTGAATCAGTTATTTTTTTGCTTCTGGAAATTCTTCAAACCATTAGCTTTGTCTTGTGCAGCCACCCACAGTTATCTGGTACCCTTCAAGCGCTTGATTGCAGAGAGTTGGGCAGGCTCCTTGAGAACCTGGAGGTTGTTTGGGATTGAGTTGATCTTTCCTAAGCTTCTGCTGATGGCCAGAGCTATTCGCTTGTGGGCGTTGTCACTTAAAATTGCCTTGTCTTGTTGAACTCTGAACAAACCTTGACTTCTTCTATTCAAATTTTCCCCAGCACCATCTTGCCTCAGATAGTGTTGTTTCCCCAGCTACCAACTACTATCATCTTTATCCTCTTACTTTTGGTCCCCCGTTTACCAGGTTCTGGACTTTGATCTTGGTTACATTTAAATATTTTTGTAACACTCAGGAGGGCAGCATAAACAGCACCTTTCCCCTCCACAGAACTGCCACGGCCTAGCACCGTTGGGAGTCTTACAACGGTTTGATAATGTTGTAGTGGAAGTTGTTACCAGTCCAGACTTTGTACCAAATGGTGAAATTCCTTGCATCCATGAACAGGAGATTGAGTAGATCAGTGGCAGTCTTCAACGCCTCTTCCCAGTAGGCAGGTGGCAATTTGCTTTGCATGAGCATGCAAAAAGCCTTATCAAGAATGGTGCAATTGGCCTGTTCTGCAAGACAATTTTGCTGCGTAGTATACAGCAGAGAAAGTTGGTGATCTATCCCAAGGTTCTTGAGGTAACCAGAGAGAGACTTTTTTGAAAACTTGCTTCCATTGTCAGACACCAAAGTTCTTAAGTTGGAGTTGATCTTTCTCTCAGCCGTCTGAATGAAGTCCTTGACAGCTGCAGATACTTGGTCCTCAGAGCAGAGAAAGGAAACACACTTGAATCCTACAAATTGGTTCACTACGGTGAGGAAGTATTTCCAACTGCCAATGGATTGGATTGGGAATGGACCTACAACGTCTAAATGGATGACTGCTAACACCCTAGTGGCAGTTTTAAAGTGACTTGAGTAAGATGTTGCTTTCATCTTGCAACTGCAACAGAATTCACAGTTGAAGGTTGAGGGGAGTTGCAGAAAGAGGTGCTTAATTACTTTGTTGCTAGGATGTCACAGTTGCAAGTGCCAGATATTGGCATTGGGTTGTTTGAGAAGGACACTTCATTGAACAGAAGTTCTCCTGAATTTGATGCCACACAGCTCCACAAGATGATTGACTGCAGTTCCAATGAGAGAAAAACCGTCCAAACTGGTCTCATATCCAGAGTTCCCCACATGGTTGATGATGGCCGCTTCCTTGGTCATTTTTGACAGGGAAACAAGGCATCTGTTGAGACTTAGCACCAGGAGGACATTTTTTATCTCCAGACTTTCTCACAAGTGGTTAGTTAGGAAAGCCTTGCCTATGGCTGTAGCCAGGAGTGCGGAACATTTGCTTCCAGTGCCAACAGAGACTGATGTTGGTTTTGATTCAAAAAGCAGTTCTGGATTTTTTAAAGTATGATGGTTGCAACTGGAGTACAACACTGAAAGGAGTAAGTTGAGAGGTAAGGCTGGAAGCAGGTAAAGTTGTGCATTGAGGAAAGCCTGCAGTTGATTGGGGGAGGGTCTGTCTATGTCCTTTTTCTCCTTCTGAGCTGAGTGCAGATGGGATTGGATTTTGGACTTGGGGTGGTCAGGCCTCAACTCAGGATGCAGTTTCCAGCAGCAATCTTCAGAGCTCTCAGACAGTGGGTTTTGATTGCATTTTCAGCAGGGGTGCTTGGTTTTACCTCTACAATGAAAAGCTTCTTTGTGGAGAGCAACTGTCTAATTTGGGTAGGTGGATTGATTCAGAGAGTCTTCCAGTATTGAGTTTTCCAAGTTGATGTTTTCCCTGAGTTTTTTCAGAACATCCTCCGGGTTCTTGAGCATCCTTTTGTTGAGGAGGAAATTTTCCACAATGTGGTAGAGGGTGCTAGGGAGTTTGACCAGAATTGTATAGCTGAGAATGTCATGTGGCATGTCAGGTTTGACTGCAGAAAGGTCATTCATCAGCTTGTAACACTTTTTGATTTACTGGTTGAGATCAACCTTATACTGATAGTGGATGAATGTGAGCCACAGGCGACCCCAGTTATTTGACAATTGGGAGGCTTATCTCTTGTTAATGGCCTCCAATATGGCCTTGGGGTTGGCCTTGTTGGACTGGTTGACAACTGCATCAAAGGCAGTGTCCCCCAAGTGCTGAATGATGATGTCTACCACTTTGTAGATCTTTTTCTTTTGGGCTGGGATGGAAGGAAGACTGGGTTAATGCCCTTCAATGAGTTCAAGTAGGCCCTTCCTTCTCAAGTAGCTCTTTAGTCACAGAAACCAGGGTGGGTAGTTGGACTCTGTTAGAATTGGAATATTTAACTTGGCATTGTCTTCCTGGTCCGTCATGATAAGTCCTCTTGAGAGCAAATTGGGACTTTAAATCTGCTGGGATGATTGCTTCAAAAGAGGATAAATTTCAGTATAGAGGTAGACAAAAGGAAAAGCACACAACAAAGCAGATCACTTTCAAAAGAGGACTCAGCACAACAATGGAAAACATGGGTAATTACCACATGAGAGGTGGCACAAGCAGGTAAATTAAGTGAGGATACGGTGAACAGACTGAGATTGAAACAAGGTCAGCAATGGCGAACAAAGGATCACCAGGGACAAATTGGGGTCTCTGGCTGACCAGTGACATGAAGTCACTTTTGTGGCCACGTTTGTCCCCCATAAGTATCAAAACATTCCCCATGAATTCACAATGATTGATTCAATTTTTCACAATGCTGTACACAATATTTCTTGTGGGTTTCACCTTTATGGAAAACAAAAGTTCAGAAGATTTCACTGCTGCTGAAAATGAGAATCACCTTGATTTCACCTTTTTGGAAATTGGGATTCATCTTTATTTCCCAAATCATGAACTTTTAATTCTGCCATTTCCACCAAGATAAAACAAGAACAATTTCTGGAAAAAATCAATTTTGTGAAGCATGTTGATTTTTTTACAGGGAAATTGATTTGTAAAGGAAGTTTGTTTGTTGGAAAAATCAAAATGGTTATAAACCGTTCTCAGTTTTTGCAATTCTCAATTTTCACAGCTTGAAAATTATAATTTCACAAAGCTCCGCATCCCCTACAAACAGTTGGCATTTTTTCCAAGGCCAAGATTGCAGGCCATCAAGATTCTATGTAACAGATGTGAGTATCCATACATGAAAACATAAATTCCCTCCCCATGCCAAATGAAATCGGTGCTGACTTTATCCCAACAAAAAAATATATAAATGAACAGAGAAAAAAATAAAGCAAGTTATAGCAAAATCCAAAGGAATTTTCTGTTCAGAGATGAGTGTTACACTCTTCCCAGCATTTCACCAAAAATAAATGTAACAAAAAGTGTCAGCCAGTGTCACTATGAATTCACCAGGGAATCACTTCAAATCAGCTCACAGTTCACTTTCTTTTTGCTGGTGCACCTGGGGCACAGGCCCCACTTTACTTGTGGGTAAAAAAGTGCAATCACGCATTGTCCAAGGATCCCATCTTCAAGCTAATCCTTGGAGTTAGCTAACCCATCTCTGAGCTGGCAACATGGGCTTTGTACCTGGTAAAAAAACCTTAATTTAGCACATGAATGCCATAGAACTCAAGGGATTTTGAATGACCCAGGAGTATTTTTCAATGCACAGATCTCCCTCATATAATTTCACAAGGGAAAAACCTCAAATAAACTCACAGTTCACTCAAATATTTTAAAAGCTTTTATGGATACAGTTTTGCAGGAAAGCCTTTTGTTTCATTCTTCAAATATTTATTCCATGTAAAAAACATGGATATCTCTGCCAGGAAATGCAGAATTTGAATAGATATCTCCCAAAATGTCTCACATGGAGGGTTGAAACAGACCCAAGGTGGCACTTGTAAACAGTAATGGGAAGAAGAATCATACTAGGATAAAACAAGACAGCAAGGCAGAGACTTCCAGAAGAAAAGCAAGGCAAATCTCCATTTCAGTTTAGAGCACCGACTCATTTCAACAAACTCCTCAACAACTGTCAAGGCATGTGGTGGTAAATCTTCCTTTCTAAGATAAATCTTATTCTTCCTCATTCTCCCATCCTAGATGGGGTTATTGTGTTCCATTTACTTCATATCAATCAATTTTCTGCATAAAAGGTGCTAATGTGTTTAAACCACAACAATCATTGATTTTAAATAGCTTTCTCTTTTCAGGGTTTATTGTATGCTTTCTCAATACTCACCTGAGGAGCTGCCTTAGTTGCCTTTATTTTGCATTCATTGTTTGATCCACATGTTTTATATAGTTGGATTTCTGCACTAAAATATGTATCATCCTGGTGGGGATATCTTTTTTCAGAAGATTCTCTTTACTCATAATCTCAAAAAAACCCCTTCTATTTCTGTCACTACAACCAATCCAATTTGAACCTATGTTCAAAGGCTAGAAGCTTGGATTTTCAGTCAAAGCCTTAAACAATCATTTGTACAAATTCAAAATGCCCCCTTGTAACATATTTATGCCATTTCCTGCCTGCATTAATTTTTGATTCAAGCCTATTTGACTTCAAATCAGATCTAGGAAGGAATGCCCATTGAGCATGGCGCGGCCACAGACCAAAGAAACAATCACTATCAACAACAAAAGCCCACACATTGCACGGTTTCCTTAATGGACTCATTCGCGCATGTGAACCAATGTCTCCAGCATGCAAAGGCCAATTCATATTGACCAGAGCAACTCCCCAACAATCTTTGTTTGACAATATCTTAGACTTACAAAGCAACATTTATTTGATACAAGAAACTTGTTTCTTATAAAAAGAGTGAAGTTACTTTACAGACTCATCATAGTGTGTATTTCATCCACATGAGAGGGTGGGCAGAGGAGGGACTACACTCTTATGTGGTTTTAGTTTCACCGTTGCCAGTGCAGTGATGTGCACTCCCATATAGTAGGCCAGGCATGAAAATTTGGGCTGACAGAACCCAAGTGTGGTCTAGGTGAATTGAGCCCCACCACCAAGGTTAAATTACACAACACCGGTATATGTAAATGATTGAACCACACTTCAATCAATGCTTTGAAAACAACACTCAATTTTGAACAAACCTCACCAACTTTTGAACATTTCTCACTTGATTTGGAACACACCTCAACCTGCTACACCCTCACCCAAGTGGACTTCAACACTACTCACCCTGCACACCCTCACCAAAGTGAATTTGAACAATTGTTACCCAATTTCTAACACTACTCACCATTCCAACCCTGAAAAAAGTGAATTTGAAGAATTGTTACCCAATTTTCAACAGGCCTCACCCTGCTAAACTCTCATCAAAGTGGATATCAACACTCCTGACCTGATTTTGAACACACCTCACCCTTCTACACTCCCACTGAAGTGGATTTCAACACTCCTCACTGTGCTACATCCTCACCAAAGTGTATTTAAACACGTCTCATTATGCTACAATGCATTCATCCAAACAGGAGGATTTTGGTGCAACCTGGATTAAAGCATGGAAGTTGCATGAAAATGTTAGTGTTTGGATGCATGAATCCAAACAGGAGGATTTTGGTGCAACTTGGATTAAAGCATGGAAGTTTCATGAAAATTTTAGTGTTTGGATGCATGCATCCAAACAGGAGGATTTTGGTGCAACTTGGATTAAAGCATGGACGTTGCATGAAAATGTTAGTGTTCGGATGCATGCATCCGAACAGGAGGATTTTGGTGCAACTTGGATTAAAGCATGGACGTTGCATGAAAATGTTAGTGTTTGGATGCATGCATCCGAACAGGAGGATTTTGGTGCAACTTGGATTAAAGCATGGAAGTTGCATGAAAATGTTAGTGTTTGGATGCATGCATCCAAACAGGAGGATTTCGGTGCAACTTGGATTAAAGCATGGAAGTTGCATGAAAATGTTAGTGTTCAGATGCATGCATCCAAACAGGAGGATTTTGGTGCAACTTGGAGGTCTGACCACTGCTCATGCTGATGCTTTGCGTCTGAGTCCTTCCATCAGTCCCACATAAGAAAATACATAGAATCCACTTGGGATGGGTAAGACGAGTTCAAGTAATCCAAACCGTCTTCCTTTGATTCAGATAGGTGTCAAGGCCCGCTTATTGTCTCTCTTAGTTTAGGTATCAACGCTCCTCATGTTTGCTTTGTGATCCATCATACGCTTCCAAAAAGTACTGAAGGTTATTATCAAGAATCAGGTTGTGCTGGACGTGATGGGCATGTTTTGGACTGTTTGCTCTTTTGGAAAACAAGTGATCTTATCCCACTCTCTGGAATGGTTGCCTCCAAGACTGATGGGATCACAAAACGTATATGCCTTCATATTCTTTGACATCTTGGTCACAACCCAGTTTTTTGACGTGGTGTCTTGCCACCCCCTGCAGTTTACTCTATGGCCCAATACGCTGTCAAAGTGGAACGCTGTTGTAGTACCCTCTTTGCCAACTATTTCAAAACCTCCCGCTCAACTTGCGACTCTGGCAATCCTCTACCTTTCTCTCCTGAGCCCTGTAAAAATTGTGATGATTGCAAACAAGATCCTTCTCAAATCCTATACAATGACTTGACAATACAAGCTTGTCACATCTGCCACGTTGTTGTTTACATAACTAGAATGAATGGCCAAATAACAATGATCCAACTAGGGGATTTGATGCGTGGCGTCGGGCCTTCAATCATTCAAATCATTCAAACCCGCCAAGTTGACCAAGATTTCAATGATTCGCCAACCCATCTAGCTCCCAAGGTAGTGGGACTAGACAAACTGAATTGCAATACAATTGCACTCACTAAAGAGGTTGGCTGATCTTCTTAAAGACAGCATGCTAAAAATGAAGAATGAGAACGCTTAACTGCCCAATACTTCATTGTTTTTTTCTTCATTATTTCAATTGCCCTTGTTTTCATCCAAAGCAATTGGAAAACTTAATCCTTCACCTAATTTTGCAAGGTTACCTGGCGGAACAGTTTGTCGCTAGTACGTCAAATCAAGCCTTGTTTTTCCTTGATTTTGGCGAGAGTTGTCTGAAGATTGAGAAATTGTGTCTACCACTCCCGCTTGACCAAAGCTGCTTACACGGTCAACAGCTATATCATGCTCGGAACCAAATCTCGCGACTTGGAACGGTACCGTGACACTATCATGACCGTGTACAAGCCTTGGTCCTCCGAAAATCAGATTCCAGACCACGTCAAAATCATTATTCCTTTGGTATCTGCTCTGAAAAGCAAGCAAGCATCCAATTCAAACTTGAAGACTAATGTCAAAGAACCCAAGAAACAAAAGACAACCTACAGTGTTCAAAAGGGCAAAACAACCACCAAGATTGCTGTAGCCCAAGATTGTGGTCACTTGATCATATCTGATGATGATGATGATCATAATCACCATTATCACAATAGTAATAGTGACAAGGTGTGCAAAGATGAATCCTCTAAACCGGCTGAGGAATGAACTGATTTGACGAATGGTCTTGCCTTCAATTGCGGATTGAAACAGGTGGGTAAGCGTCTGAGCAGCCATGAGGATCGAGGTAGAAGTGGTCAAAGACGAAAAGTTTTGTTGATAAAAATCAAATCCAAATGAAGACGATTGATGACTCCACTGGTAGTGAGGTGAAGAAACTCAAGGGTTGAAGGAAGGAATTTCTAAGTGTACGTACGTACGTACGGTGGCTAGATAAGAATAATGGGACCAATTGACCTTAAATTGGTCCATTCATGCTCGGGCTTCTCTTTCAAGGCTAAATTTGATTGTTCAAAAAAAATAAATAATAAAAGGCATGTATTATTCATTTTCTGTTCTTGGGATTTAGATTGTTTGAACGTCTGTACGTACTCTCTACTTAACAACACAATTTAAATTTTTGGAAAAAATATCAAATCAAGCATAAGACTCCAAAAAAATACGCTGGAGGAAAAAAAAATTGAAAAAAATTGAAAAAAATTGAAAAATCCAGTACCATCAATATTTTTTTGTTCTTGTTGATGAGGGTGTGAGTGAGAGAGTGAGGATTGCAAAGGGGAATGATGTTGAAGAAAAGAAAGATGAAGTCTCTTGAAGAGATTCTTTTTCTTAAAAAAAAAACAGGATTCAAAACCATTGGTTGATGTTGATGTTGATGGTGGCTTGGTAAGAAGATGGTGATGAGAATTTTGAAAGTAATAGGTTGGGAGTTGTGGAAACTGCTGCAAAAAAAAACACACACATTGATTGATTGAAGGACTTTAAGCATCTGATATTTTTGTATTCTGAGGTTGAATTGTAGTTCAGGTTCATTGACATCATTCTAAAATCAATTCTGATCCTTGCACTTTTGACCCTCCTCCTCTGATGTGGTTTGACCATCACCCTTGATCTTCTGAATCAACAGATTTCTCAAAAGAAGACTATATATATCAAAAATGAGAACCCATAAATCAATAATAATAATAATCACTTACCATGTTTGTTTAATTGTTTAATTTTTTTTTTTGAATCAATTGAGTAGTCAGAAATTGAGATCAAAAAAAAAAAAAAAAAAAAACACCAAGTTTGTGGTAATGTGGAAAGTGAGAGCATGCAAGAATTTCACAACTTTGTGCAGAGGCAGTCCTGAACATCCCATTCCAACCTTGGGCAGTTCCCTTCAAAAATGTGTAGATAGCAGTAGAAAGTATCCTGTAATGAGTTTTGGAAGATCTAAAGAGATCATTGATGCACAAGAGAGAAAGACAATTGATATAGGTTTCAAAACCCAGGAGGCTAACACCCCAAATTGGTCACAAGCCTGATCCTAATTTGACTGATGATTGAAGAACCCTCCCAGTTTTTGAGCAAGCGAGAGGATTGGAGTCATGGATGAAGGGGAAACAATCAAAGAGTGGAAGAACATCCAGTAGGAGCCGGATTGGGTGACTCTCTTGATGTCAAATCAAGCAACCACATGTCATCAAGATTGTGAAGATCACTCAAGGCGTCTAACTCTCTCTCCAGCTTCACCTTGACACCCTCACTCACCTTCAGCATCAACCTTGATGCAATCCTCTTCTTCATCCCATTGATTTGAATTAGGATCAATACTCGCTGGACAAGACCAATGGGCCATGGCAAGATGCCCGGGGGAAAAAATGAAAAAAAAAAAGCTGAGTGACTCAACAACAAGGATGACGCTCCTATTGCTGATACGATTCAACCTCAATTCTGGGTTTAGGATACACCTTCTATTGTTTATCTTTGCAGATTTACCTCCTTGGTTTGACTTTTCTTTCTTTTTTTTTTCTTGGACAGTGGGCGTTGATGGTTTTACCCAGCTGGGGGAGTAGGGTCCGATTGGGAAGGATAAACTAAAATTGATTTGGATCTGATTTTTCAGTAATGCAACCAGATGTGAAACACAGCTGAAAGACTGGAAAAACACGAATGAAATTTGTACTATAGAAGTGGTAGTGTTACATAAAAGTGATATGAAATAAACTGTAAAATAATTTTTTTATGAATACTGGAATTAATCAGAATGAAGCTGTCATTGCATTGTGGAAAATATTGATCACTGATATTGTAGCTGGGATATCAAAATATACAATATTTAATTGGAAATTTTTATTCCATAAGGAATTTCAAGTGAGTCCCAGTTGAATCAATGTGAACATTCAAGTGAATTCAGGTTTTTTCCTTGGGGAATTACAAGTGACATTCATTTTCCACCATGGTGAATACAAGGTGAATCATATTTTCTTTTTGATGTAAACTGAGGTGAACTCAAGAATACTCATTGGTGAAGAGAAGTTTCCCATAAAGGGATTCAATTGGCCAGAAAATGGGACTGGATGGTGACATGAAGTCACTGGCCAGCCAGAGACCCCATTTTGGCCCCGGTGGATAGGAAGAAAAGGAATTACCCATGGGTCTTACATTCCCAAGAAGCTAGTGGTACAAGTAAGGGATTTTACCAGGGGAATGCATCTTGGGATTTGAGCTGGCGTAGCTATTTGAGTTGCATCACTCTGGATTTGGAGTATTGGCACAGGAGCAGATAAGTTCGCTCTGAAGCTTGCCCTGGCTCTGTGCCAGTTATGTTCTGAATTAAAGGAGAGAAGAAAACACGGGAAACTGATGATGGGCAAGAAACAAAGGAAGAAAAATCAGGATTGGACTGCAGATGGTTGAAGCCAATACCTCAACACTACCACTCCATTGCTTCAAAATCAATTGCTAATCAATTGAGAAGCCCCTCCTCCTCCTCCTCCTTCCCCTTTAAATCAATTTCTTTATCAATTGCAAATCAATCAAGGTAAGCCCCCTTCTCTCCTCCTCCTCCTCTTTGCAATCAATTGCTTGATTGATTGCAAATCAATTGAGAAATTTATCCCTTTGATTCATCAGACTGATTTCGTTTTTTTGTTTCTTCAGGTGTTGTTCTTGGTTTCAAGTAAGTTTTTTTTGGTATGTATATATGTTTGAGTGACTCATTTCAATTTCTTTGTGTTTTTTTTGCTTTTTACTGTTGTTTTTGGGATCAAAAGAAGGTTTTTTCATTTCATCCCATGTGTTTCAACAACAAAAATTTATCCCTTTGATTCATCAGACTGATTTTGTTTTTTTTGTTTCTTCAGGTGTTGTTCTTGGTTTCAAATAAGTTTTTTTTGGTATGTATATATGTTTGAGTGACTCATTTCAATTTCTTTGTGTTTTTTTTGCTTTTTACTGTTGTTTTTGGGATCAAAAGAAGGTTTTTTCATTTCATCCCATGTGTTTCAACAACAATCATGACATGAATGACTTTGTTTAATTTTTTTTTTTTTGCTAAGATTACCCACTAATATTATTTTTTTACAATTTTCATTGATCATCCACCTTGATTATCAGATGAAAAATGATGGTTCTTTTATCTCTTTTTTTTGTTTGGTTTTGATTAAAGGTTGAATTTTCCTGTAAATTATTCTGAATCTTTTTTTCTTGATTCTATGCAATGCAACAAAGTGTTTGACCCCTTTTTATTCCCACACCTGCCCTTTTTCTTTACTTCCAATTCTTCTCCAACAAACCTCAGAATTTTATATAATGAATGAACCCCTTCTTGATCCTCACCTCCATCAAAGTATGTGGATGGGAGGCAACAAGATTTGAGGAGATTATTTGACAATGATACAGAGACAAGGCAATAATAGGGCTTGCAACCCTCAAAATTTTATAAATTCAATTGAATTTCTCTTGATCCTCAACCCAATCAAAGTATCTGTTTGGGAGGGAGCAATATTGGAGGATATGATTTGAAAAAAAAAAACAGAGACATGGCCAAAATAGGGATTTTCAGAGAAAAAGTGCTCAAAAGAGAGATTCTGAAATCTGTTTGGAAGTAGAAGAGGAAGTGATTGATGAAAATGTTGTATTCTCTGGAAAAAAAATGAAACGTTTGAATCTGTATCCCACCATTGTTGCCAAAAATTAAAATAAAAAGAAAAATCCCTCCCCCAAAGATTTTGAAAAATCCAAACTGAATATCAAACAATTCTATTTCTTCAAAGTAAATATATTTACAAGCCCATTGATTGAGTAATCTTCTGTATTTCCCCAACTGTTCTACTGCTACCAATACATGCCATTGCCATGGATAACCTATCTTTTCTTTCCATCACCAGTTTTTCCCTCTCCTTTTCTAGTCAATCTTCTGGTTGATCCTTCTCCTTTTCCTCTTTTTGAAACTTCAACTCCACCTGTTTCAATCTCCACTTGGCATCCCATTTTTTTTTTTGATGATCCGGACTCTCAGATTTCTGCTTTTGACCATCAATACTCAGTTTAAAACCCCACCTTTTCTTTTAAAATCCAAATTCTTTGGATTCAATTTTTTATTTGACAGCTTTTTGGAGGGGAATATCAATGATTTTTATTTTGAAAGAAAGGAGTTTCAATCAATGCACTTACTTGAATCTTTCTCCACCATAATATCTTAAAATACCAAAAAAATATGAAGTGTTTCTGGACTTTTGATGAATTTTGGGGTTAAATTTGATTGAATTGGAGGCCTTTTGCTTTCCCTTTTAGGAGGAGGTTTTTGTCTGAACATCATCACTACTTTTTGAATTTGATGTGGGAGGCCTCATTGGCTTGAGCGCTTGGAAATTCAGAAAAAGATGATCCTGTTTTTTTACATTCAAAATTAGTCAGGCTCAACAAGCAAAGAAAAGAAATTTCTTCCTTACATGAAAAGGTGTTGGTTTTAATGGAGATACTGAAATCTATTTCTCACCATTTGCAAAGTTGTTGAGTTATTCTGTCCCAGGGAGGGAGCAATCTAAAGGAGTAAATGAGGTATCCCAAAAATTATTTGAATTATTGATCAATGCAGATTTAGACATGATTGGAGCTGGTGATGTTGAAATATCCTATTTGGCATCAGATTGGGGCCACTCAAATGGTTCATCAGGATTGCGATTTCTAGGCTGAAAATCCACAGCCAAGTCTTCAAATTCAACAGAATCATTTTTTTGCGCATCAAAATGAGCTAAAGGGGTGATGTTGGCCTTCTTTACAAATATTTCATCCGCCTGAATATAAAAAGGAAAAATTGAGTCCAAATTCTCAACCACCAAGCTTATTCCCTTTGCTTTATTGGGGTTGGTGATACCAAAGCCAGTGGGGATTGAAATTGAGTTGGCCTTTTTTTAATTGGGTCAATAGTTCTTCAATTTCTTCCTCATCTTTTTTTGATGAAAGATCCGGCCTTAATTTTGTTTTTTTATTGATTTCATTGGCCATTGGGAGATAAACATTATCCTTAGAGGATGGAGGTTGGAAAAATTGTGTTTCATGTTTGGATACAAAGCAAGCATCATATTTGGAGGGAATTTTGATATATCTTTCCAGGATGATGTGATATGCTATCTTTTGCTGACTTGAGAATTTGGAAGCTGATTGGGGAGGTTTTTTTTGTACAGTTCCTTGGCTAGGTTTACTCTGGTGGATTGGATTTTTGTGTGCACTTTCAGGGGGAGACCTGCTTAGAGGCCATTTGAAAAGAGTAAGAGCAATTAAATGATACCACTGATGAAGTGATGAGGATAGCAATGAAGAGATGAGAGTGGTGAATTGATGAGAGCAATAAATTTATGAGAGCAATCAATTGATAAGATTAATCAGATTTTTCCAATGAGGTAAGAGGTAAAAGGAAGTGGGAATTCAGGTTTGTATGACATGGACTGATGTGTGGTTGGGGTTGCAAAAACCTTTCAATAATTTATCTGAAAAAACACATTTATTTTCAGGTAAATCTGACACGTCTGATGAGAAATAAGTGGTTTTTTTTATTTTTAATGGGATTTTCAAAATCAAGTTATTTTTCTGACACCCTTCAAAAAAAAATGGTGGCTTCTCTAACTCTGATATTCCCCATTGTTTATATTTTTTTTTGTTTTGTAATTTTTGAATTTTTTGTTAAAATATTTAAGCCCATTTGATTTCTATTCATGAAAAAGATATATCTGGCATTTTTGAACATCTTTTTATGTTTGTTAAAAAGTTGATTAAATTACATCAGAAAATTTTAGTTTCTGAAATCAAAGCTGTTTTTCATATTTTTGATAATCATTTATGTATGGAATGATATTTTTCATTTTGAAAGTGTTAAACTTGCAGGCCAGTGAATCCTGTTGAAAAAACATAATGTTTTGGGGGGCATGGTTAAGGCCCATCTGAGCTGTGGAAGGCTTTTTGAAACCCATGTGAGTTGTGAACAGATGTCCACAACTTGTTCACAGCTCCAGGTTTTTGAGCATTGTGACCAAAAAATAAATCAAAATAAAATAAAATAATTCAAATAATTCAAATAATTCAAATAAATACAAATAAAAAAATTGAACAAAACAAAAACACCAAAACGTTCAAGCAAAATCAAAAAAAATTGAAAAACAAAACAAGAAGACTTCTTATGATGGGATTAGCCCAACAAAAGTTGAACTAGTTGTTTTTGGTGTTTTTAATTTAGGGCCGGTTGATTGAGGTGGTTTTATTTTATTTTATTCAAATATTATATTCCTTCAGGTCTTTATTTTATGCACATTGTTCCTTTTAATTTTGTTTTACCCATTTCTGTTTTTCCATTTTTTTATTTTTTTGGGGGGGCACAATTTTTTGATTTTTTAGAATTTTTAATTGATTATTTTTATTTTTCATAGTAGTGTTAAAATTATGGCCAGCAATTAGCTTAGGCAAATGAGCAGTATTTAAAGCAAAAGAAATTCTGGAAACCTTGTGTCAATAATTGCTTGATGGGCTCTCACAATGGGGCAATAAATTGCATGATATTGTTGATGAATTCAATTGGATGATGAATGGATGGATGGAAAAAAGAAGGGAGAAGAGCTCCTTAAGTACAAAAGATTGGCCTCTTATGAGCCCATGATACAACAAGCCAAAAGGCAATTTTTCCTCCCCAAAAGTGCTCTACAGGCTCTACAGGCCTTGTTAGTTGGTTTGGGCTACATCAGCCCACATGGCATCAGTCCCTGTACCCTTACAACCAGCCTATTCCGGTTGTTTTGGGTGTTTCCACCTCATTTGGGCTGACCCAGCCCCTTAGCTATTCAAAACCCTGGCTGGTTGTCCGTTACAATCAGACCTGTTACTTGTCTCAGCACCTGTACATCCCTGGCCCCTCATATGGGCCAGGTGGGACCCAGGACTCACCTGAGTCCAACCAATCTCTCACGGGGGGGATGTAACCGGCGGACATGCCGTCCCCCCCCTCTTTCCCTCAAATCCCTGGAGGGGGCGGTCAAATCCCCCCACCAGGGGCCCTGGGGGTCAATAGCCTCAGGGCGTTGCTACGGTAAGTGGGCTGGGGGGTGGGCAGGTCCCCTCATCCCATTGCTCCTCCCCCTTGGTAAAGGGGGGGGGAGAGCACCCCTTCCATGGTGGGGGGGTGGTCAATCCCCCCCCCCCCACCGCTGGTTGCCTAAATGCAACCGGCCTGGCCATCTCCTTTGGTGGGGGGGTGATCAAGTCTCCCCCACCATGACCAGTTGCCCTTTGCAACCAGTTTCTGGCTGGTTACAACCAGCCAGCCCTCCCCCTTCCCCTTGCAATGGCAAGCAAGGGGAGTGGGAGGAGCCAGGACCACCAGCCCTGCGGCCGCCACCCAGTGGGGCAGCCGCAACAACAGCCCCGCGCGGGCTGTTGGCCCCATAGACAGGCCAATTGCAAAAACAGAGGCCCCAAGCGGGCCGCAACAGGGGTAGGGGCCCCAAGCGGGCCGCAACACGGGTAGGGGCCCCAAGCGGGCAGCAGCCCCAACCAGGCTGCGACACGGGCAGCGGCCCCAATGGGCCGCCCCAAGCCCAAAGACTAAATAAACCATACTTTGGGGGGCCAGCCGATCTGGCCAAGTATGTCCAAAATAAACCTTGGGCCCAATTATGCCCATACAAGCCCATCTGGCTGTATTTGCCCATATCCCCCACCGGGCCCCTTAAGGCCTGTTTCACGCATTTTGAGGCCAGTTTCGCCAAATCCGTGACATCAACATGGGCCCGTATGGTCCATGTATGGGCCGCAGAGGCCCACATGTGCATCCCATTTGGATTATACTTATAGGTAGCACATGCGTAAATGCATGCATATTTTAACACACCCCCTTAATCCAAAAGGGGTGACATCCGCATATTAGTCACAAAGCCTTGATTCTTTTTCCTATCTAAAGCCTTAGTCAAGATATCTGCAATAATTGCTCCAGTGGGCATTTACCTCAACACAATCTCTTTGCAGTTACCTGCATCACAAATATAGTTATAGTGAACATTGATATGTTTTGTTCTTGAATGGAACACTTGGTTTTGCGCCAACACAATTGCACTCTGGTTATCAGAATACAACAAAGCAAACCCTTGTGGTTTATGTGTATCCTCTAAGACTTTTCTCAACCATTTTGCTTCCTTTAAAGCTGCTAATTATGCTCTATACTCAGCCTCTGTTGATGAAAGACTTATTTCTTACACCTTCTTGGACATCCATGACACCAGATTCTTACCAAAGAAGAATAAAAAACCACTTGTTGATTCCCTAGTGTTACCATCTGCCCAACTTGCATTGGAATAACCAACCAAATCAAATTTTGCTGACTTTGTAAACAACAGTCCCAGACTTTGCGCTCCTTTAAGATACGTCATAACTCTCTTAAACACTGACCAATGTCTCATGCTTGGCTTCTCTAAGTGTTGAGACAAGACACCAATTTCAAAAGCAATATTGGGCCTTTTACACTTCCCCAAGTAATTAAGCAATCCAACAGCTGACCTGTAGTTGTTCCCAGATTGAACAAACTCCAGATAGTCCTCATCTGTAGACTTTGTTAAACAAATGTTTGACTGCATGGGAGTACCAAACTCCTTTTCATCCTCTAAGCCATATTTCTTAAGAAGAGCTGCCACGTAATGGCTCTGGTTTTACTTAATACCATTCTTGCTCTTACTGACTTTCATTCCTAGCACCTGTTGCGCCAGACCAAGATATTTCATCTTGAATTCCTTCTTGAGTGTCTCCATGACTCTCTCTTTACCATTTCCAATAATGATAATTTCATCAACCCATACAAACAAAATTGCATCCTTTCTTACAAAAAGACAAGGGTTGTCCTCAGAAGTCTTGAAACCAATCTGTATCAGTTTCTCACTCATGGTATTATACCACGACCTAGCTGCTTGCTTCAATCCATAAAGGGATCTACACAGCTTGAGAACATATTCCCCTTTATCTGCTGAAAGAAAACTTCTAACACAGATTTTCTTTGTGGTTTCTGGTTTATTCTCTACTAACCATTCACAAAAACCATCAGGGATTGACATATAATCAGTCTCCTCCTCTCCAAGTTTTGCATTCAAGTATGCTGTTACAAAATCAGCTTGTCTGATTTCTTCTCCCAACTCCACTGCCAGAGCAATGATGTACCTGAAGGTGACTGCCTTCCAGTTGGTGAGAAATTTTCTTGGTAATTAATACCCTCTCTCTGCTTGAAGCCCTGTGCAACGCATCTAGCTTTGAAACTTTTCAAAACTCCATTTGTGTCAAACTTCTTGTTTAACATCAATCTAGACCCCACAATGGTCTTTCCTTTTGGAAAATAATCCCGCTTAACCACTTCAAAGAAACTATTATTTTCTAGAGAATCAAATTCCTCAAAAATAGCACTCTTCCAGTTGGCTCTCTCATCAGAATTCATAGCTTGGCCAAAGCTATTTGGGTTAACCCTTTTACCCATTTCTGAACTCAACTCCAGAACTTCATTGAGCATACACTGTTCCTGAAATTTATCTTCCTCATATCCTGGGGCAGCATAATGGGACTTCCATTCTCCATACCTATCAACTGGTACTCTAACCCTACCACTTCTTCTAACTGGAGGTGGGGGCTCATCAGGTTCCAAATTAACGGACACCCCTGAAGGGGGCAATGAACCCTCTGGTGGCATGTCTTCCATCTCTGCATCTTCTGGAACCACATGTTTCTCAGCCTTTGCTGGTGAAATAGGTGCTAATTCTATTTCTTGTTGTGACTTTTTCACAACAACTTCCTCACTCCTTTTGAGTGGAAAGGTACTTTCCTCAAATTTTACATCCCTACTACGGATAACCTTTCTTTTCCCTGGACAATAGATCCTATACAATTTACTTATTAAATCATAGCCTACAAGTGCCCCTGTTCTGGCTCTAGTTTCTAATTTTTCAACCATCTCATTATGGTGGAAACTATAATAAACCAAGCAACCAATTGTTCTTAGGTGTGATTTTTTGGGGTACAACTTCCAAAACTGATAATGAGGACTCTTCCCATTAACACTTACAATTTTATGCAACAGAAAGACTGTACACATCAACTCAGCCCATAAGAACTTTGGTAGACTAGATTGAGACATAATAGTTCTGACCTTTTCCAGTAAATTCCTATTCATTCTCTCAAAAATTCCATTATTTTGTGGAGTACTTTCAGTAGTGACTATATGAATGATACCATAATCTTTCAATAACCTCTCAAACTCTTTACTCAAAAATTCACCACCTCCATCAGTGATAACCCTCTTGATCTCTTTCATTAGAACATTCTGTTTCCAGAATTTAAAGATTACAGAAACTTCCTCTGTGGTCTGATCCTTAGATCAAATTGGTTTAAACCAAACATAATTAGTTTCAGTATCAACTAAATTGATGAAGTATCTTGCCCCACCCAGGGACTCCGGTGTGAATGGCCCTGCCAAATCAATGGAAAATTCCTCTCTAGGAACATCCCTGAGATCTTTACTCTTTGAGAACACATTTCTAGTCTTAGCGCCTAAGGTACAACTCTCACAGTTTCTGTCCTTTACCTTATGGCCACTTCTATTGTGAGCAACAGTGCTCAAAGCTGAGATTTTGAACAAGCTTGCACACAAAAGCTTTTTCCAAACCTGTCTACTAATAACAGTTCTACCATTCATATCAATAACAAACTTATCTTCTTTAAGATAATTAATCTGGAAACCTTTTTTCCACAACACTCCAAGGTACACAAGGTTATAAGGCAACTCTGGTACATAGAACACTTTCTCAAAAGAAATTTTGAAACCCAAGTGATTTGCAAGAATAACTTTTCCAATTCCTATAATCTGAATTGTTCTGCCTTTCTGACCAATATTTACAACTCCATCATAATCACTAAGACTTGAAAATAAATTTGGTTCAAAGAACATGTGATCTGTACAGCCAGAATCAATCAAAACAAGAACATCCTCCTTCAATCCTCCTAATAGGAAAGAAGCTTTATCAGTAACTTATAATTTCTCATCCTTGAGGTTTAGATTACTCACTTTGTAATCAATCAAGTCCATTTCTTGATCCTCATCAATTTTGGCCTTCTTGTTGGGAACTTCTTCCCCAACAACCATTTCCATTGGACCATCAAAAGCCACCATTGCAATTTTTTCAGTAGTGAGATTGACCTCCTTGTCATTCTCTTTGGACTTCTTTGTCTTCTTGGCCTCCTTGAAATCCTTAGCATAATACCCCTTATTCTGAAAATTATAGCATAAGACCTTGGAAAAATCCTTTTTTGCCTTATTGCAAGATTTTCCAGTCTTTCCAACAAGGGCTGTTCCAGAACCCCCCTTCATCTTGAACTGAAGATCATCCTTTTCAATCCTTTTCAGCACATCCTCCTCCCCAGGAAGAGGATCCAATTGAGAAATAATTCTGACTAAAGAATCAAACTCCTTTGGTAGCTTTTGAAGGATTAAGAGTGACAAACACTCAGGATCCATGTTAAGTCCTGATGACTTAAACTTGGCTATTCTAGACCTAGCCTCTGCAACAAACTGTTTACAATTTGACTATTGTAACTTAAACAGTTTATTGAAAGCTATACCCTTCTGATGAACAGAATCACCAGCATACTTGGCCTTAAGCAACTTCCAAAGGATGCTTCCTCTCCTTCTCTCATCTTCCCTAAGAGTATCAGCAACCCATGTCACATTATTCTCATCAAGATGCCTAAGGATGAGATGATAAGACTTTTTCTACACCTCTGAACTGATCAAAGTGTCATCTGCATCCATTATCCCCCCACAACAGATGTTGTCCAGATCACTATCCATAAGGAAATCCCAAGCATTATAATTCTGACTGTTCAGAACGTTCTTGGTGGAGCTAACATCAGCAATATAGGACATCTTCTTGAAAAACTTGAGTTCTTTGAGGTTCTCCAGAGTAAGTTACAAGGGTCTAGATGGCTTGGAAGTAATGATGATGTTGGTACTGATAATGTGTTATAATTATGGCAAGCAATTAGCTTAGTCAAATGAGCAGTATTTAAAGCAAAAGAAATGCTGGAAAAATTGTGTCAATAATTGCTTGATGGGCTCTCACAATGGTGCAATATGTTGGATGATATTGTTGATGAATTTGATTGGATGATTAATGGATGGATGGAAAAAAGCAGGGAGAAGAGCTCCTTAAGTACAAAAGATTGGCCTCTTGTGAGCCCATGATACAAAAAGCCAAAAGGCAATTTTTCCGCACCAAAAGAGCTCCACAGGCTCTACAGGCCTTGTTAGTTGGTTTGGGCTACATCAGCCCACATGGCATCAGTCCCTGTACCCTTACAACCAGCCTATTCCGGTTGTTTTGGGTGTTTCCACCTCAATGGTGCTGACCCAGCCCCTTAGCTGTTCAAAAACCTGGCTGGTTGTCCGTTACAACCAGCCCTGTTACTTATCTTAGCACCTGTACAGCCCTGGCCCCTCATATGGGCCAGATGGGACCCAGAACTCACCTGAGTCCAACCAAAATCTCACCTGGGGGGGCTGTAACCGGCGGACATGCTGTCCCCCCCTCTTTCCCTCATATCCCTGGAGGGGGCGGTAAAATCTCTCTACCAGGGGCCCTGGGGGTCAATACCCCCAGGGCGTTGCTACGGTAAGTGGGCTGGGGGGTGGTCAGGTCCCCTCAGCCCATTGCACCTCCCCCTCATTTGTGTAAAGGGGGGGGGAGAGCGCCCCTTCCATGGTGGGGGGGGTGGTCAATCCCCCCCCCACCGCCGGTTTCCTCAATGCAACCAGCCTGGCCATCTCCTTTGGTGGGGGGGTGATCAAGTCCCCCCCACCATGACCGGTCTCCCTTTGCAACCAGTTGCTGGCTGGTTACAACAAGCCAGCCCTCCCTCTTCCCCTTGCAATGGCAAGCAAGGGGAGTGGGAGGAGCGGGGACCACCAGCCCCGCAACAACGTCCCCGCACAGGCCGTCAGGCCCCATAGACGGGCCGATGGCAAAAACAGCAGCCCCAAGCGGGCGGCAGCCCCAACAGGGCTGTGACACGGGCTGCAGCCCCAATGGGCCGCCCCAAGCCCAAAGACTAAATAAACCATACTTTGGCCAGCCAGCCTGTCTGGCCAAGTATGTCAAAAATAAACCTTGACCCAATTATGCCCATAAAAGCCCATCTGGCTGTATTTTCCCATATCCCCCACTGGGCCCGTTAAGGCCCGTGTACCAATAGGCCTTTTTCACGCATTTTGAGGCCAGTTTCCCCAAATCCTTGACATCAACATGGGCCCGTATGGTCTGTGTATGGGCCTCAGAGGCCCACATGTGCATCACATTTGGATTATACTTATACGTAGCACACATGTAAGTGCATGCATATTTTAACAAGTAGGGCATATCAAAGTTAGCAAAACCATGATTAGGAACCTGCCATTTGTTTTGACCAAACCCACCATTTTCAATGGTGGGTTTCTGAAATACACATACCCCCTAACTGGTGTATTACAAAATGGTGTGTTTCAAACATCAAACCCACCATTTTCAATGGTGGGTTTCTGAAATACACATACCCCCTAACTGGTGTATTACAAAATGGTGGGTTTCAAACATCAAACCCACCATTAACATCCATCCACCATCCATTGCATGCAAAACACCCATCCACACCTCCAACTCAGAAAATCCATACGCATCACACACATCTCATCTCCATTGCTTCACATCTCCATCACATCACACACCTCCCATCATCATCTCATCACCCCACATCACATCTTCATCTTTCTCAGCATTTCCAATCAAAATTCCTGGCAGCAAGTTGAAAATGTAATAAAGCTGACAGAACGTTTCTTATTATTTGACTCTGATTCAAGCTCCAATTTGGAATAAACTTGGTTAGATTTGAATTCTCTATTGGAAAAGCAATACATGGTTCTACAAAGACACACTCTCCACAAACCTATTTATGAAAGGCAAAATCCTTACCTACTTCCCAACTTAAGCTTCCAGCAACTGTTCCAAAATTTATTGCCTTCATTCATGAAATTTTTGGAGATGATTGAAGACCACCATATCTTCCAGAAGAATTCTTGGAATCCTCAACGCAATCCAGCTATCCAACTGGCTTTTGCTTCTTTTAGATTGGGATCAAATGGAAATGGAGCAGAAATTCATTGATTAAAAAATCTATGCTTGTTCAGTTATGTATGCATTTACTTATACACCAAAAGAGTCATGAATTCTATCCTATCTTTCTGTTTCTTGGTCCTTTTTTGGCCAACCAAAGAATAACACCAGGAGATATCTCAAGTAATGGAGACTGAAGGCTTTCCTGGTTGTATTGGTTTTTTTGATGGAACCACTTTTTCCTTGGTTCAAAAACCCAAGCTAGATGGCATCCACTACTATGATTGGAAAAAAGGCAATCAATTCATTTCTTTTCTAAAGCCTCTGATAAAACCTTTCATAAAAAACTTACCAAATATCTTTTATCTGTTTCTATAGATACTCTGTGTCACTAAAACTGTTTTTTGAGAACAGCATGAAGTTCATATCCCTCCATGATGTCCTTCCAGGTTCTTTTCACAATTCATATGTTTTCAGTTGGATGAAGATTGCAAAAAACCCAGATAACTACCTTGAAGAATAAAAATACCTTCTGACCAATTCAGCTTATTCTAGCAGGAAATATGTGGTTCCAGCATAGCGCAATTTTTCATCCAATTATCAATCCAAAAATGATTTCAACCATCATCTTTCCCAGTCACAAGTTTGGATTGAGCATGCCATAGGAATCCTGAAAGGAAGATGGGAAAGCTTATGGGATATTTTAAACCAGCTTCAAAATTCCAAGGAAATGAAGCTCCTCATTGACTGGATTATCAGTTGTGTATTTCTTCACAACCTTCTTGCCAACATCAAAGATGAATGGGACAAAATATTTGAAGAAGATATTCCCAATCTTCCTCAAGTCATCCCAGCATCATCTTCTACCTCATCTTTGGCCATGAGAAAGCAGATTCTACCCCTCACACTTGTTCACTTTGATGAGTAGCATTTTGTTTTTAAATATTTTAAATACCACATCACAGAAGTTTTTTGGTTGTGGTTGTTCAACCAAGAATCCAAGGCTGACTCCAGTTTTTTTTTTTCTTCTTTTTTTTGGTGGACTTAGACAAAAACCAAAACTTCAAAACCACCCACCTCACCCCACCAAACCACCGGTCCACCTTCACCGGTCCACTCCTTCCTCCTCCTCACCAAATATCCTCACCCACCACCTCCACCTCACCCACAACCACCACCTCACCAACCACCACCTTTTCACCCACCACCTCCACCTCACCTCACCTCACTAACTGCCTCCCCTCTTCCTTTGGTTTGCAACCCTGGTAAGCCCCCTCCCCCCTCTTCCTCTTCCTCCCCCTCACTGGTTGCTGATCCTTTGATTAATCAACCTTTAGGTCCCTCCTGACTTCCTTGCTCAATCCCTCAGGTGGGCCCCTCCCCTCCTCCTCCTCCTCCTCTCCCTTGCCCTCTTGATTGCTTCCATATCAATTTCTCAATCAATTGTGAATTTATTGAGAAATCAATTGTGAATTGATTTCTCAATCAATTTCGAATTGATTGCTCAATCAATTGTAAATTGATTGCTCAATCAATTGTGAATTGATTGCTCAATCAATTGTGAATTGATTGCTCAATCAATTTTGAATTGATTGCTCAATCAATTGTGAATTGATTGCTCAATCAATTGTGAATTGATTGCTCAATCAATTGTGAATTGATTGCTCAATCAATTGTGAATTGATTGCTCAATCAATTGTGAATTGATTGCTCAATCAATTGTGAATTGATTGCTCAATCAATTGTGAATTTATCACTCAATCAATTTGTAATCATTTTCTCATTTAATTTGCAATGGATTGCTCAATCAGTTTGCAATCAATTGCTCAAAAAATTTCCAATGGATTTCTCAATAAATTTTCAATGGATTGCTCAATCAATTTGCAATCAATTTCTCAATAAATTGGCAATCAATCTCTTGACTTATTTAGGATTGATTGATTGATAAATTTGTGATTGATTTCCAAATCAATTGGCAATCAATTTCTCAATTGATTTGCCATCAATCAAGCAATTTATTTGCAATTGATTGCTTGATCAATTTGCAATAGATCACAGGTCAGCTCCCTCCCTCCTCCTCCTTCTACTTGTCTTTGTCATCAGATGAAGCTGACTTTTTTTTTGGATTTCAGCTTTGACTGGTATTGTTTTTTTTTTCTTTTTTTTTTGTTTGTTGATCATCTACCTTGATTATAACATACTAATGAGATTTTTTTGGGGGGTTTTTTTGGTTTTTTTTTTCTTTTTGGATGCCATTCAATGCAACCCTGTTTTTACCCCTTGTTCTGTTGACCCCTGCCCCTTTTCTGGACTGCCAATGCTTTTTCCACTGCACTCAAAAGTTTATACAACCAGAAAAATTTCGCCTTGATCCTCACCCCAAGTTCAGTAGGTTCCTGGGAGGGATCAAAACGGGAGAAGATGTTTTGAAAAACATAAAGAGAGGTGGCAAGCACAGGGCTCAAATGAGAGATTCTGAAATATCTTTGAAAGTAAACGAATACGTTTTTAATGAAAAGGTGGTTTGATCTTGACAAAACCTGAAACCTTTTGATTTGAACCCTGCTATTGCTGCCAAAAAGAAAACTAAAAAAACCTCCCCTAAAGAGTTTTGACAAGCCAAAGAGAAGGTTGAAAAATTCCATTTCTTCAGCTCTGGAAAAGTGGCTGTTCTTGATTGTTCCAATTTCCTCTCTCTGGTTGCAATAATTGAACTTTTCCCATCAAATAAAATCTCCAAGAAATAAAAGAAGGACATCAACTTGGTCGCAAAATTCCTTTATCAATCAAAACCTTTTATCAACATGGTTGGTCCCTTGAGATATTGGGGTGGGAAAATGTGGGCAATTGGATGGCAAAGATTGATGCACCCTTCTGAAATTTTTGGACAATTTTTGAAGAGAGAAGCTATTCAATTTTCCCCCCCAGAATTTAAATTTTTGAACCTTAGTTCTGACAGGGTAACACAAAGTTTAGGAAAATTTTCAGAAAATTATCCAGAATGGCACACAACTACAACCAAGGAACCATGCTCAACAACAATATCCCCTCTTTCTCTTCATTTGAATATTGATCCTGGCTCAATCCTTTTGACTGCGCCCCCCACATCAACTTTGCTTCAAATTCCTTCTACAATTCTCCACACATTGACAAAGGTGACATCTCTTCCTATTCCTTTCTACTAGTGGCTCCAAGCAAAAAATTGGATGGAAGAATTATTGACAACAAGGACAAATATCAATTATCTGATGGCCATTCCCTTTGCTGACTTGGGATTAGGAATGGATTTCAAAGAAAAAGGTATTTTAAAAGTGGTTTGGGCAGCAAACAAGTACAAGCAATGTATATTTCCTGATTTAGAGACTTCCACCCATACTAGGATGGCTATTTCTTTGCAAATTAACAAGACCACTTGCCCTAAGCACTTTCAAATACTTACAAAGCCATCAAATATATTATATACCAAAATATTTAAATAAAAATAAAAATAAAAATTTCATTGGTGGGGTTAAAAATAGGCTCAAACATTTTTTTTATCCAAAATTTTCATCAACGCAGGTATTTTACAAGCAAAGAAATTGAGTAATTTCCTTTATTTCATCAACCGTTCTACTGCTACCAATACATGCCATAGCTACCAATACATGCCATAGCTACCAATACATGCCATAGCTACCAATACATGCCATAGCTACCAATACATGCCATAGCTACCAATACATGCCATAGCTACCAATAACCTATATTTTTTCCATTGCTAGCCTTTCCCTCTTCTTTTTGAGTTTGTCTTCCTCTTGCTCCTTCTCCTTTTCCTCTTTTTAAAACCCCAGCTCAGCATGTTTCATCTGCCACTCAAAATACAAGTTTTTTGATGAGCCACAATCTCAGCTTTCTTCTTTTGAAAATCCATAGCCAGTTGAAGATCCCGTTTCTCCTTTGCAAATTGAAGTTTTTGAGATTAAATTTGTGATTTCACTGTTTTTCAGAGGGGAATAGGAATGAGCTTGATTTTGAAAGCAAGGATAATCAATTGATTCACTTACTTGAAGCTCTCTTTTCCATGATATCCTCAAATCCAGAAAAATTTGAAGTGTTTCTCCTCTTTTGAAGGCTATTGGTGTTGATGTTGATGGAATTGGAGGCCTTTTGCTTTCCCTTTGCAGAGTAGTTTTTTATGGGAAATTAATTGCTCTCATTTAAAGGGGATGTGGTATGCCCCATTTGCTTGAGTGTTTGCCCATTCAGGAATGTATGAGCCTGTTTTTTTACAATCTAAATCATTCTGGATTAACCAGAAAGAAGAGAAAATAACTAGGTCCCTTACTTGAGCGGATGTTGATGGTATTGGAAATACAGCAATAAATTGCTCCTAATTGGCCAAGTTTTTAAGTTCTTCCACCACAGGAAGAGAGCAGTCCATAGAAGGAAGTGAGGAGTTCAAGTAAGAGTTTGAATTTTTGATCAATGCTGATGTAGACATGATTGGAGCTGGTTCTGTTGGAATATCCTCCTCCACATCAGGTTGGGACCACTCATAGGTTTCATTGGGGTCATCATTGCTAGGCTGAGCATCCACAGCCAGGTCCTCAGAATCAAATGAATCGGATTGTTGGGCATCAATTGAGGCTAAAGGGGTGATATTTTCCTTCTTTCCAAAGATTTCATCCATTTTAATATAAAAATGAAAAATTGAGTCCAACTTATCAACCAGCAAGTTGATTCCCTTTGCTTTATTGTAGTTGGTGATACCAAAGCCAGTGGAGATTGACATTGAGTGGGCTTTTTTGTACTTGGTTTGATAGTTCTTGAATAGCTCCTGCATCTGTTTGGATAAAAGATCCAGCCTAACTTTGGTTTTATTCTTCAGTTCATTGGCCATCAGGAGATAACCATTAACCTTAGAGGATGGAGGTTGGCCAACTTGTGTTCCATTTTCCAATCCAAAACAAGCATTGTAGTTGGAAGGAATTTTGCGCCAGTTTACCAGGATGATGCAATCAGCTCTCTTGAGCTGACTTTTCAGCCTACTGGATGCCAAGACCCTTGCTATCCTTTATCTACCAGAGGTGATAGAATAAATAATAAATACATTATTTAATAAATGCAGCAAAAATCTGTGAAATATTTGGATTAAGATTATTGAAAGGTTAATTGGTTTGTTTATGGTTTATTTTTATAAATCAATGTAGATAAATTGATTGTTAATTTTTTTTTATAGAGGGGCCACAATTATATTGGGGATCTTTAACACCTCTCATCAGGGATTTCAGTATGAAAACACATAGTCCTGGTTACTTTGGGATCTTTAGTTTAAAGGATATTTTGCCCAAAGATAATATGTATATAAAATACACGGTGGAGTGGCAGGGCTTTTTAACCAAGCTTCCACAACAGAGAAAGGATAATAAAACTCACTGGTATATTATTAGATCCTTTGGGTATCTGTTTGGGACGTGCACTGATTTGTTAAACCTGTATACTGGGGTTATAAGGTTGTTCAGCAGTTAAAATAGATATAAAGCGGTTGAGGACGGATATTATTAATCAGACTAAGCCATAAATCACTTACTTATCTCTTATAAGTACTTGATTACCTTGGCACGGTGTCTGGATATAAATATAACTGGATCTCTGCCCACCAATTTCCTCAAACAAGCTCTTTATTTATAGCTTTTTGAGTCACAATATTTTCCTTTTGAGGGGTACAGGGGCTCAAAGGGATGGACACTGAGGCTAGCAGCGTAACCAGTGGTAGAGTGTCACGTGTGCTTGGTGCTGTAGCACGGATAGCATCTAATTCCTCAGGTTATGGGAATTATTCTACTTTATAATTGATATTAGGACATGTGAATAAAACTAATCTGTCCTGTTTATGTCATTATTTAATTAATTGTCCTTAGTAAATGTTCCCAGTAAGTAAACAATTATTTTAATAGACATTCCTATGGATATTCTTATTTCAGGTGAGTTCTCATTATGTATTAAATAATTGGAGTAAATTCATGGTATTGATTTTACTCCTTTTTTCCAGTTTCAGTTTATTTACTAAAATAATTACTTAAAAATATAACTCATGGGAATTCATGTAATATTTTTACATCATTAGTTTTCTTAGTATGTCACAAAAATGTTGATGTCTAGAAATTCTCATAATAGTATATTAAAGTATTTCAATATATTTTTAGAAGTTTTCATTGTCTTATTTTCGACATTCTTGGTAATTTGAATTATATTTAATGAAAAATACGTATAAGGGTTATTTAAGTCTTTTTATATAATATTATGTACTTTAAGACTATCTACTATTGATGGGAACATTGATTACATATGTAGAATGTTCCTGTGTGGGTTGTAGCATGTTTACGCGGTACCTAAGCTTCTCAGGCCTCCTGTCACTTTGTCAACCCGTGGTCCCGCGGCTGCGTACTTATCAGAGGCCCAGGGCTGCGTACACAACCTTGACGGAGTGACAGGACTTTATCTCAGCCATGCGCGGGTGCATTGGCTGCTGCGGCTGCCTGCGGGAATTGTGACAGAACACATTTCCGTCCGTAACTCCTAAAATATACACAACACCTCAATTCTGACTGAATTTTAGGTTTGAAAACTATACATGAAAATACGTGTGAATTATTTAATTTGCCAAAAAGTTCAATAGTGGTGCCGTGGCATTTTGGTTTTTCTTTCCTTAATTATTTAAAAATATAAGGAGTTGGATTTCAAGGGTGGGGTCAGTGAATGACCCTACCTAATTTTGGGTGGAAAGTCCATTTCTGTATAAATATTTATGGTTTCCCCGCTCCTTCTTAGGTTTATTTTGTTATTATTTTTATGTTATTTCTGTTACTTTTGCAGCTTGCTCTGCAATAGTAGCAAGCTGACATTCCCCCACTCCAATATATGGCCATATCCGAAAAAAAATCTGGATCATGTTTGGAAAAAAATGTTTCAGTTCCTCTTGCTGGCTCTGTAGGTCCTGAGATGTATTTGTCCATCAGGGATGTTATTCTCTGGTAACCATTCATCTTTGTCTGCAGATTCTCCTTTGTATCTTACCAAGTATAGTCTAACATCTTTTCCTTGTACTCTCTCTTTCTTGTCTCTCAATATCCTTCTGACTTTCCCTTTTTCTTTCACAGGGTCAGGTTCTATTGGGATTTTTGTTGGAGGGAGGTTGCTAACTTCTCTTGGTTGAACGTGTTTGACTAGGCTAACAGGAAATACTGGGTTTTTTCTTGATAATTCTTCACTCAAGATTACTTCAACAGCATTTTTTCCATGCATCTTTTTGATAACAAATGGTCCAACAAACGCTGGTTTCAGCTTTCTGTTACCTGCTAGATTGTTGAAGTTGGTAATGGATATCAAAATCTGATCTCCTATTTTAAAGTCAGGTTCTCTATGTGATTTGTCCCATCTTTTTCTTTTTTATTCTACTGCTTCTTCTACACACTTTTGAGCATGATTATTTGCCAGATCTATCATCTTCCTAAAGTCAAGAGATTTTGGATGAATATTGGCTAAGTTATATTTTAAGTTATTCCTAGGGAGTTTGGAATCCATCCTCTTTCTAGTATGTAATGAGCTTCTTTGGTAGTAGAATTTTTACTGCTTTTATAAGCCATTTCTAGGGCTGGGAGTAGGCTTACCCAATCATGGCAACAACCATCTGAGTTTTTGTATTCTAGACCAAAGCTACAGAACCTCCTTAACATATCTTCTAGGGTCTGTATCATTCCTTCAGCTAATCCATCATTTTGGGGATTGTATGCTGTAGAAAATGCTAGAGTAGTACCCAGTATATCATGTAGGTTCCTCCAAAACTCAGAGGTGAATTTGGGGTCTCTGTCACTGATTATAATCTTGGGTATACCAACATCAGCTATGATCCTGTTCCAGAATATCACAATTAGCAATGCGGTTGGTAGAGGTGTTAATAATAATAAACTAATAATGTTAATTGACAATAACAAGTGTGTGTATGAATGTGTAAGAATGGATACAAATGGGGCGGATGAGGGGTTCTTTTATATTGAAGAGACCTCTCATTGAAGAAACCAAAAACACAAGATAAACACAAGATGAAAACTATTTACAACATGAGGATGAAAGCAATCTTGCTTTCTTCCTTTTTACTTTAATAGAACTATGTATGAGTCTCTTCATTGGGGAGACACATGGAACCGCTATGAACTTGAAATGGTCAATTGCATTTATTGAGTCGTTCCTCTTATTCCAAGACCGCTTGGAATGCACCTTTCTCTTTCTAGGTGTTACTACTGGGGTACCGGTGAACCTGAAAACTTCAGGCATTTCTTTTTTGCTTTTTATTTCTTTGTATGGTTTCTTTGCTTTCTTTTCAGAATTTCCTTTATACATTTCATTCTTAATCAATAGGTGCATTGCATCTATTATATTTCTTTGCTTTTCTTCATTGGAGCCATCATCCGGTTCCTCTTCTGGAGTCACTGGACTGGGACTGAATCTCTGTGACATTCCTGTGTTGTGTTTCACAGGAATTGAATCTTTAATAACTTCCATGTTATTCAACTTATTTACATAATTCTCTTTTTCATTATGATCCAGATTTTGTTCTCTTTTCTTTGGTAATGGAGTTGGAATGATATATGCAATATTTGCACATTTATTTCCCTCAACAGGGATTACATCCTCAACACCCCCCCTTAATCCTGTAGGGGGAAGTAAATTCATATCTATAGAGAACTTGATATGTTTGGTTCTATCCAATGCTTTAGTCATTATGTCTGCAGTCATATCTGCAGTTGGAACATATTCTAATGCTACTTCTTTATACTTTACTGCTTCTCTGATATAATTGTAATGAACATCAATGTGTGTTTTTCTGGAGTGAAAGACTGGGTTACTTGCCAACTTTATGGCACCTTGGTTATCAGAATAGATTAAAGCATAAGCTTGAGGCTTATAAGTGTCTTCAAGTATTTTTCTTATCCATTTTGCCTCCTGAGCTGCAGAGAGGTAAGCTATATATTCAGCTTCAGTTGATGATACGCTTATTGCTTCTATCTTCTTTGATCTCCAAGAAATCAATCTATTCCCAGAAAATAGGTAAGCCTACTTTTTGACTGTTTTAAATCATCTTCTGCCCAACTTGAGTCAGAATAACCCACAAGGTTAAAGTTACTTCCAACTGGATACTCAAGACCTAAATTTTGAGTTCCTTTCAAATATCTAACCCATCTTTTTAATGCATTCCAATGTTGCATTCCAGGATTCTCTAAATTTTGAGAGAGGATCCCTACAGTATAAGCTATGTCTGCTCTTGTAGATTGAGACAATTAATTCAAAGATCCTACAGCTGCTCTGTAGTCCAGACCTGATTTATTAAATTTGTCAATTTCCTCATCAGTAGCTTTCTCCAACTTCACATTATATTGCAGTGGTTTTCCAAAGACTTTTGCATCCTCCATATTGTACTTCTTAATTAATCCTTTAACATAATTTTCTTGGTCTACTCTGATTGACCCATCTGGTCTGTTGTTTATCTTCATTCCTAGAACATTTTGAGCCTTTCCTAAGTCCTTAATTCTGAAATCCTTCTTGATCTCATTCAACAATTCTTCCTTCTTTGGCCCAATGACTATGATTTCATCTACCCACACAAATAAGATTGTGCCAATATTAATAAATAAACATGGGTCTTCTTCACTTGTTTGAAAACACTTTGAATCTAACCACTTGGAAATTGTCTAATACCAAGATCTTGCTGCTTGATTAAGTCCATATAATGACTTCTTGAGTTTGATCACATACTCATTATTATCCCCCCTCAAGAAGGCATCTTTGTGCTTCATTCTCAATGCTTCAGGCTTTGTCTCAACAAGCCATTCCTTAAACCCTTCTGGTATTGTCATATATACTGTCTCATCTTCTTCTAAACTAGCATTCAGGTATGCTGTGACAAAGTCTGCTTGTCTTATTTTCTCACCTCTGTGAGCTGCTAATGCAAATAAATATCTTAAAGTTGATAATCTTCCAGTTGGGAAGAAGGTTTCCTGATAATCAATACCTTCTTTCTGTTTGAATCCTTGAGCTACACATCTAGCTTTGTATCTTTGTAGCTTCCCCAACTCATTGAACTTCTGTGTTAGAACACATCTGGTTCCAACTAAGGTTTTCTCTTTTTCAACCTCTTCTCTTCTTATAACTTCAAAAACTTGGCTATTCTCTAATGAGTCTAATTCCTCAAATATGGCATGCTTCCACTTTTGCTTATCTGGCAAATTCATAGCTTGCTTAAAGCTATTTGGAACTACATTGTTCTCCATTCCAAATGATGCCTTAAATGCCATTATCTCTTTTTCTTCTTGAACAACTTCTTCAATGTTATCAACAACTGCACAATGTGCCTTCCATTCACCATATCTGTCAGTCTTTCTCTTATTCCTCTGACTCTTCTTTACTGGTTCTTTGACCAAATACTTCTCTTCTTGTTTCTCAATCCCTTCTGGATCTCTATGCATACTGTGATTTTCTTCTGATTGTCCAATATCTTTTGATCCCTCATGCACATTGTTCACTTCTTCTGCTTTGGTTTGGTTCAGATGTTCAATTGGGGGATGAAAAAATCATCATGGTTTTTCTTCAAGGAAAACACTTCTTCTTCAAATCTAACATCCCTTGTCCTAATAATTTTTCTTTTTTCAATATCATACAATCTACAGCAGGTACCCATATAATCATATCCTACTAAAACTCCTTTTCCACATCTGGCATATAATTTTCCAGAATCATTGTAATGGTGCACACTGAAATAAGCTAGGCACCCTATTTCCCTCATCTTCTGATTATTTGGAGCCTTCTCCATAAACCTCTCATATGGGCATCCTTTGCCTTCATCAATGATGTTATGTAAATAACTAACTGTTGAGAGTATTTCAGCCCACAAAAACTTTGGCAAGTTTCCATCTATCATGATGGTCCTGACTCTATCCATAAGAGTCCCATTCATTCTTTCCACAATTCCATTGTTCTGTGGGGTATGAGGGGTGGTTGTTATATGCTCTATTCCATATTCTTTTAGAATATCCTCAAATTCTTTTCCTAAGATTTCACCTCCTCCATCAGTTATAACTCTTCTGAGTTTGTTGAAGACTCCTTGTCTTTCCCATTTCTTAAACAAATACTTTACCTCATCAGCTGTATCAGATTTATTTCTGATGGGTTTCACCCAGGAAAATTTCTAGCAGTGTCTAATAGGTTAATAAAATATCTTGAACCTCCCAAAGACATGGGATTGAATGGTCCAGCTAGATCAATGGAGAATTCTTCTCCTACTACTTCTGTTCTTTTTCTCTTCTTAGAGAACTTGTTTCTGGTCATCTTTTGTAGTTTGCAGCTTTCACAGTTCTCATCAGTTCCTTTGTGGCCAGATCTTCTGTGTACCACATATGAGAAAACACTTATCCCTTCCATATGAAGGTTTGCCTCTAATAACTTTGACTTGACCATACAATCAAACACTACCTTTTTGTCATTCTTGACTTGAAATTTATCACCTAAATTTTCAATCTGACAACCTTTGTTCCATAAGGAACTCACAGACAACAAGTTATATGGTAAATCAGGGAAAAAATAAACTTCTTCAAATTGAACAGGTCAAAAATTTTCTGTTTCAAGTTTAACACAACCTTTCCCTTGGATTTTATGCTTCTACCTCTTTCACCAATATTTAAAACACCACTATGTGGTACAAAATTATGAAAGTAGTCTTTCTTGTTGAACATATGATCAGTACAGCCAGAATCCACTAGTATTCCACTTGATCCTCTATCTTTATTGTAAAATAGACCACATGTCAGATTTGTCTGTTGACTATCATTGGTGAAATGGTGACTCACATCAGCAAGGTACCCTTCTTCATTATCCACAAATGGATACTTTGTCAAATCTGCTTCATTACTGTTATTGGGTTCTCTTTTGAACCCTGCTTCTTCTTCCACAAAAGGTTCAGTGGTAAAAAGTTCTTCAATTTTTTCTCTTTTTGCCATAAGACTAGTTACTTCCTCCACTTCATCCTTTTTGGAATGAAAATTTCTTTTCTTTGATTCAAAACCTTTAACAGAACTTCCTTGACCAGACTTACATTCATTGGCAATATGGCCCATCTTGTTGCACTTGTAACACTTTACATTCTTTTTATTGAATGTCTTTTTACCAAAATTCTTGGTAAACAAAGCTTGGGTGTTCTTTTTCTTTCTGTTGAATTGACTAGTATCTTTCTCAATCCTGCTGAGGACCTCTTCTTCATCCGGGATGGGATTCATTTGAGTAAATTCTCACAAGGCACTCAAATTCCCTAGGCAATCTCTGAAGAATGTTCAGAGAAAGGCACTCTGAGTCCATCTTGAGACCAGATGACCTGAACCTAGCAATTTCTTTTTGCATATCAGCAATAAATTGCTGTGAGTTGTGGAAACTCACATTTTGAAGGTTGTTATAAGCGACGTTCTTTGCGTGGCTGCTGTTGCCCGCAAGCTTATTCTTTAGGTGGGTCAATAGAATGGAGCCTCTCCCTTTCTCTTTGGGTTCAAGGACATTGGCAACAAAGCCAAGCATCTCCTTGTTGAGTTACCAGATTAGGAGATGGTAGCCCTTGCACTCCATCTCCGCGTTTTTCTTTGTTGGGTTGCCGGTCGTTATGGCAAGGCACCCAATGTTGTCAAGCTTGCTTTTGAGGAGCATCAACCAGACAAAATAGTTGTTGCTGTTGAGCAACATGCGCAAGCTCAGTCTGTAGGCGGAACTTGATCCATTTGTCATCTTGTTTGGAAAAAAAACTTTTGAAGAAAGAAAGTTAAAAAAAACAATGAATCGCTTTGCGTGACAATCAAACAATAAGAAATCTGATTGATTGTTCAATTGGTCGGTGGTGTATCTTCTGCAGTAATGATGGTGGCGGGCTTGTCAAATTTTGCAAAGACTGGTGAAGTGATTTGCAAAGCAGGCAAAGCAAGTGGATGGGATCAAGACGGGCAATTTGATCAAATTGAATCCAAGCAAGAAGGCAGTGAAGAGATAAAAAATATAGGGGCAATAGGGCAAGGGTTAATTGTTCTTGGTACTGATAATGTATCACAATTAGCAATACAGTTGGTAGAGGTGTTAATAATAATAAACTAATGATGTTAATTGACAATAACGAGTGTGTGTATGAATGTGTAAGAATGGATACAAATGGGGAGGATGAGGGGTTCTTTTATATTGAAGAGACCTCTCATTGAAGAAACTGAAAACACAAGATAAACACAAGATGAAAACTATTTACAACATGAGGATGAAAGCAATCTTGCTTTCTTCCTTTTTACTTTAATAGAACTATGTATGAGTCTCTTCCTTGGGGAGACACATGGAACCGCTATGAACTTGAAATGTTCAATTGCATTTATTGAGCCGTTCCTCTTATTCCAAGACCGCTTGGAATGCACCTTTCTCTTTCTAGGTGTTACTACTGGGGTACCGGTGAACCTGAAAACTTCAGGCATTTCTTTTTTGCTTTTTATTTCTTTGTATGGTTTCTTTGCTTTCTTTTCAGAATTTCCTTTATACATTTCATTCTTAATCAATAGGTGAATTGCATCTATTATATTTCTTTGCTTTTCTTCATTGGAGCCATCATCTAGTTCCTCTTCTGGAGTCACTGGACTGGGACTGACTCTCTGTGACATTCCTGTGTTGTGTTTCACAGGAATTGAATCTTTAATAACTTCCATGTTATTCAACTTATTTAGATAATTCTTTTTTCATTATGATCCAAATTTTGTTCTCTTTTATTTAGTAATGGAGTTGGAATGATATATGAAATATTTGCACATTTATTTCCCTCAACAGGGATTACATCCTCAACACAGAATAGTAAAGCTACATCCATAGCACTATCTTCTTTGTGGTTAGGTAAGAATTTTTCCTTCTTAGATTATCTGTTAACTATAACTAGGACAGAGTTATATGAATGAGTACCTCCAGGGGGGAGGTCGGTGACAAAATCCATATTGATGATTCCCATCTGGTTTTAGGTTCAGAGACCTTCTGTAGGAGTCCAAACCTTTTGCCAGTAGTTTTATTAGATTTTTGGCAGGTCTCACAGCTAGTAACAGAGTTAATAGTGATTTCTTTCCATTCTATCCACCAAGCAGTTTGTTTTAATTTCTCCAAGTTTCTTTCTGTGGATAGATGCGCTGATGAACAGTTTTCATGGCATTCCTGGAGTATATGTTGTATATTTTCTTTGTTGCTTAGTACTAATACACTGGAATGTTGGTGTCTGTAGTAAAGGAGACCATCCAAAAAGTTAAAACTTCCTGCTTTATAGGGTTTAAGTAATGAAGCAGGTAAACTATTTATCAGAGCTGCTTCTGGGCATTCACATTCCATAATGGTAATCAGCAGCTTGATTTCAGGGGAGTAGCTGTCCCTCACTAGGTTGAAGAAAGCAGTATCTAATTCACATAAGTGGTTCCCCATTATTGGAGCACTTAATGCAAAAAGATTGATGTTCAGGATACGAAAGATATCTTGATCTTGGGGGTCATATTCTGGATTGCTAGAGTCATTAGGCAAAGAATTCCTACTTAGACTATCAGCATTCTGATTTTTAGCTCCAGCTTTATGCACTATAGTCATCTGACCTCTATAATGTTGTATAGCAATTTGCCACCCAAGCATATTTATGCTGGGGGTTTTCATGTTCATAAGAGTTCTTACAGCATTACATTCCGTGATCACTTAAAAAGTGGTGCCTTGTAAGTAATGGTGTAGCTTTTCTAAAGCCCGTACTAGAGCCAAACATTCCAACTGACTGGCTCCATATCTCTTTTCTGTATCTTTGATCTGTCTAGATATGAAGAGTACTGGTTTCTCTACTGGTCTGTCTTTTTCTATCCTTTCTTGGTGTAGAGCAGCTCCTAACCCTTCCATACAGGCGTCAATTTACAGTTTAAAGGGTTGGAGTAATCTGGTTGGATGAGTAAAGGAGTAGAGTTCATAGCTATTTTTAGTTCCTCATAGTTTTTCAATCTCTCATGTGTCATTTCAAATAGAGTGTTGTTGTTGCATACTTCATACAGACTCTTAGTTAGCATAGCAAACTTTGGTATGTATTGTCTGTAGTAACTGCAAAAACTAATGAAATAAAGTAACTCTGTTTTGTTTTGAGGAATGGGTCTATTCATGACATCAGCTATCTTATTTTGATCAGCAGCTAGAGTTATACCAGAGACTATATGTCCTAAGGCTTTCAATTCTCCGTAGCCAAAGTTGCATTTCTTCATGGATACCTTCAATCCCGCTCTGGAGATAGTCTGGATTAATAATCTTACTTGGTTGATATGAGTATCCCAATCATCAGAGTATATGATAACATCATCTATATATACCATCATCCATCCTTGTCTGATGTATGTACCTAGAACTGTATCCATTGTTCTCTGGAAGTGTGATGGGGCATTCTTTATACCAAAGGGCATCCTAAGATATTCATATATTCCCAAATGACAGATTATTCTCATAAACTTCCTGATTTCAGGGCTTATAGGTATCTGGTGGAAACCTTTAAGCATATCCATAGTAGTGATATACTTGGCCTTGGACAAGTTATGCAGAGCATTATCAATCCTTGGTATAGGCTAATAATCTGCCTGAGTATGATTGTTGAGCATTCTGAAGTCTCCTGCAATTCTTGACTTGTCATTATGCCAAGCTATGATTGCAGGTGTGGTCACATCTACCTGCTCATTGTGCCCTACTTTCCTTAATACTTGTAAGTCTATCAGTTCTTGGATATGTTCCTCAAGAGCTTTTCTACACTTAGGAATAGAGGGATAGGCTGTTCTTCTTAAGTTTGGAGGATAAGGAGGCTTAATGGTCAATGTTAATACCATATCATGTCCTTTAATATCACCAATGGGATGATCTTTAGTACAAAAATCATTTTTGTTCTCAAAGCAGACTTTAAATATATCTTTCTTCTGTTCTTCAGAAAGTTTCATATTCAGAGCTGCTTGAGAGATGTATTCTTGGTCAAAGTCTTCTAAATGCTTTTGATAAGTAGAGGAGGGGAAGTTAGATTGAATGGTGCATATCTTGAACTTCTTGTGCCAATTACCACCCACTGTGAATTATCTCCCTTTACTCTGGAGCACATCTTTACCATATAGACATAAGGCATCATTACCTAGTATCAGATAGTCACATAGTCTGTTGAGCAATACTACAAATTCCACTTGTATTCTCAAAGATCCTTTAGTATGGGGTAGTATTATAGTAGCAGTCCATACTCCAATAGCATTCATGGTAGAGTTGCAAGAGCTAAACTTGGCTTTTGGGACGGGCAGAAGGTGTTCTTTCCAATTGGTATCCCATTTGTTTAAGAATTCAGCACAGACACATGAGCAGAAAGCTCCACTATCCATTAATAACCTTATAGGTCTGTCTTTATACAATCCTATTGCATAGCAAGTTTGACCAGTGGTATAACCTTTCCCACTCATAGGTTTAACAGTTAATAGTTTAACATCTGTCATATGTCTAGGAATTATTGTAGGATCCCATTGTTGGGGCAAACTAGAATCCCCATGTATGTTATTGATTTCTACAGAAGTGCATATATCTCCTTCTATAACATTAACATGGTTGGTCAGGATCAATTCACATTCAGAAAGAGATACTTCAGTATCAGCTATATCTTCATAGTTCTGATTCCCTTCAACCTCCTGCTCTCCTTCCAAGACTGCTATCTTTCTTTTTTGGTAATGGGCAGTCTTGTCTCATATTCCCTGTCTTGTTACAATTCCAACAAGTTCCAGGCATTCTCTCTTTATCCCTGTTCTCATTAGGTTTCTTATTATCAGAGTTATTCATCGGAGGAGGTTTTTCTCTGGTTTTTTTAATGCTTTAGTTCTCTTTGGGTCTAGAAGGGACTTTCTTGTCTAACCCATTCATTTCTATGACTTCTTCTAACACATTGATTAGAGTTGGCAAGTCAGCATCCATACTCATCCTGCATCTTACACTATGGTTAAGATTTCAAGGACACAGGTTGAGGATTCTTTCATTTACTTCCTCTTTATCAGCATCTGGATAGAAGCAATCTAGTCTTTTCTTCTGTTCCAAGCACAATTTGTGAGGCTTATCCTTGGAGGGGTCAAATGAGTAATTTTCAAAATTTTTCATCATTTTTCTTTTCCACATTCTAGAACCAAAATGTTCTTTAATCAGAAGTTTCCAAGAATTCCATGGTAAGGATCCTACTTCTTCTCTTTTACTGATAAACCAGTCTAAAGCTACTCCTTCAAATATTCTGGGCAGCCTGATTACAGCTATAGCTTCTGGTAAGTCATAAGAGTTAATAGTGTAATCAATAAATTTAATAAATTTTATATGATTGTATTCTCCTTCACCGGAGAACCTGGGCCATTCAGAAATAGGGGGTAAACGTTTGAGGGCTTGCTCCATCTCAGGGGTAGGACTAGGCCTGAAGGTGTCACTCCTATGCATTCCTAGTAAGGGTGGTGCATAAGGAGTAGTTGTTTGTCTGGGAGGTTTTGGTTCCTCTGTGGTACTCCCCAAGGGGTTGGTCAGATGGACTTTTAAGTATCTAAGATCATTCTTGATCAGATTAAGTTGCAGGTCCACTTTATTATTAAGCAGATCCAGTTTCCCACTAAGGGATAGAATGGAGCTGTTAGTAGTGGCTACCAATTCTTCTTTTAAGGGTTTAAAAGACATAATAAAATCATCTTGGATTCCTGATAACATATTCTCAATTGTTTGAGTCTGTCTGATCCTACCTTGATTAATTGTCTCCAATAACTGTTCTGTGTGTTTTTTGATCTCTTCCATTCCTAACTTCTTTGTTTGGTTATTAATCAATTTGGCTACTACTGAGGTTAATTTATCCATTTGGGTATAAACACCATCCAAATTTTCACAAACAATTTTGAAATTATGACGCATATCATGAGAAAAGGAAGTAATTCCATCAGAGGTTTGTTTGGGCTCAGAATTAGAGGCTAATTGTTGTAAACCTTTTTCCATTTTTGAGCTAGGGATATTATGTGATCCCAATCTTTCTTTCCCTTTGGCTTTGGATGGGAAGAGGATCTCTTCTTTCCTGATCCTTTGCCTTTCAGTTGGACTAATTGATCCCAAGGATTCCATTTTTCTACATAGGATTCTACCTCTTTCCTTGGAATCATTTTCTGAAGAGCTATCTGGGAAGCTTTTTCCAGGTAGATTATCTTTTTCATAGATACCATGTCCTCTTTGGCTTGGGCTTCTTTGAACTCTTCCCAATATTTCATGTGCTCTTTGACTAAGGCTTTGATCCTGGCTTCCTTGGCCAGATTCTGCTGGGATGGCTGCAGGGAATCTTCTTGTAATGGAGGTTGGCTTAATTCTACTACCTTCTCTGGCCCTAGGTTGAGGGAGGGCAGAAGTACTTGGTGCTGTTCCTTGTCCATCAACATTTGATTCACGGGTTCCAGTCCCCTCATGGTTGTCATTATTGGTGGTCTCACGGTTACTGGGAGCTCCTGGCAAAGATCCATAGGAGGGAATTCTCCCTGAGGCTCTTGTGTTACATCTATTCATATTTGAATAAAATGTTTATAATTATTTTTCTTTCTACAGAAAAAATCCATAAAAAATATTTTTTATTTAAAACTCACTTAAGTTGATGTTCAAAGGTACCAAGACTTTATTGGTATTAAATTGGTCCTTAGTAGGTAATCCTGTGGGGTCTTGGTGTGTTCCAATGAGGTCTTCACCTGCCCAATCAATATTTTCAGGGCATCCAGAGATATCTGGGTCTTCTTCATCAAATAAATCAATTTCAGTGGCGGTGGTTTCTGGTACAGGAGGGTTCACTGATGTAAAAAGTTTATTTTATTAGTCAATAAAATATATTAATATTATTTAAAAAAATAATATGGTGATACAAGTTGTATACTTACTTTTATATTTCAAAAATTAATTTATATGGTATTCCTTCCAAGCTTTATGTTTCCTTAATAGGGCCTGGAAGTTGATATGCCTCTCAAGATCTTCTTTTTCAAGGAGTTTATCTAAGTTTTTACGTGCAGAAGAGATATAAAGTTTCTCAGCTTGAGTTGAAGCTTTCCAACCATTACGTTCATAATTTTTAATATATTCTTCTTTTCTTATCTTTAAAAGATTTAAATAATAGATTATTAATTCTGCATTGGTTTTTAAATCCACTTCAAAAGAATTTAATGATAAATCACAGTTATAAAGTCAGATAAATTTATCTTTGATATAATTTTACATGAACTTTCTGGTCCAAGGTATTAAATATAATAAAATGGAATATTTCCCGGCCAGACCCCCAATTATCAGCCTCCTGGATGCCAAGACACTTGCTATCCTTTAGCTACCAGAGGTGATAAAATCAATAATAAATATATTATTTAAGAAATGAAGCAAAAATCCGTAAAATATTTGGATTAAGCTTATTTCAAGGTTAATTGGTTTGTTTATGGTTTATTTTTATAAATCAATGTAGATAAATTGATTGTTAAATATTTTTTATAGAGGGGCCACAATTATATTGGGGATCTTTAACACCTCTCATCAGGGATTTCAGTATGAAAACACATAGTCCTGGTTACTTTGGGCTCTTTAGTTTAAAGGATATTTTGCCCAAAGATAATATGTATATAAAATACACGGTGGAGTGGCAGGGCTTTGTAACCAAGCTTCCACGACAGAGAAATGATAATAAAACTCACTGGTATATTATTAGATCATTTGGGTATCTGTTTGGGACGTGCACTGATGTTTTAAACCTGTATACTGGGGTTATAAGGTTGTTCAGCAGTTTAAATTGATATAAAGAGGTTGAGGACAGATATTATTAATCAGACTAAGCCATAAATCACTTACTTATCTCTTATAAGTACTTGATTACCTTGGCACGGTGTCTGGATATAAATATAACTGGGTCTCTGCCCACCAATATCCTCAAAAGAGCTCTTTATTTATAGCTTTTTGAGTCACAATATTGTCCTTCTGAGGGGTACAGGGGCTCAAAGGGACGGACACTGAGGCTAGCAGGGTAACCAGTGGTAGTCTGTCACGTTTTCTTGCTGCTTTAGCATGGATAGCATCTAATTCCTCAGGGCATGGGTATTATTCTACCTTATAATTGATATTAGGATGTGTGAATAACACTAATCTGTCCTGTTTATGTCATTATTTAATTAATTGTCCTTAGTAAATGTTCCCAGTAAGTTAATAATTATTTGAATAGACATTCCTACGGACATTCTTATGTCAGGTGAGTTCTCATTATGTTTTACATAATGGGAGTAAAGTCATGATATTGATTTTACTCCTTATTTCCAGTTTCAGTTGATTTACTAAAATAATTACTTAAAAATATAAGTCATGGGAATTCATGTAATATTTTAACATCATTAGTTTTCTTAGTATGTCAAGAAAATATTTATTTCTAGAAATTCTCATAATAGTATATCAAAGTATTTTAATATATGTTTAGAAGTTGTCATTGTCTTATTTTTGACATTCTTGGTACTTTGAATTATATTTGATAAAAAATACTTATAAGCGTTATTTAAGTATTTTTATATAATATTATGTACTTTTAGACTTTCTACTATCCAAGGGAAAAGTTATTACATATGTAGAATGTTCCCATGTGGGTTGTAGCATGTTTATGCGGTACCTAAGTTTCTCATGCCATCTGTCACTTTTTCAACCCGTAGTTCCGCAGCTGCGTACTTTTCAGACTCCCGGGGCTGCGTACACAACCTTGAAGGAGTGACAGGTCTGTATCTCAGCCGCGTGCGGGTGCATTTTCTGCCGCAGCTGCATGCGGGAGTTGTGACAGAACACATTTCCATCCGTAACTCCTAAAATATACACAACACCTCAATTCTGACTGAATTTTAGGTGTGAAAACTATATGTGACAATATGTGTGAATTATTTAATTTGCCAAAAAGTTCAATAGTGGTGCCGTGGCATTTTGGTTTTTCTTTCCTTAATTATTTAAAAATATAAGGAGTTGGATTTCAAGGGTGGGGTCAGTGAGTGACCCTACCTACTTTTGGGTGGAGAATCCATTTCTGTAATAATATTTCTGGTTTCCTACTCCTTCTTAGGTTGATTTTATTATTATTATTTTTATGTTATTTCTGTTAATTTTGCAGCTTGCTCTGCAATAGTAGCAAGCTGACATGACTTGAGCATTTAGAAGCAGTTGGGGGAGGTTTGTTGGATGTTGAGTTCCTGGGGGATGTTTTCTTTGGTCCATCGGATTTTTTAGTGGACTTGCGGGGGGAGGATTGCTGAGGGGCCATTTAAAAAGAGTAAGAGGGATAAAGTGATCAAGCAATGAAGGGATGAAGGGATGAAGGGATTTGTTGAAAGTGGGGATGAAGTGATGAAGAAATGAAGCAATGAGAGTTTGGATATGATGAAAGCAGAGATGAAGCAATGAATTAATGAGAGGATGCATGTGATGAAAGCAATAATGTGTGAGAAAGTGATGAGATTGATGAAGCAATGAGAGTGATAAAGGGATGAGAGTGATGAAACAATGAGGTTGATGAAACAATAAGATTTTTGAAGTGATGAGGATAGCAATGAAGAGATGAAGAGCAATGAATCAAATTTTTGGATGAGGTTGAAGGTAGAATTTTTCCAATGAGGTTGGCGGTTGAAACCAGGGGTGATGATGTGGAATGATGGGTTGGGGTGGTGAAAGCCTTTAAATAATTTATTTGAAAAAAACCATTTATTTTCAGGTAACTTTGACACGTCTGATATGAAATAAGTGGGTTTTTCTTGATTTTTAATTTCAGATTTGGGCTGAAACCCACTATAAAAAAATGGTGGGTTTGCTTAACTTTGATACGCCCTAGTGCCATGAATTTGCATTCATGGAACTGGAGATGTGAAACTTTCACAATTCTATTTTTCTAAAGTGTTTTTAATTTTTTCTAATTTTATGAATTTTTTTTGACCTTTTTTGGTGCCCTCTGAAATGGCCCATTTGGGGTAATTTGCGGCAATTTTGCCCTAAATGGGCCAAACAATTCAGGAAAGACACATGCAACCCTTTTCTCAACTTTTCTTGCAACTTGTTGATTTGTGAACCTCCATTCATTTTACAAATTTGTTGCAAACAGTGTTTTACACCCTTTTGCAACCCAGGGCCGTTAATTCAAAACATCCCTTTTCTTTGCCTATTTCAAAGTATTTTTATTACCAGCATCAAACAGAAAGATGTGTTCTTTTTTTATTTTTTTTAATTTTTTGTACAAAGGTATTTAAATTCCAATGTAAAATATACATTTTCTGTAAAAAAATGAAATTTAATCATTGTTCTTATTTTTCTTACTTTTTAGAAATGTTTTTTCCAAATCTGATTTTGTATCTGAATTCCTTGAAAAAAAATTATATTTATTGCATTTTTTAAAATTTAATTTACTCAATTGGTGTCCACATCTGATTTCTTCAAAACATGCTATCCCAGAAACACCCCACAGGGGGTCCAGAGGCCTTAATTCAGCCCCCCTGGGCCTCAATTCATTTTTACAGGCGTTTGGGGGCCCAAAAGTCTGTTAAATGGAGTGTTCTTACCCCCAGGCACTCTATTAAAAGTTTCAAAGACTACATGCATTTTTGCAGTGGGAAAGAATGTTAGTTAGCATGCTTATGGTAATATTTTACTATAACCACCCCAATGATGCCTTTTGGTGTAATTTTAGCAAAAGAAATTTCTCAAATCACACCAATTTTCCAATTGGCATTCTTTTGTTAATTTATTTTGCATTATTTTAGCCTTGGCCATCAAATTATCATTTTTAGAATCTTCATCCATTTCCAGACAAATTGGAATAAAATCTATTGTGGATTTTTGCCTGGAATATTTCCAATAGTACTTTATCTTGGAGAACAAGTTTTGAGAGTTTTAACCCAAAAGCACTTAGTTTCCTAATTGGGAGTTGAAAAAGGAAGCTAAATAAATTATAAAATAACATATTTAATGTGTATTATTATTTATGTAGAATTGTATTTTCAGATGAAACAAAAGTCAGAGCCATTCCATAAAATTGGAGAAGGTTCAGAAAATTTAATAAAATATCAAGAATATTTCATCAAAATTTTATTATTCCCCTTCAATGGCTCTTTACCAAATCCAATTTTTCAACTATTAGTTCTCCTTGTTTTTTTGATATAAATCATTTGCACAATAGTTTCTTGTTACCTTATCTCCTTCTTAATAGCTTTTTCGCAAGCCTTCCCAATCATATTGATCCTAACTCTCTTCAATCAAAATTGAAAACCAAAAAACTCAAAAACTTTCTGCTGCTTCCTTTTTTGAGTTCTAGAATGTGAAAATAACATGAGTCCTCTGGGAATTGAACCCATGTATGTGATATGCATGCCAGGTTTTCTACAAAATTTACTGAGGAAAATTTCTCCCTGTTTATTAATCTATTCTTTTGGATTTTTTGATAATTTTATTTTCATTTTTTATTATGAATGAGTAACCTACTAATACATGCAGGTACTTTGGCCCAGAAGACTTCATGAAGGAATGTGTCATATCTGAAAATTCAGCTCCTTTCTCCAGATTTTCTATTCTCTGATTCTATGATGTAACCTTCAATTTTTCCTGTTTCTTTAAATGATAAATGTTGCATCAATTCCATCCTTACATCATCATTAGCCTTATTGCTTGTTTATTTCCTATCAAAAATCTCTCTAAAATCACATGGGTATTTTTCAAACCTCTGAAAGTCAACCAATCACTATATGATATTATTACACTATCTAGCAGTTCCTGTTTTAGCTCAAGCATTGAGCCCAGGGATGTGTTTTTATATCTGTCATACTATTTTGATTCTCAGTTCTTGATTTCATCAAATATTCTCAAGCATTTTATCCGTATTCTCATAACTGAGCACATAATTACCATAGTTTATTAATTACTTAATAATTCTCTAAATATGTCATATCCAAGTCCCCAGCTTCTTTTTTTACTCCTCTATCTTTTTCTGAAGTGATACTCCATTTGGTGCAGAAATGATAAGTAGAATATTCAATTATCCTATATCTTTTTTAATTACTAGTCTAATTGCCCCTCAATGTGGGGAGGATGCTCCTTTTCCTTGGGCGTGTACAAATTTTACTTTTCTGAATGTCAAATTTTGACATAAAGACAGGATTCAACAGGTGCATTGTTGGGATTGGTAATTGAATGGGATTCCAAGCTCCACTGGGGCAAAAAAACACTGTTTTTTAACAAGGGTGAAAAATCATACCAATGCAAGAACAGAAATTCTGGCCAAGAAAGGGGCCATATTTTATATTTATTAGATGCTTGTTGTTTTTGAATACTTTCCAGCCCTTTGTACTTGGGCTTATAGTTTAGGTTATTCTAGTGGCAATTTTCTTAATTTTTTTCCCATCATTGAATCTGGAGTGCCTCTATGATTCCTCAACAACTCCATTAAACTCTTTGTGTTAAAATTTCTTCATCAACCTTTTTTTTGAAACCCTTTAGAAATATTGCTCTGATTTCAAAAACTTGTAGGCACTGGTAAGCCAGAGGCACAATTTTGGCTGTGGTGAATCAGAGGATGCTAGGATGTGCATGCAAGGAATGCTGTTTGTAGTAAATTAACTTTCTAATTGAATCTTCTTCAAAAGCAGTGTGAGAATTATGCCAACTTACTGCCCTTCTCAATGTTTGAAACCTTCCTGCTGAGAAGTTTTTTTCCAGCCAAAGAATATATTCAATTGGCCAAAGTAGTGGCCAAAATCCTTTTGTACATATATTTTCCCTAATCATGTTGCTCCATCTCTGCTTCAGGCCTCATAAGAAGTTTTTATTCAATTCAAATATACATTTTGCTCCATTTTTTGAGGGCTCCATATCTTATTCATTGTATTCCTTACTCGCTGCTTGCAGCTAACCTCACGCAGAATCACCAGCAGCAAATTCTGAATGTTTGGTCATACCTTCCTTTCAAAGTTTTCTTGCCTTGCTGCCCTTCGATTACACCATTTACTATCTTGTTGGTGAAATATTTTGCATCACCTTCTTAGGATTTTGTTTAATGATCACTTACTTTCCAATAGCAAAATTGCGGAGCAAGCAGTAACTTTGCAGTTATCACCGACCGTACAGGGAATGATACATAGTTATCTGTTTCATGATATGGCTAATTGAGGGTCTTGTCTTAGATGATAACACTGGCACTTTGCACTCAAATTATTAAAATCTTCTCTTGTCCATTCTGCTGCAATAAAAATTAGTTATAATTGTTAACACGTTTGACGTTTAATAGAAAACAGACTTTTATTTCAAAAGTTTAATGAACCTATGTCACCAAATCAACTCACACGCATAATTTCAACTCAGCCGTTACGAGGCGTGATTAACTCGTGTTGAGTCGGACTGCTCAAGTCGAAGAGGAGGTCCATTGGCGATGCATCAATCCAAGCAAGGTCAATGCTTGCTCTGAGCGTTCTGGCTAGCTGGGGAAGATGTTAGAAATTAGGCATGAACAAGCGAAAATATCCTCGGCGAAGCGGTCTTAACCTGGGGATCGATCAACATGGCCGATTACTTTTCACAGCAGTATTTGGCATTCTTTGTTACAAAAAAGGGGTGAGAAGGCTTGTCAAATCACTTGGCCAGATTTGAGAAATCTAGATTTCGGGTGACGCTGAAAGATTGTAAACTTTATTCTCGCTTGTGCTGATCCTTCGAAGGTAAGTAATTTGTCGTGAATCTGTTGAGAGGAATACTGAACCATCTGGCCCGTACTGCCTTCGGTCAGTGGGGCAGAACTGACGGTACACGCACTTTGACATACCAACTAGATGAACATGAAGTTACATCCGGTGGCGAACTTGACATTTCTACCTCAACCGGCTGGGTGCTAGGAGCTCCACCTGCACTGCATTCATGAACCCATGATCATGGGTCTCTAATAGGGCACATGTGTAACCGACTCACAAAGCCACTGCCCTCATCTCATGTCTTCATGTTACAGTACAAGCTTGGAAAGTGAAGACCCGCAAGGGCACTGTCTAGAGTCTAGACAGAGTGCGGGCGAAAATGCTGCATAGCGCATAGTCAACTGGCTATTGGCATACCAGCAGCTCCCCACTAAAGAGCGGTAAACCGAGACCTACGCCTATAGATGCTTGAGCATCAAGCTGGTAAGGTCAGCGGGGATTCTTCAGTTCGTCCAGCACTTGGGATGGATGGACGAGGTCCATGATATCCAAAATTCATACAAGTAAATATTTACGCATGTAGTAGCGAGATGAACATCAGATACGCTTGAATTCAAACTGAGACTGTTGAGGGGCCTTGCGCTGTTGCACACGTTAGCACCTAAATATGGCCGGACCTACATACTTACATATAGCCTACATTCGCCCGTGAGTAAGGCGACGAGTCTGATCAATCTTCGACCGATGCGTTAGATTCGATTCCGCATTGAAGACCCGCTGTAGTTAAGTTTCACTGGCAAGCGAGACTGCTTTGATACTTGCTCATTCAACGTCTGAGCCGAAGTTGCCTCTCAATGTCGAAGACCAGTGGATGCAATCTGCTCTGAGCTCATTGGGGACTTCATGCTTGGTCGCCCGGCTTAGCCATGGCCCATGATAGTCGTTGCAGGTCGATGTGTGCGATGCACCACGCATATCATGAATGCATGTGTCTAGCCATAGCGACAAGGTCACCGTACACGGCGGTGCCTTTCATTTCAACCAAACCACGAGCCACTATGTCAACGTACACATACATCATCATATCAAAGAACATAGTGCTAGTAGTCAGTTGTCGCGTAGATGATGTCTTTATGTACATAAACATCATAGTTTATGGATTCGAGGCTCGTATTGAGTCGACATCTTCAGAGCAAACTGCGAGCCCGGGCTATGTGTCATACGTAAATCGGCGAATGTGGTGTAGTACGTCTTGGATATGTCCTGGGATGTGTATGACTAGGGTTGCAACAGGTTGCAACACGGAAGCTGAGTCCATATATTTATTTATTTACGCACATAAATACGTTCCGCTTGACGATGCTCCTATGTCGTTGAAGATATGTTTATGATACGCAAAACAGCTTAAGTTTGGCGTGATGCATGATGAGACCGACCAAAACGACTTGAGATAAAGTGGAGATCAAAACAGTTAGATGGATGTCAGTGTATGGATACTTTGTCATAAAGCCGTGGCATGGCCCGGCCGCGAAGCTCTACACATCTCATGTATCTCGCTGGCACCTGATGGCCCGCTGTGCTTTTTGACCAGCCAACCAAACTTGTCGGCCGTAGAATGCTGACCCAGTTAGGATGTGTGAGTGTCGCAAAAGTTTTATAAAAGCTTTGTGATAATGAAGCCAATCGCTGTACGTAAATATTTATGTACACAAATGTTTATCGGAAGGACTAGATAGTCGTGGGGCCTGGGCAGGCATCAGGTTCATGGGGGTCTCCTCGCACCCTGGGGAATCTCGGGAGAGTCGAACTTTTAGGGGGTCGTGAGGAGGGTCATCAGCCTAGCTAGATGGTACCACGAAGTAAATATCTACTGTGGAATGACGGAATGACTTCCTCCGCTGATAGCAACATCAGCCACTTTTTTAAACAAGTTTCTACGGAAGTCAAACATGCATACATAGCCCCCCTCCCCAATTAGCTCCCATTGCTCAGCTGATGCCACAATGCAGATGGATGATGGTTTAGACGAAATCATGGAGCGGCCACGATCCATCTCACCCCCTTCAGGTTTACATGTACGCCGAGCAGTATGATGAGATGACAAGATGCTGATACATACAATACACACTCCTCGGAGGGGTCATACGGATCCCGGCTCATACCAGTAAATCAGGGCTGATGGGAAAACTCTGAAGACGCTTTCTTCCTCAGCAGACCTATCGCCATGACTTCCCATGATCTCTGTTTCAGTGCACCATCGATTGGTGGATCATTCGATTCTTTCAGCACAGTTAGCCATAAATATGTATACATTTTTGTCCAAATTTCCATCACGATACATCATTTGCTATGCATGTATCTTGCTTTCACCTCCTCCTGAATATTTACACTGAGGTCCGTCCGTTGGACCAGCCTCCGTCCAACAAGATCTAACCCAAACCAATCTTATCTAACAAGATTGCGAATTGTCGATTGTGCAATTGAAAAATTTGCCATCCTAAAGTTCACGCCCGTTCTCTCCTGCTCTTGCGACATTCATACACAAGTTTACACCCTCGCTCTCTTTGCCCTTTCACCCCTTAGGAGCCTGATTTGCTTCCTGGTTCACTTGGTGTGATCCCTCCTTGGGCTTGACATTTTCCCCTTCAGCCTTGTTCAAGCATTTTCTCTACCGTAATCATTTCCTACCTGAGCTCGGGCTCATACTCCCTCCTGCCAATCCCCGACTAGTCACAGATAACTTTGGGCGATTTCCGGCTCCTTTTCGCTGCCTTTTCTCCCATGCAAAACCCTCTCGGTATATCAGGCCGCAATTGCTTCCTCGGTTCCTTTCTGTATCTCTATCGTTCCGAAAATTTTCCAACTGTTTTTTTTCCGTGAGACACCTGGTGGAAAATTTGCTCTCCCTATTCTCCCCGTTGCCCTGATCGCCCGAGCCCATAAATTTCAAATTTCTCCTCCCAATTGAGATTGTTCTTTTGAAACATATGTACCTACTAATCGACAACATATTTCTTACTATTGGCTTGAGCCAAGGACCTTAATTCCTTACCATGTATCGGTTTATTAAACGCATTGGGAATGGGGCCTTTGGTGAGTGTTCTCACCTCACCAAGGAAAAACATCAAGCATTATTCCTAGCCTTAGATCGCCATTCGGTCCCATTTATCGTTTTGTTCAATTTTTTAACAGGTGAAATATATTTGGGAATCGATCTCAAGACGAATGAAGAAGTGGCAATCAAGGTGGAACCCCTGGAAACCAAAGATCCCCAATTAAAGAATGAGGCTAAAATTTACTCTGTCTTATACGGCTCTGTCGGATTTCCGTAAGCTAGGGATTCAGGAAATCGAATGAAAGATTACTCCAGAAATATTTGAATGAAAAATCTACAGAGAAGTAATGCTTTCGTGCCACTGCAGGGAAACTGATTTCATACACCACCCTTTTTTTGGCACGGATCGAACAGCTCATTAAGATGGATAGGTGTCGGAAGCCGTTATACAGCCTTGGTGATGGACCTTCTGGGATTCAGCTTGGATAAACAATTTAGCTCAAGGGGTAAATTCAGCTTGAAGACTGTCTTAATGTTGGCCGACCAAATGGTATGTTATCTCGAACTTGTGCTGTTGTGTATTTCAAGGATAAAGTGATCAGCTTGTCTAGAGGAAAGATAGAGCTTGAACTCATGGGGAGTGATTTTAAAAAATTACATGCAAAGCTTTTCCGCTTAGAACAGCTGCACAGCGCTGGCTTCATACATCGTGATATCAAGCCAGGAAATTTCTTAATGGGACGCGGCTCGATGTCGAATGTGGTCCATCTTGTAGACTTCGGCCTCTCTTGTCGCTATCGATACGATGGCTACGAGCATATACCATACACGGAAGGCCAAGCATTAGTTGGAACGGCATGCTACTCTTCAATATCTACTCACCTGGGAATCCAGCAAACTAGAAGGGACGATCTGGAGTCATTGGGTTACATGTTGATCTCCTTTCTCACAGGACATTTACCCTGGCTTGGAATACGTGCCGAAACAAAGCAATTAAAGCATAGCATCATGGCAGAACGTAAAATTCGAACACCACTGGAAAGTCTATGTAGAGGCCTTCCCGAAGAATTTCTGATCCTTTTGTCTTATTCTCGCTCCCTCAGGTACAAGGACAGGCCTGATTATGAGTATCTTCGAAGGATGTTCAAAAGTCTGCTTATCAGGAAAGGCTATCAAATGGATATGGTTTTTGACTGGTCCTAGAAAGTAACAATATAATGAGCCCTGATTTTTCACCTTAAATTATTCTTGTGTTTAAATTGTGTGGTGCCTCAATTCACTTGTCTTTCCACAATGTCTTTAGTTGAATTTTTAAAGTGCATAATCTATTACTTCTGTTGTATGATGAATAAAATTTTCATATAATTCCCTGAAATATTATCAGAAGTCACACTAGGAGATATGTTGTGTTTAATTCTGGAGCTGGAATCCATAGCTCCGAATTTCATCACTCAAGCCCTTTTTGGAAGATCAAAAAAAACTTGAAGTCATTTCCTGCGTAGGAGTCAATAAATATGAAAATTCAAACAATTTTGAATTGTGAATACTTCAGGGGTGTTACAACACATTGGTTTGTAGGATGCATAAACCAACTATGGCAAAATGAAACATTCTGGTAACAGGTGGCAATAAAAGGACAGAGAAAAGTGAATGAAAAACCATTGTTGCTCTTGAAAAACAAAAGAGAGAATACAGGAAGGCCAAAAATACAACAAGAGGGGAGTTTTTCTTGGGTTGATAAATTTTCTTTGAATGTATCTCTCAATATACAAATGCTAGTTCAAACTCTACTGGAATTTATGAATATATCTTGAAGTCAGATTAGTGTGAAAGAATTAAATGATAAAAATTGCACAAGATTTTTCCACCTTCTGAAGAGCAAAAAAATAAGAATAATCTAAAACTTTTTTATGTTTTTCAAAATCATAAAAATTGATTTCAGTCAAAAAAATTATTTTCTTGAAAAAAAGGTTTCATTGAAATTACAAGATTCCTAGTATCATACTGGCATTCAAAGCATTTTGCATGAAAATTTAGACTGGAGAACAATTCCAGACCTGCTTACAGAAGACCTGAAAAATCTCACATGCATGCCTTCATCAGAACCTCTCAAAATGTCACAACCAGTGTCACATCCTTTCAGTTGTGGATGGGCAAAAGTCATCACAAAAAATTGCCTCAGTACCAGACCCTTGTCTTAAATAGTCTTCCCGGTGTGGTGGCTATTTATAGACATGAATAGAGAGGCTCAGAAGTGGACCATCAGAAAAATAGGGCTAAGAAGTTGGCAGATGCAGGATCCATGACACAATAGCAGCAAAATCTGAGCCCAACCTTTTTCCTGGTCCAGCAGAGGCAGAGGAATGCTCAGCAGCAGGTGGATGCAGGATCTGCGGCACAAAGGAAATAATTCTGAGCTTAAATCTTGCCTATTGTGGCAGTGAAAGGCTTTGCATCCCAGATAGATTGTTCCAGGCATATTCTGCAAATTATGGACTTAGGATATTGAAATTTGAACTGTATGTATATAGGTGCAGAGAAGCTTATGGGAAAATAAGGCAATCAGCAGACTATTGAGTATGTGTTCTAAGACCAATCATGGGGTATGTGAGAGGGTTGTGGACCAGGAAGGTGATTTCTCAAACAATAGTGTGTGAATTTTGAGGAAAGGGTATGTGGAGATCAAAGGGGATCTGCCAAGGAGGATCAAAGGAGATCCTCCAAGGTAGGCATATTGGGGTAGACCTACTGGTAAGACTATTGGAGATTTCAAGCAATGTTGAAGATGTGTATACAGACTGATTGGGGCTAGGAAGATAATAGCTTGGATTATTCAAATTAAATTGCAGATGTGCATAAGGAGGAAAGATGGTGCAGATTGGTCTTTTTTCAATTTTGGTTCTTGTTCTTCTATTCCAATTTGGGGTTTTATGTATAAGGCCATTTCATATACCCATCAAGGCAGGGAAATAAAACAATTCAGGAATTCCTCAGAGTAGAGGTCTTATCTTATCAAAAATTATTATGTATAGGTAATTCTTAAAAGAAGAGCAATAGCACAAACAAGAAATAAAGGATGAAGTAAGGGTTGTCTTTCAGGGAAATCATTGCGGGGTTGTGTCTAGGGAATCTTATGGAGCAGTTTCTTAGTCCTTATTAGTAGAGGCTTCTAAAATCAGGAAAAGATTCAAATTATTCCTGGACCAGAGAAGGATTATGGCCAATATTTAGTTCTTTCCACTCTTTTGCACCACACTGGCTCACTCAGTCAACCCATACAGCTTGTTTCATTGTTCTTCTTGTGAACCCAGTCTCAAGCTTCCTATCCCTGTCTCTCCCAATATCTATTTTATCCTCAACTGAAATTCTGCTCCTAAAATCCCAAGTCTAAACAAAACCTCAAGCACTGACATTTTTGCCTTCTGCTTTCCTCAACATCAGTTGAACTCCTCAGAATTCTGGAGGTCCTAGAAACCAGCCACATTGAGTTTTATATTGAGGGAATTATTTTTCTCATGAGGCTAACCATTGAACTCACATGAATTCCATGTTTCAAGGATATAATCCACTCACTCTGAAACCCTGAAATGCACATGGGTTTCAAATATTTGGAGATATTCATATTTGGCACCTCATTTGTTTGGAGAGTTTTTGAAAGCTCCCCAAAAATATTTTTTAGAAGGGTTGAAAGTTCTTAAACCCCTTTGAAATTCCCTCAAAAATCAATAAATCAACAAAAAATGGCTTCTTTCTCTCCGGTTTTGACCCTTATTTTTAAGGTCTTTCTTAATTATATTTTTATTTTTGAAGCAGCATTATTTTTTCGATATATCCAAGATCTTGAAAAATATTTTTGGGGACTTTTCCCATTATTTTTCTCCTCTCAAAAAATTACCAAGTGTCAAAATATTTATAAAAAATGACATTTTTTAAAATATTTTTTAATCTCCTTCTGTTTGTGTTTTCATGATTTTTGTATGGAAGTTCTGTAAGAAATTTATAAAAATCAGAAATTATCATGAGGGATATGTCTGGAATCATTTAAACCCCTCAAATTCCATCTCAAGCCCATAAAATAGCACCATGAGGGGTTGTTTGGGGGTCCATTTTTTGTACCTTCACAAAGTATTTTTGATTTTTTTTTAAAAATTCAAACCAATTTTTTTCACCCTTTATAAAAATTATTTAATTATTTTAGAGGCATTGAAAATTAATCAAAGAATTATTATTGTTTATTCCCTTGAGTTTTAAAAATTTATAATCTGACCTCTTTGGATTATTAACACATCAATTGAAGGGAGGCTGAACACACAAAAAAAGTTTGAACATATATATTAATAATAAAAAAAATCAATCATAAAATTTTATTAGATTTGTTTTCCTCCCAGACCCCCTAGGATTGAAATAAAACTCCATCCCAAAATCTAAATTTATCTGAATCAAAGGGACTCACATTTTGGATTCCTTCCTTGCAAAGCCCTGCCAAATTGGATATGATTTTGGGGTTGGCCAAGGATGAGATTGAAACCTGAATGAAAATATTTTCTGAAAATATTCTAAAAGAATAAGAAATATGGGTGAAGTCTAGGAAATTTCAGTTTTCAGGGAATTAAGTGGGAAATTAGTAGAGGGCATCAAAGAAGATAAAAAAAAGTCCCTGGTTTTTTGAAATTTTGAGCAAGGAGGAAGCTATGGCAAATAAATTTAATCATGAATTTTATGGGAGCTTGTAAAGACAGTTTTTTGAGGTACCTTCTAGCTTCTTTAGAACTTTCATCCCAGAAATCTTGCAAAAATTTTCAGTTTTTGAAGAGTAAGTTGGAATCCATTTCATTGATCCTTTCTTTTCATATTACACTCCAATCTTCTGATTTCTGGTCCAAGCTGATGGTTGCTTCTCTGAAACCACAGTTTTCATCTCCTATGGCATCTTGAACATAGGATATACAGGGAATGGGTTTTCTGGGAAGAAAATGTCTTTGTATTGAAACTGAATTAAAAAAGTCAGATTGATGTCAGGATTGAAAAAAATATATATATTTGATAAATTACTTGATTCATAGCCACTTCATAAAAGATTCCAGGTGGTGAGTAAGAAAATTTAGAAAAATAAATATTATTGAAAATAGAATTAATTCATTGGATTAATGAATAATTAATCAAAGGAAGAAATTGGTACTCACAAATAAACCTTCACTAGTTGCAGTGGGTATAATTGGTACAAAGGATTATTTCCCCCATTGCTAGAAATGATTTTTTTCCTGGTTGGTAAAATTTATTGGTTCCCCATTTGCCTACAATTTGCATTGTCATCATCATAGTTTTTTTCATCCTCTGGAGTGTTCCTGTCAGGTTGCTAGTAATTCCAGAGCAACCTTTCAAAGAACCAAAAACTAAAAAATTCACAGAATAAATGTTTTTGTGCCAAGGAGTAGGGAAACTGAAAATATAATGGCAAATTTGAATTCCCCACCCAAATTTAGGTATGTTCACTTGCTAAGCCCACCTTTAAGTTCCTACTCCTTAACTCATTAAAATAATATATTTGATATGGCCAAAAAATCCTGGCACCCCATTGGAATTTTTTGGCCAACATGATATTTCACATACATTCTTACATATAGTTTTTGCGCCTAAAATTCTTAGAGAATTGAAAAATTGTGTATAGTTTATAATTTATGAGCTAAAAGGGTTTTTTTCAAAATTCCCTCATGGAGCCACAAAATCTGTGCCCCTCCACATGTGGTATACACACCTCTGAACTACCCTTCCTGCAAAATGCAGATCATTCCTGCATGCAGAAATTCAGATCTGCACATCTGAGATCTGTGACAAAAAGAGAGTGAAAACAGGTATGACATGTAATGACTACAACCTAGAAGGATCATCCATGCAGATTTAGGAACCTGAAACATGCATAGTAGATGATCCAAAACCACAAAAAATAAAATAAAAGTGTGGAAAATCAGGGTAAAAACAACTTAAAAATAATAAAAAATTGATGGAATGTGCCACAAAAGTAACAGATCCAGATCTTTGAGGATAAAAGAAAATCTTAGCAGATCAGTCAATTAAATGATGAAAATACCTAAATGATCAGCTGATTTTAAACATTAAATGCTAACCACTGATAATTTTATTAAAATAAAAACATTCAAAGAATGAATAACTTGCAGGATAAGCAAATTAGAAAATAAACACAAAGACTGATCCTGATACAAAAACCATGCACTGATACTACATATCAAGGATCAGCTGAGCTAAATAACTGAGAGGAATTTCAAATAAAGCTGTGAATTGCCTTCTAGCTTCAGTTCATGTTTCCTCCCATCTCTATGCACCCTGAGGAGGATCTCTTTCACATGACCACCTCATGTACTATAGGGAAATCTTAGATGATGGTGAGCACAAATGTGAGAATTCTGGTTGAAAGGGAAGCACAATCATAGTGAAGCTAACCAAAAGGTGCACAAATTTAGTTCAGAGTTCCAAATACTTGCAGAGGGATGAATTTTTCAAATCTAAGGAAACTAATGCAAAGTACAATGTGATAACTTGACCTCCAAAAAGATGCAAGAATGTATGAAATTAACTAACTTAGGAAACAATATTCAGGTGTAATTCATGGTTCTTATAAGGTAACTGGAGGTGCCTAGGTACAACCTGATGGAAATTTTTCTACAGCTAGAGAGCAATGACACAATGAATGACAGGAATGGAATGGGTAGAATAAATACATAGTACAGTTTTTCTGAGGTTTTAGGGTAAGTAGAAACAATAGAAAATGTGAGTAAATAGACATAAAAGGAGGAAAAGGTGAAATGCAAGGAACTGTAAGGGTAATGCAGATGGATTAATTTAGTTATGCAGGGTGTGGGACTAGGCCTTAAGCAGATGTTTCAACTGGTATGGCTTTCTATACAACATACAATCCAATATGGGTAGTGTTACCAAGAATGGGATAGATAAGCTCAAAGATTGAAGAAGAAAGGTTGATTGGATGGTTGACTGATCATTGGGCGGAACATTAACAATTGCAGGGATAGAATTAGTCACTAAATTATTTATATCACTTGTGTATAAGCTGGAGGGAGTAATAGGACATGCTCATAATAGGGCATATTAGAAATAGAAAACCTGCCATTTATTTTTGAAAAAACTAGCCATTTTAATGGTGGGTTTCTGAAATAAAAATACCCACTTACTGTTGTATTTCAAAATGGTGTGTTTCATGGAAATGGAGGATTTCAAACATCAACCCCCCCATTTATGCAACATCCTTCCATCAAATGCAAAACAACCCATCCAATTATCAACAAATCATCAACCATGACTAACTCAAATCATCTCACTCCTCATTTCAGCCTACTAGATTCCAAGGACCTCAATCCTACCAGCTACTAGAGATGATAAAAAGTTTGAAGTAAAAATAAGATGAAATGCCAGGTATATGATTTGGCTAAAAGGGGTAAATTTATTTATATATTTATAAAATAAATTCAAATGGAGGAGCAAAGACCTTATTGGATTTTTTGAGCCCTCCGGAAAACAGTTATATTTACTTTTTGGACAATATACAAGCAATTTTGGTGCCTGTGGGGTTTACAAGGATTCTTTTCAAGAAGGATGTGTATAATTTCCTTGGTGGTTGGGTTCTGCAAAAACCACAAAAGGGGTATAAGTCAGCAGGATCACTTACTATGTATAGATCCAGACTTATTCTTGATGGATGGGCAAATATGAAAGTATTAAGGGTGCTGGAAGTTGGTACTGGGGCAGGCTGAATGGTTGGATGATGATTTGGCCAAAAAATAAGGATTAAAGAGTTTTGGTCTATAATTTTATCAGAAAGTGGTCCAGGATCCCTCATTTATTTCTTATAAGGGTTTTATCTCTTGAGGAAGAAAATCTCTGAAGCAATAATTACTATATGACTGGATGAATGAGCTAGAAATGGCTGGGGGAGGGGCTCTTATTTATATTGTTTGGGTCCCCTCATGGTACAGCCTTTTTACCAGCCAAATGAGGGTGAACTAGGCTAGTTCTGAGGCCAAGGGACTACTAGTGTATTTTTGTGGACCTTCTCTAGCTGATAAAGCAATATGGAAAGCCCTATGTCATCATAATTGGGGATTGATACACGTTTCTGTACCCTTAATGACCTCACTGTATGGGCCAAAGAGGTAAAATTCAATTAATATTTTAAAATATAAGCCATGGCTTCCTGAGGCTAGGGGTGTGAACACATGCTCTGGGACCCTCATTCTGAAGGATTACTCCAAGTATTACACTCTCCTGTCCATATTGGTGTGATTAAAGTCACTTAATCAGGCAGTAAGCCCTTGGCTGTGACTAGTTACGTCAAGTCTTCTTTGTACAAGGTACAGAGGAGGTTGTATTGGTACCTAGTATTTTGTGAGCAATTTAGCACAAAGATAGGCCACTGTGTATCCTTAGTGTACACTCTCAGGGTGTTACTGTAATTACTATGTACCCTTTTGGGGTCCAAATCCTGCATACAGCTTCCCTTACAGGGGCCCTGACAACCTTTGGGATGGTTCAAAAAAAGGGTGCAGGGCCCATTTTTTTGGATTTTTAGTATGTTTAGGTACTTTCATACTATTTCACACCACACAGTGGCGCTCTTTGGGCCCCATGTGGTGTGTATATGAGGTACCCCACAGCCCCATTTCTGCTTTGGGAGACGGCAGCATCTCAGGGATCTGATGGGCAACTTGGGGCAACGGCCCGGTTGGTTGCCAGGAGCTTGCACAAGGTAGTCGGTCAACTGATTGCAGGGCCAGGGACTGGTAGAAACCACTGAGCAAGGTAGTCACTTGACTACTTACAGGCTGGTTGGTAGCAACTACCCGCGGGTTAGTCAGTAGCAACTTCCTTGCGCAGTAGTTGCCATCTAGCAACTACCTCAGGCTCAGCCAAGGTAGTCACTCAACTGCTTGCAGAGCCAGCGTGTGCCATAGCTCAATTGTGCAGTTGTGGAGGTTCTGCGGCTGCGCGCAGGGTTATTTACAAAACATGTTTTTTGTCCATAACTCCAAAAATAAACATAATTATGGGTTTCTGACCAAATTTTTGGTCAGAAACCCAGACCTGCAGATGTGATGGGTGGGGTACACAGGTATGTAATGGTTATACCTGAAGGAGCAGGAAATGAGGGGTGGGGCCAGTGGGTGACCCTAGCTGAATTGGCGCCAGGAACTAATTTATGCAATAATATTCCTCCTTTTCTCATTAATTAAGATTTTTTTATCTCATTTTTGGTTTAATTTTTTAATCCTGTAATTTTTATTTTTATTATATATATTTACCGTTATTATTTATTATATATATTTTGTTGGAGGCTTTAGTCAGTTATTTCTGAATAGTAGCCAGTTGAAACCTCATTATTTACCAATCCACACCTTTCTCATCACCTGGTCTAGGTCTATTCAATACCAACCATTATCTCTCTAACATCAAAAAATCCCTCAGCCAACTCAACCTCAACCCAAGCCAAAAACAAAAAGACATTGGAAATGAAACTTGTAAGAAAATCTCCCTACACTATTGACAAAAATAGAAACAATCCAGAGAATCCCCACTCAGCTTGAAATCATATTCACTATGAATGGTATTGATCATCTCAGCTGATTCAGAAAATTGATCAAGGAAATTAGGATCCTTCAATTCTTTGGCAGCCACAACCACTCCAACTACCACCAGCCATTTCAAGCATCATCATCATCATCCAGGCCAAAGGAACAATCATCCCTCACTTCAAGAAGTTGAAGATCAACCTGCATCCAACAATCCTCATCCACCTCCTAGGGATGAAAGACTAGATCCATCTCAAGATCCAAACTCAAGCAATCCACCACTCAATCATCATCCTCAACTACTCTTGATTTGAAATCTATCCCAACATGGCTTGAGATTGAGGCGGGTCTTTTGGCTCCTACACTGTCCTCCATCCAGAAAAATCTCTGAGGAGTAATTTGGTAAGTCAACAAGGCAATTGGGCTCCTGTGATACTGTAAGCGGCTTTGCTTCATCATCCATCCATCCAATTTCCTACCCAAAAATTGATCAATCATCTTGATCCTAATACAGAAATCCTTGCTATTCTCCACTCCATCAAAGGTGTCAAACCCCTTGCATTGTGTGGAGCTAACACATCACACACTAAAGAGCAGGCCAAGTTTTCTGATGCTTTGAAAAAGGCTGGGATTATCTTTATTGGGCCACCCAGTTTGGCCATCATCAGCATGGGATCTAAAAGAAAATCAAAAGAGGTTGGTCACTTCAGTATCATTGTAGTAATCTTCCTGTGTGCCACATCATCATCAGCTGATAGATTAGTTTAATTGACCTAAAATCCAGTTGCACGCCTCTGATCCTTTTCAAACTGGTGAGTCTCCTCATTCAACCAATCCTTGCATCCAGAACTCAATTTTATCTTTGATAATCATTCACCCAAAGATCCTACTGAATTAAAAACATTTTTAGCTCTCATCCTTCTCCATCCTAGGGTTGCACTCTATTATCCACTCTTCTGCATGTCAATGATGATCATCACATTACTGACAATAGTCTCTTTTTTTTTTGTTAGGGTCATCAACCAATATATTTTTTTTTTGATGTTTGTTGATCATCCAACTTGATGATAAGATAAGTAATGATGGTTTTTTTACCTACTTTTTTTTGATTGGGTTTTATTATAGGTTGTCTGTAAATGAATTTCACTTTTCTTTTTGAATCTATCCAATGCAAAATCACGTTTGAGCCCTTGTTATTTCCACACCCATCCTTTTTCTACAACCCCAATTCTTCTCCAAAAAAAACCTCAAAATTTTATACAAGAATGAAATCCCTTCTTGTTCCTGACCCCAATGAAGGTATGTGGATGGGAGGGAACAAAATTGGAGGATATTATTTGACAAACATACAGAGAAACAGCAAGAATAGGGATTGCAAACCTCAAAATGATTTACAATGAATTGAGTCGCTCTTGATCCTCACTCCAATCAAATTATGTGGATTGGAGGGGATTATTTGACAAAAAGAGACATGGAAAGAAAAGGATTTGTCAGCAAAAATTAATTTCATTGAGTCCAACTTATCAGCCACCAAGTTGATTCCCCCAAATTAATCCAAGTTTTTGATAACAAAGCAAGTGTAGATTGACATTGAGTGGCCATTTTTTGTACTTGGCTTGATAGTTCTTGAATTTCTCCCTCATTTGTTTGGATGAAATATCCAGCCTAACTTTTTTATTATTATTTAGTTCATTGGCAATCAGGAGATAACCATTAAACTTAGAGGATGGAGGTTGGCAAACTCATTTTTCATTTTCCAATCCAAAGCAAGCTTCCAAGTTCAAGGTAATTTTGAGCCGGTTTACCAGGATAATGTGATTAGCTCTCTTGAGCTAACTAGAGCACTTGGAAGCTGATGGTTGAGGATATTTTTTTGTAGAGTTCCTGGAGGATGTTTGGTTTTGTGCATTGGATTTTTTTTGACTTTCAGGGTGAGGTTTCCTGAGTGGCCATTAGAAAGGGGTAAGAGGGATGAATTGATGAGAGCAATAAAGCAATGAGAGTGAGGAAGTGATAAGATCAATAAGTGATGAGAGTGAGGAAGTAATGAGAGCAATAAGTTGATGAGAGTGAAGAATTGATCATAGCAATAAAGTGATGAGAGCAATAAGTGATGAGAGTGAGGAAGTGATGAGAGAAATCAAGTGACAAGAGTGAGGAAGTGATGAGAGAAATAAAGTAATGAGAGAAATAAGCAATGAGAGTGAGTAAGTGATGAAAGTGATGAATCAGAATCCTCCAATGACATTGGAGGTAGAAGGAGTTGAGAAACCAGGGGTTTATTATGTGGACCAATACATGGATGGATACCTGGACATGTGTGGCTGAGCTTGCAAAACCTTTAAATAATTTATCTGAAAAAAACCATTTATTTTCAGGTAACTATGAAATTTCTGATGTGAAACAAGCGGGTCTTTTTGATTTTAAATGGTGTTTTAGAAATTTGGGTATTTTTCTGAAACCCTCCATTAAAAAAATTGTGGGTGGGCTAACTCTGATAAACCTTGATGAGATTTTTGATTTCCTCAACCTTATAGGCTAAGGTAGATGGTACTGAGGAATAGAATATGTCAAAAATATGATTTAGAAGAGAAAAAATGAAATTGGAGCATGAAATTGCCCTGGTATAAAAACTGCAAGCTCCTGAAAGTATTGCGTAAATCTCAAATCACTTCTTGCATCACTAAAAATTAGTTGATACCCCTAAATACTACTTTAATTAAATTTTTAAATCAAAATGTTGCCCTCTATTTTTTGTTTTGATCACTTTATTTTCCAAAAAGATCAATGCATAACCAGTACCACCACTTGAGGAATTTTAAATAAATGCAATCCTTTTAAACTTTGCAAGGTGGCTTGCTCATTCTCCCTTAGTAATTTACCATTCAATACTCCAATAGCCTCCACAATTGAGGGTTTCAGTTGTTGTTTGGCACCAAGGGTTAAATACCAAATAACACCATAACCAGAGTTCAAATTCCTTGGTGAGCAATCCTTAGGTGAGCAAGGATTAAGTATTGGAATAAAAAATAATAGATTGATGTTTGTTTTCCAGTACTATCAAGGTTTCAGAGGTACACTACAGGTACACCACCACCACCACCACCACCACCACCACCACCACCACCACCACCACCGTATTTTTGATCACCAACCAAGAAAAAGATGACCCAGGTTTGGAGCAAGGTGTGAGGTGAAGTGATTTCATTTGAAGAAGCAGAAGAAGAAATAAATGAAATACAAAAGGAAAGGAGAATGGAACAGAAGGAGGACAGGAAGGAATCGGATTGGAGGTTCAAAGAGAAAACACCAAGGTCAAGGTTCAGGTGCTGATCAAAAATGATGCAAGGAAATTAACCAGAGGCATAGGCAAGGGTTCTTCTTTTCATTTCCAACAAAAGCTCTCATTAAAAGAGTTTATGGAGTTGAATGGATCATATTTGCAAACAAAGGGGTCTCATACTGCAAATTTCAAGGCAATCTTTGAGGAGAAATTCATTGAGCAAGTGAATATTATGAGAAGGATGTCTAGTTTTATGAATGAAGAGGATAGGGAAGAATTTTTGTTGATTTTACAAGACTTGAATGAGTTTTGGGAAAAAGCTGAGGAGAAAATGAAGGATAATTTTTAACTATAAGATATATATATATATATTATTATTATTATTATTGTTTAATTTTAAAATTCTTGAAGTTTTTTAGGAAATCAAAGAAATAAAAAAGAAAGAAAGAATTAAAGGATAAATAAATATAGTATTGGTGAAAGGTAGATAGGAGGAATTAAGAATAGATTGGTTTGAATAAAAAATAAAGAAAGATGAGATTGGATTGGTGGATGAGAATGGATTGGATTGGGTGGATGAGAATAGATTGGATTGGATGGGACTGAAACTAAATTTGAATGGGATTGAATTGGGTTAAGATTGGCAAGGTTTGAAAGTTTGTTTTCATGAAAGTCTTGGACCAGATCTGAAGATTTGCAAAGGTGATAGTCTGGTTCCCAAGTGGCACAATCTTTTTCAGACTGGAAGCCAGTCCATTTGATGAGGTAATGAAGTTTTCCTTTGCATAAAATGGAATCCAGAATATGTCTTACTTCCCACTCTAAGTGATCTTGCAAATTTACAGGCTTTAGGGGGGGGATGAGTCTTTCCTGGGTATAGGACTTGAGCTTTCTCTAGGAGAGACACATGAAAGAACAATTGGATAACTTTACATTTTTCAGGTAATGAAAGTTAAAACACATTAGGGATTTAACCAATTCAACTTTAATGGGAAAAGTTTCTTTTTAGAGATTTTTTGTGTTGGGAAAGTACCAAAAGTTTTGAAAGAATTGAGTCATACCTGATATCCTATTGTGAATTAGCTCTGCTTGTTCCTGATAGTGTTTTGTCTCTCCTTTGAGTTTGGCTCAAATTTGCAATTGAAGAGGTTCAATGAGAGTGAGATATTCTGTAGCTGGCTGAAAAGGTGCTATTTGAATGGAGTTAAAATTTAGGTTCCTTTCATAAAGAGTTTGAAAGGGTGACTGTTGGTTGGAAGAATGAGTGGAATTGTTTTATGAAAATTGGGCTAGTGGAAGCCATCTTTAACAGTCATACTTTTGATCAAAATGTAACTTCAAATATACTGTTTGAGGATCTGATTAAATCATTTGGCCTACCCATCCTTTTCTGGGTGCTAGGCTGTTTATAGGTTGCAATTAACCTTCAAATACTGGCACAGCAAGTTCCAAAAGCTAGATACAAACGGGGATTTAAAATTGCTAACTATTTCATCAGGGAGGCCATTAATTTAGAATAAATGTTCTATGAAGAGATGAGCTAGGTCTTCTGAAGAGGATGAGATGGTAATTCAAATAAATAAAGCCATTTTTGAGAAGAAATCTACTACAGCTAAAATACCATTGTAACCACTAGAAATGGGTGATTAAAAAATGAAATACATAGACAGTGATTTACAATGAATATGCAGGATTGGAAGCGGCTGAAGCAGTCCATACTTCTGGTGATTCAAGGAATTGTTGAAATTGCAATTTTAGCATGTACTAACATAGTCTTTTACTTCCTTGTTCATACCAGGCCAATAGAAGTCTTGTGCAATGAAGTGGTAGTTTTTATCCTGAACATAATTACATGAAAGTGGAGAGTCATTTCAAGGCTCAAATATATCTAACTTAATGAAAGGCTTTTTGGGTAATAATGTGCAATCTTTATAAGCTAAGTAACCATTTTGATAATTACTGTAACTGCTTGTTGGTGAAGTTTCATTCTTTGAAAGGTTTTTTTTTTGCTTGGGGTTGTTGATTTGGGCTTTTCAAAATTTTGGAGACTTTGTCTCAAATGTTGGTAATAATAAGAATGAGTGGCATGGAAGACTTATTTTCAAAACGTTTCCTAATGTTTTCAGGATTTTTATTGGAAAACATGCTCCCCCCCCTTGGGTAAACATTTTCCCAAATTGATAAAGCATCAGGGACTATGGCTTTTTTCCCAGGGAAGCACATGACTTTACAGCTGATGTCAGCTTGCTACTATTGCAGAGCAAGCTGCAAAAGTAACAAAATAACATAAATAAATAAATAACTTATGAAAGGAGAAATAATATTAAAAGTATTATTTCAAATTATGATTTTACAAAAGATTTAAGGTAGGGTCACTCACTGACACCTACCTCAAATTCCTACTGCTTATATTTTTAATTAATTTATGAAAATTCACAAAGAGAAGCAGCCTTGGGATTTTGGCCATTTTAATATTTCACATGAAACCCCACGTACAGGTTTTACATTGAATTTTGTGTCAGAATTCAGGAATTCTGTGATTTAGAGTAGTTATGGGCAGAATGTGATTTGTCACAAATCCCGCATTCAGCCATGGCAAACAATACATCTGCGCGCGGCTGAGCAGAAGCACTGCCACCCTTTCCGCTTACCCTGAAAAGCGGGGTACGCATTCCCGGGCATCTGACAGGTACGCAGCCACGAAAATACAGACTGACAGACTGACAGGCGGCTTGAGAAGCCAAGGTACCACATAAAAGTGCTACAACTAATACATGTACATACTAAATATGTAATAAATCTCCCCATGAATATTAGATAGTCTATAAATACATAAATTAAATAAAAATACTTAAATAGGCTTTCTACATATTTTTTATAAAATATAATAAAAAATAACAAAAATGTTGAAAATAAGATAACTACACTTTGAAAAATATCTTAAAATAATTTAAAAATACAATTGTGAGAACTTCAAGACATCAGTATTTCAGTGATATACTGAAGAAACTTGTTTTGTGAAAATATTACATATAATCCCATATCATATATTTTTAATTAATCATTCCAAGTAAATTAACAAAATGTTGAAAATAAGGATCAAAATCAGTATTATGATTTTACTCCCATCAGCTAATACATATTGAGAACCCATCTGAAATCAAATTACCCGTAGGAATGTCTAATAAGAAGACATATTAACATCCTGGGAGCATTTACTAATGATAATTAATGAAATTATTATCAGGTGGATAGATTAGTGTTATTCACATGTCAAAACATCAATCAAAAATTAGAATAATTTCCATACCCTGTGGAATTAGATTTTACCTGTGTTACAGAGCCAAAAAAATGACAGGCTACCACTGGTTGCTCTGCTAGCCTTAGAAACCATCCCTTTGAGCCCCTATACCCCTCAGAAGGACAGAATTGGGATCCAAAAAGATATAAATAAAGAGCCTTTTTGAGATTATTGATACCCCAGACCCAGTTATATTTACATCCAGACACCATTCCAAGGTAATAAAATACTTATAATAGATAATTAAGTGATTTATGGCTTTATTCTGATTGATATTATCCATCCCAAAACTCTTTTTATCAAATTAAACTGCTGAACAACCTTTTAAACCCCAGTAATAGGTTTAACCCATCAGTGCACATCCAAAACAGGTACCCAAAGGATCCAATAACATACCAGTGAGTTCTATTATCCTTTTTCTGTCGTGAAAGCTTGGTTACAAGGCCTTGCCACTCCACCATATATTTATTTATATATATTATCTTGGGGCAATATCTCCTTTAAGAATATAAATTAAAAGTTCCAAAGTAACCAGGTCTACATGTTTTCAAAGTGAATTCCCTGAAGAGAGGTGTTAAAGATCTCCAATATCATTTTGGCCCCTCCTTTAACGTATTAAACAATCAATTTATTAGTACTGATTAATAATATTCAATTATAACAAAACCAATCAACCTTGCAATAGCTTTATCCAAATATTCTACAGATTTTTGCTGCATTTATTGAATAATATATTTATTATTTATTCCATCACCTCTGGTAGCTAAAGGATAGCAAGGGTCTTGGCATCCAGGAGGCTGAAAGTTGAACTCAGATAGGTATTTGGCCCATTGTGCCTTCCTGATTGTAATGAACTTTGTGCTCATGGAATACTTAGGAGAATTGTGATCAGTTAGAACCTCAAAAGTTTCCATAAGAATTAAAAGTTATGAACATTATTTCTTCAAGGAATAAAGCATTTCAAGGAGTTCCTTTTAATGAATCTCATAGTTAAGCTTTGCTGAAAGAATTTTAAAGACTCAAAGGCTACAGGGTTAAAAATATTAGAAGAAGAAGAAAAGTGAAATAGGACTCCTTCAATAGCGCAGTTGCTTGCATTGTTTTTGAAAATGGTGTGAGATAGCTCATTGAATCAAGAAATTATTGGAGCAGTGGTAAAGGATTTTTTCAGAGAACAAAACTCCAAAGTAGCTTTTTCAGCAAAAAACAAATGAGTTTCCTTTTGAAGTAGATTATGAAGGTTAACAGTCTTTTTGGGATAACCCTCAATGAAATTTCTATGAAAATTACTGAATCCTAAGAAAACTTTTAAAGATTTGACTGAAGTGGGTATGTGCCAGTCCAATAAGCATTGGCTTTTGGCTGGTTCTATGGATAGTCCTTTTTGAAAAACTACCACAACTAGAAATTGGAGGGAATGAGTGTGGAATTTGCACTTGGAGGGTTTTTCAAACATGTTATTCTTTTGAAGTCTCTGTAGTACCTCTTACACATGTGCAATGTGATTTTTGAGAGTTCTTGAGTAGACTAGTATATTGTCAAGATGAACCACCAGGTATTTCTCTACAAGATCTGGAAAAATTTCATTAAAATATGTTGAAAAGCGGAAGGAGCATTGCAGAGGCCAAAAGGAATAACAGTAGGGTCATAACTTCCAAAAAAGGTTTTCATTGCAGTTAGGTAATCATTTCCTTCTTCAATGCAATCCAAGTTACAGGCACCTTGAAGGCCTAATTTTGATAAATAATTAGCTCCATAGAAGAGATTAAGGAGGTGCAAAATAGCCAGTAATGGATAGGCATTCTTCCTGGTTACCTGATTCAGTTTCCTGTTTTCAACAATAAGGCATGGCCAACATATTTTGGGCACAAGAAGTACTTGCAATCCTGTGTTTGAATGGCTAGGTAAAAGAAATCCTTTCAATAAATTTTCTAAAATTTATTCTTAGAGCATGGTTGAATCCTTCTTCAAGAGAGAGTAAACTGGTCCAGGTTCCAGAGGTGTGCTAGTGAGTTTTGTCTCATATATGAATAGGAAGTGTGTAGTTTATTGGCATTTACTGCTGATAAGACTTCATAAAAGTAATGATCAACCAAAGGTAAAGAATCTTGAATGATTTCTAAATATTCAATCTTGTCATCATCTTTGAGGATGGAGTTCAAAGTATTAGCATTTTGAAAGAGAATTAAGGAGCTCAAAATAAAACTTTTAGTAGGCGCCTGCTTCTCTTTGACGATGCAAGGAAGATTTAATTTGGATAAATAAGCAAAAATTCCTAAATATAAGGAGGGAACTTGGGAATTGAATTCAGGATATTGCAAATCTCCTAGCATAAAAGTGTCATTCACCTCAATGACAGTTTTGGGTAGGCTTATTGCTGGTTCATGGACTGACTAGTTTATTCAGATTTTGATTCTTGCAGGTTATTTAATCCTTCTTTCAAATTCAAATCTGGGTTCCAATACACTAGAAAGTCATGTCCTACAATGGTATCACCCATTATAGGGATATCCTAGACAAATCAATCCCATTCAAAGCTGGGGAAACTGGAAAATGAAAAAGTCCATTTTTTCTTATGGGTAACCCAATGAGATGGTTCAGACGCATTAATTGCTAAATAGATGGGAATTTTTCTATCTTGGAAAATGTAATATTTTTCAAAGTGACAAAATTCTGACTTATAAAAGAAACATGAGCGCTGGAGGCAAGGAGTACGCAATAAGTTGTGTTGTTGGAACAGAAATGAATAAAACTCAAACTTGGAGTGTTAGAAGTCTCCTAAGTGCAAAGATTAACTTGAAAATATTTATATAATGTGCAGTCTTCCTTTGGAGTAACAAAAAAAACTAAAAGCTATTTTTTTGGCAACTTAGCTGCTTTTCACAACTATTCACATCATTATTTCCTCTGCAATAAATATATAAAACGTCATTCTACCTCCTCTGCTGTTCCTTGTTCCAGAGAATTCCAGTTTCTTTTTCTAAGAAAGTTGGAGTTTTTTCAACATGTTTTCCTTCATGGTTGAAGTTCACATTTGGATTTTGTTTGGAATGCTTTTCATTCTTCAAGTTTTGCTTTGAAGAGTCATCTGAATTTTGAGACAATGATGATGATCCATGATTTTTCTGTCAAGAGAATTTCTTGTTGTTATAACCATTATCAAGCTTGATAACAAAATCTATTCAATGCTGAAGGGAGGTTGGTTTATGACCCCCAACTACAACATGTTTAATTAGGTGTGCCAGTGAACCCTTTCAAAATAAAAATAATAGCGCTGCCTTGTTCCATTGGATACAAGATTTCAAATTTTGAAAGTGATAAATATAAACAGATTCCCTACTATTATACTTCATTGCCGGGCCATTAATTTTGTACTTGGTGTTTCACACTTCATTGGGCTTTCCAGAAAGAGTGAGTATTTTTTGCTCAAACTTATCTCAATTGTTGAGAATACAGGTGGGACTAGTATTGGATAATAGTTTGAGTTATGGCTCAAACAACTGTGAGGCTTTAAACCCTAGGAAGGAATATGTGTACAATACCTTGTGTCTTTTAGAGGGAAATTTGTTTGGATTTTTTGAGAAGATGATTTTACAAGAATTTAAGTAGGATCTAAGATCATGGGCATGCTTGCCTGTGAAGTGATCAGGTTGCTTCATTCCCAGAGCGAAAAATATGGTACCACCCATGCTAGGTTGCAAGGCATTCTGGTTAAGAGCCTGTATCAGAGCCAAGCCAAGGGTCAAAGCCTCTGACTTGGTAGCATTACTGAAAACCCTTGGCTTAACGTGAGTTGAGGTTTTATTTGAAGAGTCTTTGGAATCCTCAATTTTTTTAGAGGATTCACCAAGAATTTGAGGGATTCAAGTGAGCAAGGGTATTTTCAAGAGTTTCAACAAAATGAGATTTAGAAGAAGGAACAGGATATAAGGGTTGTTGATCTGGTGGAGCACTTGATCTTGCTACCCTTTTGAAATCATCATTATAACGGGTGAGGGAAGTATTGTGGTGCTCCAAAACCTATTAGCCCATACCTGTAATATCATCATCCATCATCATCTAAATCAATCATCATCAACATCTCTTGTCATCATCTATCACCATACATCATCATCACCATCCATCATTATCAACACCTACCTTCAACATCATCAATCACCATTATCACCATCATCCATCATCATCCACCACCATTCATCACCATCCATCACCATTCATCATCATCATCCATCACCACCATCATCAACAAATAACACCTACCTTTTGACCATCCTCAACCAATACCACCTACCTTGACCATCATCATCACCTTCTTCTTCCCTCATCATCATACATCCATACTATAATCATCAACCATCCAGTCATACTATCATCATCTACCTTCATCACCATCAGTTATCAAGTATAGGCTCAAAAATTTTAACCTTATTCAATCATCATCTGTTACATCAAAGGAGTATCCATCAGCAATCAATAAAAAAAGATAAAATATATAAATGTTAAGACAAGATAAAGAATCTTCCTTTACTGAGGTCCTATCCTCCTATTCACCTATCTGCTCCACCACTTCTTCCTTATCAAGCTTAAACATATTAATCCTAGGTCTGATAGAGACTACTATAGTAGAAACTCTACTTGGAAATTAATCCAAAAATCTCTCTTCTTTTATTGTTTTGATAGTTACTATAGTACTTAGAGGGGCAGGAAATTCAAAACAACCCTTAGTATCATTCTATCTCATCAGTAGTTGTAGTACTAAATTTCCCCTCATTTGACTGCCAGAAAGCTATTTGCTAAAATTTACCCAATCCCAAAGGATTCTCTACATCATTCTAGGTCAAGCAAGTAGGTGAAATCAGGAAAAAAATCTATTATAGGTGGAAAATAAAATATAATTAGTTGAGTTAGTTGATTTACTGTCACACAAACACCTTACATACTATAGGTAAATCTTAGATGATTTTGAGCGCAAATGGGAGAATTCTTGTTGTGGGGGAAGCACAAGTTAATCAAAGCTAACTGCAAGGTGAAAAAGTTTAGTTTGGAGTCTCAAAAAACTGCAATAGGGATGAATTTTTCCAATGGAAGGAAACTAAGGCCAATACAAAGGTGATAACTATAACTTGGCCTCAGAAAAGATTCAAGAAAGTATGAAATTAAATAACTGAGGAAACAATCTTCAGGAAGACTGAATGGTCATTAAAACGTAACCAGAGGTGAATAGATACAATCTGATTGAAATTTGTCTACAGCTAAAGAGAAATGACAAAATTAATTAAAGGAATGGAATGGTTAAATGAAATACATAGTATAGTGTTTTCAAGGTTGTAGGGTAAGTGCAAACAATAGAAAATGCAAGTACACAGATGTAATGGGAGAAACAAGTGACAGGTGGGGAACTGTAAGCGTAATTAAAATGGATGAATGTAGTTATGCAGGGTGTGCAACTAGTCCTTAAGCTGAATTTTCAACTGATATGGCTTCCTATACAAGATGCAAGCCAATATGGCTAGCGTTACCAAGAATGGGTTGACTAAGTCCAATGATGGAAGAAGCAAGTTTTATTTGATGGTTGACTGATCATTTGGTGGAAATGCAAGGATTGAAGGGATAGAATCAGTTGCCAAAGTTGGTAGATCACTTGTGTATAATCCAGAGGTAGTAAGCAGACATGCTAATAATAAGTTATTTACTTTTGTCATGCTTATAGGCTGAGGTAGATTGTACTGAGCAATAGGATATGTTGAAAAGATGATGTAGAAAATAACCCTTGAACTTGAAGCATGACACTCTCTTAACCCTAAAAAGGTATCTATAAAGGATCTTCTTTGGAGTTCTTCTAACAAGAATTCATCAGATATCATCCCAAACCCCATTAAAACCATGATTCAAGTTCTTATAATAGAAAGGAAACAATTTATTTCATTTTTATTAAATTATATTAGTATCAATTCAACCATCATTTCCTTTTGAGCTGAAGATAAATCAATAAGCACTCCTCTTAGATTGAAATCCTTCCAAGTGTGAGCCATTGCGGTTAAACAGCACTTTACTTCTTAGAAAATGTAGTTAGTTCTACTTTGCTTTTTAAAGTGTGCTACCATAACCCAGCCATACCACATTATTATTGGGTAATACCCCTTGAATTTAAGTCATAAGGACCCACTGTTCCAGGGTACCAGATTACAAAGTTAATCTCCTGAAGGAGAGGTGTTACAGAACCACAGTCTGTATAAAATGTGTCCCCTGTTTGTTATTAATTATCTATTATATTTAAAACCATTGAAACAAACCCCTTCAACCTTGAACTTTCAAAAATCATATACACCCTTTGGAGATTGATTATCCTTCATTTTCAAAAATATATTTGTCCTTGAATTCAATACCTTCTAGTAGCTAAAGGAAAGAAAGTTTCCTGTAATCTGGAAGCTGACCAGTCCAGTAATGTGTTCATGTGAAAAATCCTATTCTTCACCACATTTCCCAACCTCTAAGAATAATCTCCAAAAGAAAATGAATGAAAAAATACACATTCTAAAAATTAAAAACACTTACAGTTTTGGAAAACTTCAAATAAGGAATTTATTCATATTCAAAAATTCCCCATAAAAATAAATTTAATTCAAATCTGGAGTCTCTGTTTTTTTTTCAAAAAAAATAAGGAAACAAATTTCTTCTTGAGGGGAATCTATTTTCAAAGAGCTGATCAGCAGTTGAGGGATTACAGACAAGAGAAAGTTTTGTGAAATTCTCCTTCTAAGAAATTTCAGATTTTTTTGTACAAAACAATGCCAGTGGTTTGAAAAAACTTGCCTTTCTGCCTGAGATTTGAATTTTTTCTGCAATATGTTTATATTTAATTTGATATTCACCAAAGACAAATTAGATGATTACACAAAGGAAAATTGAATTCAATTGTATTAACCAGGGCTTTCTCCTTGTCATTGACTATGAATTTGGGTTCTCAATGATCCAAGATGTCTGAAATTTGACTAAGGGCCCAATTTTATTTTTCTTTCATTTCTTGTGATAGAAAATAGAAACCAACTGAAAAGGCTCTTGAAAAATTACTTAACCCCAGAATATGAAGAAGAGGCATTGAATTTTTTTTGTTTTTCTATATGCAGTCCACAATTGAAACAGTGGAGAAGGGCTTGGACAATTCAATGGAGTCAGGGTGAGAAATAAATAAGGAATCAATCTTCCCATTGATATTCTTTATTCTATAATGAATATTTGATTTTCTCAGTTATGATATCAAGCCTTCAATTGGTAACTTTCCCTCTAGACTATCTTTATTTATTTTTGATATCTTTTTTTAAATGGTACTGAGATTCTCATGAATAGGTTCAGAAGTTCATTGAATGAGATTATTTAATATTTTAAAAGGTGGAACCGCTCCTTTAGTTAAAGAATTCAGCATTCCCTGAATCCCCCTATGAACTGTATGTGTTCATTGATTACATGATGGGGGATGATTATGATCAGGGAATTTAATTTTGAATTTCCAAATTCCCAATTTTTTTTTATAACTACCAAAAATTTGAAAAGTCCAATTTCTTTTTCCTGGTAGTGAAAAGCTTTTTGAATCTGAACTGGGTTTAGTGGATTTTTGTTTGGAATCTGAACTGGTTTTATATTCATCAGATTTTTCACATTAGTATGTGTACCTTTTATCCTTTAAATTTAAAAATCTGTTGGAAATGGTGTCACCTTGCTACTATTTACAGAGCAACCTGTCAAAAATACCAAAAAATAATTTTAAAAAAAAAGAGATAAAAATGATAATAAATAAAAAACAAAAACAATGAGTAAAAAAACTCAAAATATTATTGAAAATTTGAATTCTCCACCAAAATTCAGCTAGGGTTGTTAACTGACCCCACCTTTGAATTCTTACTACTTAAAACCTTAAAATTATATATTAGTAATGGTCTAAAAATCATGTCACTACAATTTTTTTTTGGCTAATTTAATATTTCAATTGTATTTTCACTTATAGGCTTCATGCCTAAAATCAAGTCATCATTGAGTGATTGTGTATTGGAAAAAATAAATATTTGTCAAAATATGTGCATGCAGCCTAAGCACCTTAGAATAGCCCCGCATGCAAATTTTTCACACAAGACATTCCTGCATGCAGTGAATCTGATCCATGTGTCCCTTATCTGCATACACAAAATTGATAAGAGTTACTGCACATAACTACTAAAAAATAGAAGGATCATCAATGCATATTTTATAACATGACATAGGCACATTGTATGATCCAAAATCCTAATAAATAAAATAAAAATGCAGAATATCAAACTAGAAAGCATTTAGAATTAAAAATGAAATTATAAAAGGTACATACCGCAAAATCAACAGATCCAGATATTTAAAGATCACAAGACACATCAAGATATTTGGAAATAAAATAATAAAATTTACTAAAATGATCATAAAGTGCTAGAAAATCATTGAAAACCAACTAATGACCATTTTAGTCAAATATAACTATTAAAAAATTAAATTATGTGCAGGATCATTAAATTAAAAAATGAACATAATAACTGATCTTGATCAAAAATCAAAAACTGATCCCAAATATCCAGGATCATCTGATATAAAGCACCTAAAGGAAGTGTAAATCTAGCTCTATCTGGCATTCTATCCTAAGAAAATCAGCCCTAAAATCTCTACATGATCTGAGAAGGCTCTTTCAATCCCCAAATGGTATCTATACAGCACCTTCTTGGTCTTATTGACACCCAGAATTCATCAGATATCATCCCAAAAAATGTGACAACCATGACAAACTGTTTATGAAGAGATAATCAAGCTATTCAATATAAGAAAAAAATAAGCAAAAAAAATAATTCAATCAATATCAATTTGTAATAATTTTTCTTTTGGATGTGTAAAATTTTTAGTAGGAAAAAAAAAATCTTTAAATCAAATTCCAAGTTATCATTAATAAAATCTTCCCATTTTTTTTGATTCCTTTCTAGAAAAAGCCCTCCAAAGGTAATTTGATTGGGGATCTGGCCACAGTTCAGAATCATGGTAGAAAGAAACTATTTTCTGAAAATCTTCCAAAATAATTAAACATATGGGAGATTTCTGATAATTAGAAGTTGGAGTGGAATTGAGGGGCAAATAATTTGAGGAAATCAACTTGGATAAAATTACCACTGAAATTGTTTATGTATCTACCATAAAGAAACCATTGCAAGGCAATTTCATCCATTAACTTTGAGGGGCAGGTCCAGATGTGTGGTTGAGATTCTTTCTTGATTTTTCAAAAATTTTAATCCCATACTTGCTCTATGAAATTTTCATCTGTGAAAAGAGATTTTGATTCCATTTTGTTGATCATTTCCTGAAATATTGAACTCCAATATTTATATTTAAATCCAAAGTTAAATGCTACTGATCTAAACCCACAGCTTCCATCACCCATCAAATCTTGAACATGAAAAATTTTTTGTATGACTGTCTTGGGCAGAATGAAATTTTTGTATGGATACTATGGAGATAAATATTAGTATTATCAGAAATTGGTGAATTCTATAGACTAAAAGCTCTAAAATATTTACAAAAACATTGCCCATGGGACCATTGAAGCCCTCAAAAATTCCTCAAGACTATTTTGTCCACTCCTTTAAAAATTATCCCCCCACGCAACCAAATAGGCCCTGGTTCAGTTTTTGTACATGAGAAATACACTATTACAAAATTTTGAGAATTTATTCCATTGGTAAAGCAGTTAACTATTCTAATAGGTTAAAGAAAATTGTGGAAACCAGTGGTAAAATTGAATCAAAAGACTTTCATCTTTGATGAAATTTGAATTCCAACATAAACAATTCATACTTACTTTATCAATATTCACCACTTCAAAATCATCAGAAGATGAAAAATACAATTCTGTGACCCTGAATATCATTTCCAAAAGAAAGGACGGGTTAATAAATGAACCATTAAGAAAGATTATTTCAGATATTTATTCACTATTTCAATTTCAGAAGCTGTATCTGTGGAAGTAAAGATTGGATTCCCTGGAGGCCTATAAGCATCTGTATCTGCAATTTATTTTTTTTCTTCTCTTGATCCTCTTCAAAGTCCCAGGACTCAAATTATGGGAAAAAAATCTCTTATTGATGATGGTTCCTGGACTCTGATTTTCAAATAAAAATATGACATTTAATGGAGACTAGAAAAACTAACCTGACCCCCCCTCTCCCCCCAAAAAAATACTAACTGTCTTCATCAAATCCAATTATTCAAGATCTGGTAGTTCTTCTACACTCAATTCCTCTTCTGTTATAAACTCATCCTGTCCAGGATGAAATTTTAGCCTAATAAAAAAAAAATAAAAAAAACTCTTACTTTGATTCCTTTTTCTTTTTTTTCCTTGGCCTTTTCATGGTCTTCCTTTCCTTTTCTTTTCCTCATAGTCTGAAATTAGAGAAAACCATTTTCCAAAATAATTCTGTTAAAATAAATCCAAAATAAAGAAAGAAAAAAACCAGAAAAAGAAAAACTAACTATTTCTTTAACCACTTGGTGCTTCCTTGGTCTTCCTCTGCTCTTAGGTAATCCAACATATTCAAAACAAGATGGATCCCTCTTAAAAGGAATGCTGAGAAATTTTTTTGAATTTATTGAGGGCTCCTTTGGATCTTCCATGAATTTTCCTTTCTTGCTTTGATAGGGGTTCTTGAATGGGAGTCAGTTGATACTTCCCTTGCAACATTTTCATCATTTCTCCAAGGTAAAATATTTTTTCTCCTGGGTGATTTAAGGAATTCTCCAAAGAGTTCATTCTTAAACCAATGTATGTTGGTTTATTAGGAAGCTGATTCATTGGATGATTGAGATTGTTGACATGATTATTTCTCAGCAAGCTATAAATAATTCCAAAATAAAACAAAAACTTCAGAAATCAATTTTTTTTTTTTTCTTCTTCAAAAAAAGAAAACATACTGAAATTGGAGGTTTGAAATGCCACTGGGGATGAAAATCCTCAAGAAAAAATTGCTTCTTCTTTACATTTTCCTTCTTCACTTTGTGTACACAGGGAATTAACATGAAAGAAGAATAAACAAAATCAGAACAGGTGGTTTATTTTTCTGCTGAAATGTGAAAGGAATTCAGAGTCCTGAGAGCACAGTGGCTGATTTTTCCTAAGAGTTGTTCAACACAATATGTAAGACTCCTGAATTTCTAGAAGTTTTGCTGATAAATTTGAATGGAAAGATCATGAAGTTGAATTGGAATTGAATGATATATTTGGTGACCTACATTAGAAATGGAAGCAGAAGAATTTTTGATAAATCATTTGAAATAAAAGTGAATCCCTTCTATTCTAGATGTGCTGGTATTTCCAAAATGCTGGTGCTTTTTTTAGCATATGAAACAAATTTTCTTTTGAGAGGAAGACAGTTGTCAAGAAGGTAGTCAGAATTGGAGGTATTCCAGAATAGAGTGAGTTTTGTGAAGTTTTCTTGATATGAATTTTAGGATTTTGATTTTACCAGCATATTCCAGTGTTTTCTGAATATCATCCATGCTTCTTCAGATTTGAACTGTTTTCTACAATGGGTTGGAATTTTTTTGAAGATATATCAGATACAGAGTCAATGATGAGAGTTGGGAAATAAAGTTTCAATTGGATGAATCAGGGTTTTTTCCTTATCAGTCAAAATGAATTTGGGTTCTTCATGTTCTAATATTTTGAAGTTGAGTGAGAGCCCATTGATATTCTTCCTTGTTTTTTATTTGGAGAGGAAACAGAAACCAAATAGAAGGTTCTAGAAAAATTTTTGACCCCAAAAATTTGAAGAAGAGGGATGGAAAATTTGTTGGGTTTATATTTACAGTCAAAAATTACTACTGATGGAAAGAGCTTGAGTAATTTTGTACCATCTGGGTGAGAAATGAATAAATAACTAATATGACAATTTTTATTATTGATTTCATATTTAAAAGATTATTTTCTCAATTCCATTATTAAAGCTTCAATGGTTAATTTTACTCCCAGTTTTTCTTTTTGAATTTTTAATCTTTTTCAATAGATTCTACTAAGGTTTTTGTGAATGGGAGAATCAGAGGACTGCATTAATTAATTGAGTATTTCAAGGGGAGGAACCCCAGCTTTGTTTAAATATTTGACCATATCCTCTTGAGCCCCCTGGATCCTGCTATGAAATGGATGGGTTGATTGATCATTTGATGGTTGATGATTTTTGCCAGGGCATTTGATTTTTATTTCCAAAAACCAGAAATCTTGTAAAAGCTTCCAGAGAATTTCAAAGAACAGCTTTTTTCTAGTTGTCAAAATTCTATTTTCAGCCAAATTGTGTTTATATTCCCCAGATTTTTCAAATTGGTAAGTATATCTTTGATCCTTACCATTGGAGAATTTGTTGGAAATGGCATATGCATGGGACTAAGCCCAATCTTGAACAGCATTCACAAGTTCTGCCTTTGAATGATATTATATTTAAGCTGGAGGAGCCAAAGGGGTTGAATCAAGGGTTTTATCTAAATCAGTTGAAGCAGCAGAAAACAAAGCAGCAGAGTTAGATATTGGAGCAGTAGAAGAAGCAGCAGAGGCAGATAGTAAAAGTGGTTTGATGTGTTTTTGAGACATTTCTTGAGTTGGATTTTGATTTTGAGATAGTATTTTTTTATGGAGACTTTGGATTTTTGAATAGAGTATATATAGCAGAAATGTTAAGATTTTGAGAGAAAATAATATTTCAGAGCCTTCAGATTTGAGGTAAAAAAGGTTTTTTGGTTATTTTTTTATGTTGGATTGATTTTTCAATGATTTAAAAAGAAATTCAAAATCATTTTAGAAAACATTGTTGAGGAGTGAATTTTTTTATTTTTGATTGAATTTTTGGATTCACGGGGACTGATTCAGTGGGGGTGGAGTGTTTAACTAGATTAGTTGAGTCTTTTTAACTAGTGTTGTGTTTTTGGTTGATTGGTGTTGAGTTATAATGATTGGTGATGGTGGTGATGATTGGTGTGGTGTGGAGTGGATTCTAGATGTTGACAGGTGATTTTATGGTAGGGGAGAGAGTTTTACCGCCCCAAGATGTGAGGAGGAGGTAGGAAATCATTCAAAATTATATTGAATATCAGATTATTCATATAGAAGAACACAAAAATGTGGACCTACCCCCAAAAGAGGTCTAAACATGGTGATTTGAGGTTAGTCATTTGAGGGCTAAATCAAGGTAAAAAAAAAGAAATAAATATATTTGTGTTTCTTCTGAAGTGCATTTCAAAACTATAAACTCACATTTTCCATCAAATAAATTAAATTATTATCAGAAATGGCTTCAAAACACACCCCAAAACAGAAACTTCCTGTTATTGTTGTAGATGCATCAATGATTTTTAGGTATATAATTGATTCTAAAAATCACAAAATGATTTTTTCATTCCATCTTAAATTTCCACTAAAAGACTGCAAGCTAAAAATTTGGAAAACTCTTGGGAAGGATAAGGGAAAAAAATTCAAAAGAATGTCTTTTTTTTGATTTTAATATCATTTTCTGGCAGGAGAATGAAGTACTAAAAATCTAGAAAAATTTTATTTGAAATTCATTTCATATTTTGAAACTTTCTGTCCCCTCAGAATTTCCAAAATCATAAAAAAAAATTAAATGTGAAAACAGTTGAGTTGTAAAGTGTTTTTTTTTCAATTTTTTGAGTGTAATTGTGAAGGCCTTTAAATTGACCAAAAACTCTCATCTTTCTTTTAAAGAGGTTTTAAATGCCTTTCTAGGCTCAAGTTTTTTTTTGATCACCCCACCAAACAAGTTTAAATCAAGAATGGCCCTGTGGATTGGGGATGTTGTGAGACATTGTGGCAACATTGAAACCATGCAAAATCCAGGGTTGGGGGCATGAAAAACATAACACTCAATTTATTACAAAATTATAAAAAAATTTATAATTATTTATTCTTGGATCTATTGTTTTTTGAACCAGTCCCTTACGTGTCAGAAAATGTCAGGGGGGCCAGTACTTAGCCACTACACTAACAAGACATGTAAATTTTCCAAACTTTTAGAAAGCTATATTTTTCTCATAGCTGAAAATCTGTGAGAACTTCCAGAAATAAACAGAAATACTTGCAGATGTTTTTGCCTTCTACAAATTATTTCTGAGCCCAGGAACAGATATGAATTTTTTGACATGAACTTTGTGACAGGATAAACCCCCAGATGAGCCTACTCCTATTTCTATTTTCTATTAATAGTGTACAGATTCTCCAAAAATTGAAAGTTCTTATCCAAAAATAAGATGAAACTTCCATGTAATTTTTTTTCTTTTCTGGAAAAGAAGAATTTCTTATGTAGGAGTTCCTAACATAATCAAAGGTGATAGAGACCCAAAGTTCACCTCTGAGATTTTTAGAAGCCTTCATGAAATTTTGGGAACTACTCTTGTTTTCTCCGCTGCATATCACGCCAAAACAGATTGATTGGCTTAAAGAATGATCCAGACATTAGAAAGAATTTTCAGGAGATTCTACTACTTTTGGTAAAAATACAATAATTTTGATTGATATTGCCATTCCTGGGTCATTCTCCTTCCTGAACTATAGATTTCTTACTAGCAGAAAGCATTCAACCACCAAAGAAGATACTCATATCCTAGAAAGGGGTGTGTTCCTAAGCTACCTCAAGAAAACATTAAGAACCAGTTTTCTAATTTCCACTCAAAATAAAGTGAATTCAATAAGATGATAGACATAGATAAAGAAACATGCTTCTAAATTTGTCCAAGATGCTGTTGAATACAAAAAAAATAGATGGGACAAGACTCACAAAGAACCTGACTTCAGAGTTTGAGACAAAGCCTTGGTATCAACCACCAATTTTAATAACCTAGCTTGTAACAAGGAACTCAGACCCATCTTTGTGGGACCATTCACTATCAAAAAGCTACACTGTGTGGCAATAAAGAGTGGAAAGAATAAATATCCACCACAATCCATCTCTGGTCATGGAAATTTTCTAATCTGGCCTTCCTTGTCTGATCTCTAGTACTAAGAGCTAAGAAGACTACTCTGCAAAACTCTTGGACCCTACTCTGCAAAAATCTCCCTGAAGAGATATCCTCAGCCTTCCTTTCTCCAATTTTTGTGAAAATACTTCTGCTTTTATAAGAATCCCTGTATGTATGATATGATAAAAAATTCTCCTTTTAAAAAAATTGATAACTGGATGCTCCTCCTCCCTTCTGTAAAAATGGCATTATATATAAAAACCTTAAAACAAGCAAGAAGAACAAGAAAAGAAAATTTCACAAAATATTCCCTCTGCACTAAATTTCCTCCTTATGTGCCTCTGAAATGGACTCAAAATGATCCCAGCTATGATCTGCCTATTTCCAAACAATCTGCATACAAACTTAAATCATTTCTTGCAATCTCCAATATTGAACTAGCCAATCTTCCCCAACATGCCTACCTTGGAAGATCCCCATGAACCCTTCTTGGCGGATCCCCTTTGATCTCTGCATATTGTTCCCTCAAAATTCATGAGCTACTTCCCCAAAAATCACCTTCTCAATCAGCAACCTCTTGCACACTCCATATTTAGTCTTCAAAAAAATACTTCATAGTCTGCTAATGACATACCTTGGCTGTAAGATTCTTTGAAACTATACAAATACAAATCTGCTATATATATCCTAAGTCCATGCATTTGTGGAACCACAGAAGGGCTTTTTAATTCTGCAATACGAAAAATTTAGGCTCATCATTTCTTCCCCTTTTGCTTCAGATCCTGAATCTTCATTCTTCTGAGCCTTTTTCTGCCTATGCAAGACTAGGAAAAAGGTTTGGCTCAGCATCTGTCTTAGTGTGCTTCATATCCCACATCTTCCCACTACTGAACACATATTTTTCCACTGTTCCACTGCTGAACCTATTAATATTTGTGTCTATAGATAGCAACCACTCCACCAAAAAAATTGAATTCTATACCCAAGATTCCTACCATACCCACTCCAATCCCCTCCTTCACCCCCAAAATCCAATGTTCCCGTCTTCAGAGCTTTTTCCCCAATGATCTTAGCCATTAAAATTTCTGCCTGAAAATATTGTACAAGAAAGCACAGAATGTTCACCTGGCTTGTGATGCCTGCAGGATTGGCCACCAAAGGTGTTTGTTTTTTGGCCCTGCCCCTGAATTATCCTGGCCTTTTCCTCCTCCTAAACCCTTCCCCACTTCTGTTCTGTGCTGGAAATGTGCTGGCTGCCATGGTCAAATTGCTAAATGATTTTTTGGAAAACAAAAAACAAATGAGACAGAGGATTTTGTTCAGCCTCCAAGATGCAAAGGTCCTTGCTAACTTATGGATACCAGAGGTGATGTATTTTAAAATAAATAAATAATTCAAAATAATGCAGCAATGATCCATATTTATATTGATAAAGCAAATTCAAGAAGGATTGTTTTGTTTATTTGCAATTTTTATTAATCAATCAATAAAAATAGGGGCCACAGTAGTATACTGGGTTTTGTCAACACCTCTTCTTCAGGAGATTAAATTTCTAACCTGTATACCTGTTTACTTCAGAAAATTCAATAAAAATATCAAATGAATCATTGCCCAAAGATAATCTTTAAAAAAATATGTGATGGAGTGGCAGATACTTGTAGCAAAACAACCACAGCAGAGAGGAGATATATAAATTAGTTCTTTAGTTTTAAATCCCTATGTAACTGAAATAACTTATACTGGTTGTTATTGAGTCTGTTCTGGGGTTAGATGACTTATAACAGGATAAATTTATTCAATAGTGATTTGGGACAGGCAAAAATCATTTGAATAAGCCATAAATTACTTACTTATCTGATAAGTACTTGAAAAAAATGGCACAGTGTCTTTATTTATATGTAACTGTTCCTGGGGTCTTAAAATCATCAAAAGTGGCCTTTATTTATATCTTTGTGGGTCTCAGCCTGTCCTTCTAAGGGTTATAGGAGCAAAAGGGGGTGGGTTCTGAGGATAGCAGGGTAACCAGGGGTAGCTGTCACAACTTCCCCTGGCGTGCAAGGGGCTGAGGGAGCAGGCACTACTACTGACAGAACTCAGGATAGAGAAGATGAAATTAATTGCAAGGAGATAGGTAGATTAATTACAAGGATGAAGAAGTTAAAGGATGAGGGGCATCCAAAAGTAAGGCTCTTTAGAAGTACTGATTACTGAATCCTATGAGAGTAATACCAGATTCATAGGTGAGAGGATTAAGGTAGGCTGGATTGCTTTCTTGTGCTGAGATAACACCTATTGGAAGGGACTAAGAATAATGATCAGTATAATAATTACTTGAGGGGAATTAGTCCAGGAAGGAAGGAGAGTCCAGTATATGTGAGAGCTGGGAAGAGGCCTTGAGGAGGGATGAATTTTGCTGTGCTGAGATTTCCCATGACATTAAATATTGACCAATTGAACTGGAGGCAGTGGCTTGAAAGATTTGGTAAAAGGCCTGTCCAGAAAGGTAGGGCATGTACTTAACTTGAATTTTGATTTTTCCAGCCAGGAGTATGTACCATGGATCTAAAGTATGGGACCTGTATTTACTTCTCATATCAATTAGGTTGGAGGAGAGATGGATTTGGCACCAAGCCACAGAGAGAGAGAGGAAGAGCCTGCAAGATTTCCTAGGACCTGCAGGGCATGCAGTGGGATACTTCAGGAGGTGCATCTGGTAGATCCAGGGGTAGAAGGTTGATTTTTGTAGAGAAAGGGGAGGTCTATCTCACTCAGACACATGAAGACTTGACTCCCGCGAGTCTAATCAACGGGGCCAATGCTCCAAAATGGGAACACAACACCAACACCAACTACAGTAGTTGGACCGCTAGTGGCTTGGAGCATTCCAGAGATCCTGCTGGAATCTTGGTCACCTTTCATCCTTCATCTCATCTCACTTCTCTATCTCTTTTTCTTCGCGCTCTCATTTCAATCTCACTCCTCTCAAACATCCAACAACTCTTCCTTCACCTCAACCTCTCACAAAACCCTCAAGATTAAATCTCAAGCTCAAGATACTCAACAATTGATTCAACAGTCATATCTCAAGACCTCATCTCTCTAACTGGTAAGATCACTCCATGGCCATGATCATTTGAACACCAATCAACCTAAGGGCCTCTGCTTCATCATTCAGATTTTTCACGCCATCTCTTTGTCCTTTCACAATGCCATAGTCAACTCTACCTGGTTTATTTCATCTCAGTGTAGGTATTCTATTCCTTTGTTTAAGACAGGTTGTCATCCTATTGGTCTGAGTCTCATTCAAAGTCTCCTCTGTTGTTTCAGTCTTGCTGGTTAAAATTCAATAATCATTCTTTGAAAGTTCTAATTTTACCAAGGATTTTAAATGAATGAGGGTTTAGAATGGCTGAGGAGACTGAGTCAATTTGTGGTTATGATAGTACCCCCCCCCCCCAGGAGAGGAAGGGGTAGCTCCTGATACCCATAAGAAGAGGTGAGAAGTAGATTGAGTTCTTCACCATGACTGATTTTCCTTTACCCCCACCATATTCATCACCATCAACACCTGACAGATTTCCATCCCTTTCATCCTACAACAGATCACCCACTATTTCATTCACCATGGAGAAGACCAATGGCTACTATCCTGTCAACTAATACTATACTCCCTGTTCCAGGTATCTTGAGACTGAGAAGATATGCACTACCAGAATCACCCCCAAGTCTGGGAAATGTGAATACTGTAGGAGGTACAAGAGGCCCTGTTCTGGAACTTGTGAAGTTGGAATTAAGGTACTTGGGCCATTTGTAGGGGTGAAGGACAATTTTGGAGGAATCTTTGAAGTGAAAGAAGAACCTGAAGACTTGAGTTTATTCCTGGGAGTATCCAGCAGGATAGGTCCATCAGATGGTGAGTTTTTCCTCTGTTCTTCTGATTGCTGAAGGGCTTTCTTCTTATGAAGGTGTTTTTTTTATTTTCCTAGGGGAGGCTTTAAATGATAAGATGAGGCGCAAGGATAGGAGCGTCAATTGGCCTTTGATGGGATGTCAAAGAAGGAGCCATCAAACTCAAAAGCAACAGATATCCGCTGGGGAATGCCTTATTTGTGCTCCACAAGTTTTATTGCGGGCTCTGAGGGAGTAGGGGGCCTATTGAATCAGCATCAACGTGCTTTCAAAGCCTTCATATTGCATCAAAAAACCATCAAACTGGTCAAAGTTTTTTAAATCATTGTTGAACTGGTCAAATTTTGAAAAGTTGGAATCAAAGTGGTCAAATTTTAAAGCTCATAGGTTGAACCAATCAAAGTTTGACATAAGGTAGTCAAACTGGTCAAACCTTGTTGAAGGGTGGTAAAATTGGCTGCAGTCCAATTGAAGCACATCAAACTAGTGGAAAAGCGGTTGAAGAGTCATCAAAGCATTGAAGAGAAATCAAAGTTCAAATTTTGAAGGTATTTTGAATTTTTGAAGCATCAGAGACTGTTGAAGCATCAGAGACTGTTGAAGCATCAGAGACTGTTGAAGCATCAGAGACTGTTGAAGCATCAGAGACTGTTGAAGCAGCCCAAATCCCTGACAAAGTCAAAGTAAAAGATGAAGATGAAGATGCTACTGATGAGCCTGATGAGGAGTAGCAGGAAGAAACATAAATATAGGACAAAGAAGAAGGAGGAGAAGAGGTGACAGAGAAGGTAAAAGGGAAGGGAATAGAAGTAGAAGAATTTCAGGAAAGATCCCCTTGGCCAAGGTCTGTTGGAGAGTTGGTTGGAAGGATTTTGTCCAAGGATTGGGTAAGGAGTTATTAAAGAAGGATGGCAAGGAATAGGGAAGACTTTTGGATTTATTCTTGCTCTGGAGGAAGGTTGGTTGGACCAGTGGATGCCATTGAAGATGATTCAGTTGAATACTTGAAGGCTATTGAAGAGCAGCTTGGGAAGTTCTCCAAAGATTCTAGAAATAACCTTATATTTGGATGGGGTCTGTAAAATGGAGAAGAGGTGGAAAAGAAGGGAAGGAAGAAAGAGATGAAGAAGGAAGAAATATATAAATGAGGACAAAAGAGATGAAGAAGTAGGTGATAACAGAGCTTGAAGATTTTCTTTCTTTGTCTTGTGTGACTTATGAAATGGGAGCTTCTGCTAAAAATAAGGACTGTGTATGAAAGTAGGAAAATAAAGCTAGCTAGTTTATTTTTGAATAAGATTGCTAACTTGGTGGCTATTATTGAAAAGGAGTTTTAGATAGACATTTCATTATTTGATATTTTTTATTTTGGTTGGAGTAGATAAACAGAAGAAGTAGAGTATAAATTGATTGTTTTTGATTGATGATGAAGTGGATGAAGTGAGACTGAGAATGATGGAAGTGAAATTGAGGAGGAGATTAGAAGTTTTATGAAGCTTTGGTTTTAGAAGGATAGAGGGAGTGTAAGTTGTGTAGTAGGGATGAACAGTTGGTGTGATTTTAAACTGGTTCCCATGAGGTTGTTTCAGAGTCTTCTAAAAAAACTTTCCATTCAACTAAGCAGAGGAGTTTTCCATTCCTAATCTTTGAGTCCAGGATTTGAGAAACTTCCCATTCTTCTTGGCAATCAATTTCCACTGGTTCTGGAGGTGGTTGGTGCCTAGGAGAATTTGGGTCTGAAGATTAAGGTTTGAGAAGTGAAACATGGAAGACAGGGTGGATGGATGACCATTGTGTGGGAAGTTGGAACTTGAAATCATGAGATCCTATTTTTTCAATAATGAGAAAAAGGACCAAACAAAACTCAGAGAGATTCTTGGAAGGTTTTTTAGTATTGATATTCTTTGAAGATAACCAAAATTTATTCCCAGGAGCAATAAATTTTGGAATTTCTTTTAATTTATGGTCAGAATAGTTCTTATAATTATCCATAGACTCTTGTAATTCTTTCTTTAGTTGAATCTATTTCTTCTGAATCTGATCTAAGTAATGACTGGTAGGCTGGTTGTTCAACAAATGCAAGAATTCAAAACTAGTATGCCTTCCATAACGGGTGAAGAAGGGTGATTGGTGAGAAGAAGAGTGGACACTATTGTTGTAAGAGAACTCTTCCAAGGGGAGCCAAGTATCCCAATTTTCCTGGTGGTAACTGATGTAAATTCAAATTTATTGTTCCAGTAATTGGTTGAATCTTTCAGTTTGACCATCTATTCCAGGGTGGTAAGCTGTGGAGGGATTCCTTTGGATCTTTAGTTTTTCACAAAGTGTTTTCCAGAAAGAAGAAATTAACAAGGAGCCTTGTTCACTTATGATCTCAGCAGGCAGCCCATGCTTGGGGAAGACATGGCTGATAAAGAGGTTAGCTAATTCAACTGAAGTAAGTGTACCAATTGATTTGATGAAGAGGGCCTTCTTAGGAAAAAAGTCCACAACAACAAGGATAGAATCAAATCCATTAGATAGAGGAAGTTGAGATATGAAGTCTATAGAGATAGAATTCCAGGGCCCATCAGGAATCGGAAGAGGTTTGAGTAGTCCTAGTTTCTTTTCATGCCTTTTATTATTCTTGTTGAAAATTTAGCAGGCTGAAACATAGTTCTTGACATCTTTTGACATTCCATTCCAGAAAAAAGGTCTTTTAATAAGTTTGCAAGTCATTTGTTTTCCAGGGTGAAATGAAAGAGGGCATTAATGGCATTGATGAATTATATTCAATTTGAGATGGTTATCTTGGTCAGTTATGGCCAATTTACCCTAAAACAGGAGTAAGCCACTAAAGGGATCCAAGGAATAATCAGCTACTTCCTCATTCTTTTTCAATATTTTAATGATACCTTGAATTAACTTGTCAGATTTTTATACAGAATTCAATTCACTCAGTTGATCATCAAGTATTTTAGCAGAAAGAAAAAGAAGTGTAGAAGCTTCAAATTCATTGTGTTTCAGAAGATTTTGAAGATTTCAAGGATTCTTTTCAGAATATGGTGTTCACTCTGCTGGATACATGTTGTCCCAATGTGACAGTATATCTGGGATGGTTGAAACTTTTCTATGGCTTTAATTGATCACAAAATTAAATTCAGAGAGAAATTCTGCGCAAAATGATTTTCTCCTGGTGAAGGCCTTGGAATAATTAAATTACCTTAGAGAAGAATTATCTGTAAAAACTTCAAAGGGGTTGGTAATTATTAAGAGGTAAGAATTCCATTTTTGGAGGGAAAAGACAATTGCAAGGAGTTCTTTTTCATGGATTTCCTAGTTGATTTCAGCACTGGAAATTTTTCTTCTGTTAAAATCAATAGGATTTTTATTGTTATCAGCAGTTACCTGGTACAGGACAGCACCTAAGGCATAGTCACTGGCATCAGTTTCAAAATATTTTCTCAGAAGGTGATCATGATGGCAAAGGAATGGAGCTTGACTGAAGGATTTCTTTATGTCTTTGAATTGTTTCAAAGCTTCAGGAATGAGGATGAAAGGGGAAATTTTGCCAGAAATTGAAGTGAGATAAGAGACCTCTTTGGATTAGTTCTTTATAAACCTAAAATAGAAGTCAGAAAACCCAAGGAAAGACTGAAAGGTCATTCTGTTTTGAGGAACTGGCCAGGAAAGGATGGTATTGAATTTTTTTTTTTCCATGAAGATACCATCCCCTGAGATAAAATAGCCAAGTTAGTCCACATAAGGTGAATGGAAGTTGCATTTGGAGGCCTTAGCATAGAGCTTGTGCTTCAAGAGTCTGTTTAGTACTTCACACACATGAGAAATGTGTTCCTGTAATGTATTTAAAAAAATAAGAAAATTTTCAAGGTAAACCACCACATAGATTTTGAGAATATCAGAAAGGATATCATTGAAAAGTTTTTGGAAAGAAGCTGGGGCACTATTAAATAAAAAAGGCATAACCAAGTATTCATAGCTTCCAAACTGAGAGCTAAATTCTGTTAAGTTTTCATCTCCTTCCTTGATATTCAAAGGATTTTAAGCGCGTCTGAGGTTGATTTTGGAGGAGATAGAAGAACATGAAAATAAATTCAACAATAAATTTATTGGAGGAAGGGGATAATGGTTCTTCCTGTTAACAGTGTTAATTTTTCAATAATCAACCCATACTTGTAAACTCCCATCCTTCTTTTTGACAAAAAGAGCAGGTTCTCCAGTGCTTGAAGTGCTGGAATGGATGAAAACTTTCTGTAGATTCTCTACTATGTAGGCTTGTAGGGTTGACTTTTCCTTTTGAGATAGCAAATAGATTTGCCCAACTGAAGTTATTGGTCCTTCCAGTTCAATGTGGTTATTTTAAGTGCGGTGAGGAGGAAGTTGATGTGCTTTAACCTTGTAGAAAACATCTATAAAATAATTATAATCAGCTGGAACTTTCTCCAACACAGTTTCTAATTCTTCAGGGTCTTCATCAATATCAAAATTTTCCCATTCAGCTGAAATGCCTTCATGGGGAGTAAAAGAAATATTAGAAGAAGTAACCAATTTTGTGATATGCAAGGATGAATCCCTAGATTCCTCCTCCAGAGAAATAGTCAAGGGATCAGTGAATATCCAAGAAAGGTGGGTTATTGTTTAAATCAAAGGGAATTGGATGCTGTGTTGAGGATGAAAAGTTTTTGAAACAAGGGGACATGCATTGAGCTGCGGTGCCAAAGGCAGAGTAGAGGGAAAACCAGTTGAAGGTAGGTTGGCCATTTTGAGTTCAACAGAGTTGGAGGAAAGGCTGTCAGTTGGCTTCCTTCTTGGGGTTATCAGCCCCATCTTCCAGTTCACTTCAGAATTCCATTGTTGAAGAAAGTTGATTCCAAGGATGATTTCTTCTGAGAAGGGTGCATTGACTAAAATTAATTCTCATTCAAATCCAGTAAAAGAAGGAAATGAGATCACCCAGTTTACCTTGTGATTAATGAATTGAGAGGGTGATTTGTTAGGAATGAAGTTGAAGAGAGGAATGGGTTTTCCCAGAGGAATGGGCTGCAAGGAAAACTTTAAAACTGTAGTGTTAGCAATTACAGATTGAGTAGCACCTGAATCAATCAAAACACTATCACTCAAGTCCTTATGAAAGAGAATTAAACTTAAGCCTTCAGAGAGTTTTTCAGATTAATCTTTTTGTATCTTTTGTACCCTAAAATCAATAGATTGATAATCCTGGAGTACAACAGGATAACCACCTAATTGTTTTTTTTCTTGGGAGCAGAGGAAGAGTTGGAGTTGGAAGAGGGGTTGGTGACAGGCTTCTTTTTACAGGTGGCTGTCTTGTGCTTCCCTCCACAATACATACAAAGTCCCTTCTTCTCCATTATTGCCTTTTCTTCAGCCTTGAGCTTGCCATCTGGACCTCATTCCAAGGTAGTTTTGGCTGAGGAAGCTTTCTTCTTTGCAGATTTGACTTTCTTCTTTCATTAACTTTGCCCTTGTTGGACTGAGAGGAATTGGCTTTTAATTGAGGGGGTTTTTTCTTTTTGGAGTGGCTTAGATGGGAAGACTTATCCTTGACTTGTTTTTGGTACCCAGTTTCATAGTCCAACACTACATCCATAAGATCTTGAATTTTTTCCACAGAACCATCATAGCCGGCTAGTTGGTCCAGAAGTTTAGAGGGGAGGATTTTACAAAAATGAAAATAGAAGGCTCTATCACCTCATTGAGGGACTTCATTCATAAGGGATCAAACTTCTGTGATATGAGTGGAAGCGTGCCCAGAGTCCTTCATTAACAGATTCAGAGTTTCTATCTCAGCTTTGGCCACTTCCAGACAATTGCCAAAGAGGGTGTGAGTTTTTTCTGTGAGCTGGTCCCAGTATTTGAGTAGAAAGAAGTGCTCATGGCTTAAGAGGTGATCCAGGTAGGTTTGAATCCAATGGCTTGCATTCCCAGATAAGCAAAAGACAGAAAATAGAACTTTCCTATGATCCACACAAAAGTTCCCCTTTTTTTTTGCAAAGATGAGTTCACAAGCTTTCAAAAAAGGTCTGAGCTTAGTGGGATTATTTCCCTCAAATTTGTCAGGCAGATTCATCAATAGATCTTTGAAGGTTCCACAGTGGGAAGTACTAGTTTTTGGGGGTTGAGAGAGTCTAGCTACTGCTGAAGTCAAAGTTTGGAGTATGGCTAGGAGGGTAGGATCCACAGCAGGAGTTTGAGGATGGGGTTGACTTTGGGTTTCAGGAAGTTCAGTTGAATTAGATGGTTGAGAGACTTCTTCCTGAGGTCCAGCATTTGTTTTATTGAGGCTAATGAGGATCCTTGCATCAAAACCTGATTCTTTGGCCTCTTTGTCTTCCTTTCCCTCAGGGAGAGAGATCATAATGGGATTTTAAAATGAGGAATCCAATCCATAGCCTTGTTGAGAATATTAAACAATTACATGATTATCAAAAGGTCTGAAAGCAGGAGGAGGAGGAGATATGGAAGCTCTTGGAAGAGCTGTAGGAAGGATACCAGTATCCATTGGGTTGGAAGCTGGCGCTAGGAGTTTTTGAAAGGCCCTCCCACAACCATGGGATTGAGGATTAGATTTATCATGATCCTGAAGGTCTAGCACAGAACCATGTCCTCTTGATGCCCTGGTTAGAGGTGGAATTGGGATGATGGAAGGTTGTGCACATCAAGTAGGCATGGTTTCCACTTATGCCGTAGGGAAGTGACCTAAAAGAAGTACCTGTAAAGAGGAGAATTGGAGCAATTATTGGCTGTAAAAAGGAGTCTTGAAGGTGTACAGTGTCAATTGAAGCTCATCAAAGTAACTCAAAGCGGCTCAAAGCAGGTTGAAGAGGTTGAAGGGGGTCAAAGCTTTTAAAGCTCTCAAAGCTGGTAAAAGTGGTTGAAGCATTCAAAGTGGTCAAAGCAACATCAAAGTAGCATCAAACTGTCAAAGTGCCATGAAAGCGTGAAAGTTCCCTCAAATTTTTCAAAGTACCATCAAATTTTGGTGAAGTTTTTTTCAAGGGAAAAATGAAGGGATTTATTCAAGAAGATATTTCCACAGGGAGCTCCTTTGAGATATGAATGTCCACACACTGGTCCACAACAAATTTTAGGAAGTTTTATCTGTAGGGTGGAAAAAGATGGATGGTGTAGGTCTAGAGAGATATAGAGAAGGGTAGTAATTAAGGGGAAGGGATTGGTATAATTTCACAACAACCCCTGGCGTGCAAGGGGATGAGGGCACAGGCACTACTGCTCAAAGAACTCAGGATAGAGAAGATTTAATTTTTTGAAATGGAGATAGGTAGATTAATGAGAAGGATGAAGAAGGTAAAGAATAAGAGGGATCCAGGAGTAAGGCTATTGAGGAGTATTGATGACTGAATCCTATAAGAGTAACACCAGATAGGTTAGAGGATTAAGGTAGGCCAGATGGCTTTCTTTTTCTGGAATGACACCTATTGGAAGGGGCTAACCAATAAGAAGTATTATACTAATTCCTTGAGGTTAATTAGTCCAGGAAGGAAGGAAAAGCCATTATATGTTAGAGCTGGGAAGAGGCCTTGAGGAGTAATGATTGGTTCTGGGCTGAGATGGCCCATGGAATTACATGTTGACAAATTGAACTGGATGAATTGGCTTGAAAAATTGGGTAATAGGCCTGTACAGAAAGGTGGGGCATTTACTGAACCTGAAGTGTCAGTTGTCTAGCCAGGAGTATGTACCATGGATTTACAGTATGGGAACTGTATTTACTTCTCATACCAATTAGGTTGGAGGAGATCTGGAGGATGCAACAAGCCATAGAGAGAGATGAAGATCCTGGGAGATTGCCTAGTACCTGCAGGGGATGTGGGGGGATACTTCAGGAGGTGCAGCTGGTAGATCCAGGGGTAGAAGGTTTATTTTACTGAGGGTTGTAGATGACTGAGGGTTGAGAATGACTGAGGTTACTGATTCAAGTTGTGGTTATGAAATTAGTCCAGAGTGCTCCCTAGGTGCATTAGCACTTGTAGGAGCTGAATCAGTCCTGAATTGGAGCTATTTCTAATAATGTTTTTTTAATTAGTTGGGGAAAAGTGCTCAATTGATCACATGATCTTCTTTCATTCATAGATTACATGAAAATTTCATTAAACTGACTGAATATTCAAATTATTTGCAATTCTAAAGACATTTTGGATTATTTCATTCTAACTGGGATTTCAATTTTTTTATTAATTTTTTAATAGTCCTTTTTCAAAATCAGGAGTATTTATTAAAATAATTTATCCATCAATTTTTACCTAGCCTTATTGGATATTCAGATTTTGAAAATTTCTACAGACAATTTAATATCCTGAAGTCTTCATAAATTTTATGAGAAGGGGTTTATTAATCCCTTCAAAATTATCAGGAATAATTCCGAATCTCACAGATATTTCATTAAGTAATATATTTAAATTACTTCCTTTGGGATTTTATCCAATATTTCTACATATCCAATTCTATGGGAATACTAAAGAAATTTTTGTGTCCTGGTACTCCCACAGATCCCAAATTAAGCAGGAGATAGAGTCATCTCAATTTTTTAATAATCATCTTCAAAATTTTATGTATTTATTTACATAATTTATTTAAATATGTTACCTTGACTTTATGTATTTTTATTTGATTTATTTAAGTTTTTAGTCATGCTCCACCTGTAGAGAAATTTGTCATATACACTTTATATCTCTTTCTGGGTAGTAATGTGTCTAGGATTCCTTTGATTCTGCTGTTTTCTTTCTGACAGCAGCTGTTGTTTTGTGTATTCCTGCAGCTGCGTGCAGGTCAACTTCCTGGGGCTGCATGCATGTTTGAAAGTCTTCGTTCTGATGTTTTGGCACAGCTCTTCATTTGACAGAATCTGTGTAAGGATTCATATCTGCATGCGGTATGTTTTTCAATATCTCTTAAAATATACAGAATTTTACAATTTGGACTTAATTATTTATATGAAATTTCATGTGAAGTGTTCAAATAACCAAAAAGCAGATTGGTAGTGCTGTAAAGTTTGGTCCATTTTAATAGGTAATTTAGGGTAGTTAAGGAGTGGGAATTCCAAGGTAGGGTTTGTGATTGACCCTAATTAAGACTAGGTGGGCAATCCAAATCTTCAATAATATTTTTAATATTCCTACAGCTTGTTAGAGTTTTTTTTAATTTCTTTCATTTCTTTTACTTTTTTATTTTTGGATAATTTTTCAGCTAGCTCTGACATAGTATCTGGCTGACATCTCTTCCAACAAAAACTTGCAAACCATCTGGCCTCCTAAATATTTTGAATTTTCTCAAGCCAAGTCAGATGAAGAATGGAAGGGTGTTTGATTTTTATCTGTTTTATTTTCTGAATTCTGTTTTCTTTTCTTCATCTTCTCCTCATTTCAAGTGCCATCTGGCACATGTCTGCAAATTTTCTACAGACACTCCAGCTTCAGGGCTCTGCCCAGTTTTTTTAAGCCTTCCATGAAATGCATCCTTGGTTGCCATTCATTTTACAACTTGAAAGCTTTACCATTGAAAACCTTGGCTACAGTTGAGCCAAGCTGTCTATTTTTTTTCATCCATTCATTTCCTTATCTCAGTCTATTTCTGTTTTCTTCCTTTCATACTTATCCAATTCATCCTTTGTCTCAGCTCAGTTGAAAGCTTCTCACTACTGAATTCATTCAATTTTTTCATCTTACCCTGTTTTTTCCAAGCCTCAATCTATTCAATTCTCAGCTATTTAAAATCCCACAAAACCAATTCATTCTCTGCCTTTCAATTTCATTCACTATTGTTCTTTAACTATTTTCCTTTTCCTTACATTTTCTTTATCTCCTCTCTATTTCCAACTCTTCTGATCCCTGGTTATTTTCAGGTACTTTCTTTTGTCATCTTGTTTATTTCTTACCTTATTTTGGTTCTGAAATCTATGTTTATTTTTAGTCCTTGAATTCAACAGAAGGATCAAAGATTCCTGTTCACACTCCATTTTTCACTCAAAATTTCAGATCTGAGTATAAATGGTGTTTGATCTAAAATTCTCAATTCAACATACCACCAATAATTATTTTGAAATATTTCCTTCAATGATTCATATTTTATTTTTGAATATTCTGTAAGATCTCAGATCAAAATTAAATTTTGTTTATCTCAATACTCACATATATTCAATCATTCCTAATAAAATGTAAAGACACAAGATTTGAAACTGAACCAAAAAATCATGAAAATTGATGTTAAATCATATTTGTTTTTTTTTCTCCAAAATTCATGGTTTTAAATTTTTTCAAGCTTAGCTTCCATAAATCCTTTATTCCCACTGCTTCTGAGCTCCCACATGCATATCACCAAGGGTTCTCCAAGAAAAACCAGAGCTCTTCCAAATTTCTTTATCATAAAATACTTGTGGTCACATACTTCTCTTTCTGATGTTCCATCCACCTCATAACTCTACTCACCCATGCTGCTTTGATCCTCATTTCCATCATATACTCTTAACTTCATGAACCATATTCCCCCCTTCTTGTCTCCTTCCTGTCCATCCTCAGTCTTTCTCTCTCATACTTTACTATGAAAGTTTATTTTTCATTTATTATTTTTTTCTCACCCTTCAACATTTGTTACTACTCTTTTATCAAACCATTTTAAACTCAAATTGCTTAAATACAACTATATATTGACTATCCTTCATGATTCATGCAAATTTTTTTAATCCCACAAAATACAACAGACTTCTTCCAATATCTTTTTCCCACTTCCCACTGGCCTCCATGAATTTTACTTTGGTAAAATATCCGGTCTATTATTGATTTCATTAATAGATTTCAACATTTATTCTCTATTTTACCATGTAAGACCTTACTAAATTTTATATCATAGCTTTCACTCAATTTTTTACCTTTTTCCTACCAACTGTGTTCATTAAATCTGTTTATTTTTTATTATGAGTAAATTTTCATTCTTCAATTATATTTTCCCAAAATAACTAAAGATAATATTCTACCACACATGAAAAACCAAAAACAGGTTTTTTTTTTGTTGTTTCCGTTTAAAAGTAGCTTGTTCTCCAGAGCTCAAATAGATCCTTTCAATCCAGAAGCCAATTTTGATGATTTTTCTCTTAACCTTTGGGTGATTTGAATCTATTTCCAGGTTTATATTTTCTGGAAGAACCAATTCCTTGATTTCTTTTTATTATTATTGGGGTTTGGGCTATTTATGATGTGATGAGGCCCCAGTGTGGATTCACGTAGCCATAAATCCCAAAATTTTCTTCCGAAAATTCCTAGATCGATTTGGTCAAAATTTAACCAGTGTTTCCAAAAAATTATTTTGATTTGAATATCAAAATACAAATCATATTAACTTGAACTTTTTAATATTTTACATAAACTAAGCTTCTATTCCCAATTTCTTCACCTGATTAATTAACCCTTCAATCCTCATACATTCTTGGATAATTTTTGATTATTGTGTCAAGATAATGTTTCTTCCAATCTGGGATCTACAATCTGGTAGCCGCCCTTGAAATATACCAAGATTGTAATTTAAACCATTTCCACATTAAATACATGTAGGTTTAATTCTGTTTATTTTCCTCATAAATTCACTTTTGAGTATTCAGACACTATTTTTTTTTTTTTTTTTAACCACACCATTTACACATTAAAACCTTTTTAAAAGAACACACATCTATACTTCCATAAATTTCCTCAGGATGAAATTGAAATATGATTATAATGATGAAATAGTCATATTTCAATATATAAAAGGAAACTGTAGAAACGCCTTATCTTAATTCTTTGAAACCCCCAAAAATATTGTTGTGCCTTATCTTAATTCTTTGAAACCCCCAAAAATATTGTTGAAGGCTCTTTGAACTGATTTATTTGCCAAGTTTCCTCACCTCAACATTGGGGTAATTGGTGAGAAAACTGGTATTGAATTATTTAAAGTGATTTAAAATTATTTCAAAACCTTTATATCTTTTAAATTAAAAATTCATCTCACTTTGATCCTTTTTATAATTTATAAGAACCTAAATTTGATTTATTTTGATAAAAAAAATAACTTCAGGAAATCATCTAGGTAAGGGAAAAAAAAATTAATTTACCAATTCATTTCACCAAAAAATAACATGGTATCTTGTGAAGATTATGACTGTCTCTCTAGCCTGATAAAAAAATTGATCTTCACCAGTTTTTCAAGGCATAAAATCAAACATAATCAACTCTTGAATTATATTTATGAATGTTTTTTTATTTTTATTTTTTATTCCAAATCATTCCCCTTTAAATTTTCCTCATCACATCCCTTTCTTTGAACTTTACTGTGGCCAAAAAAAAAAAAAAAAAAAAACTTGATAATCATTTTGTTTACTTTTTAAAAAAAGAAAAACATCAATCAAAGGTTTTTACCCACACAATACTCAAACCAAACAAAAATTTCTAAACAATCAATGCATCCATCCAAGTCTTTTCAACAAAAACTTTAAACTTTTTTTTTTGGGGGGGGGGAGGAGGGGGGTGGGTTCTAACCAATTTCCCAACATAAAGCCCTAACAATATGACCATCAAGTCACCAGAAATGTGGATGGAATCCTAGACATCCAAATCTCAAGATCTCAAAATTCAAATCCAAGTTTTGATTTGAATCTAAATCCTTGAATCCATCTATGAAACCTTGATGATTCCTGGTTCATTATTTTCCCCATCAGAGGAGAATTCTTTGGATTTTATCATTCCTGATTGATCTCTTCTGATCTAATTTATCTGACTAAATATCTTGATCATTCAAACTTTGATTTTTTTTTTTCAAAAAAAAAAATATTCATTTCAATAACCTTGATAGCACATTCCACTGAAAGATCTTTGAATCAATCACTTGAGATTTCTCTTTTCCAAAACTAAAAAACTAAAAACTCTAAATCTAAAATATTTTTGATACAATTCTCTTATCAACTATCTAAATCAAGAATTTAACGTTATCAAATCAGATCTCTACAAAGGATTTAAAACCCTTATCAATTCTTTATCCTTTTTAAATCAATCAATCACTTCAAGCAAACAAAACAAAAAAACCATTAGATCTCTAATTGATTTCAACTCTTTCCTCAATCATCTAAGTTCAAACATCCTTCTTCCTTCCTCTTATTTTTTTTTTCTTTTTTTGAGTTTGAGGTCTACCCTAATTCAATGTTACCAAATCCCTGTATTGATTTGATCTGAGAATTACTTTATGGATGTCATCTTGAGAAATATGTGAATCCAGGATTAGTCTTTGAACTTGTTTCAGCTTCACTCTTGATCTTCAATCCTAAACTATTTGATCAGTTTGGGGTTATGGTATTTGACCAGTTTACAACAGATTGTGGATTGGATGGTTAAGTCTTGAAGATCAGATTAGATCTAGAAACCTCTGGAAACCTTGGGATTCAATCAACATGTACATTAAATCATCAGTCCCCCAAACTATAAGTTCAAGCACTCCAAACCTCAATTCAGTTCACTTCTTTAACCCCTCAACTTGAGATTCCTTGTATCCAAGCAATCATCAAGAGTTCAAGAACTTGAAGAATGGATTTTGATATGTAAAACTTGATTAAGATCAAGATTAATATATATATCCAGTATGATTCTCTCAAAGTAAGAGCCAACTATAGTGGCTGGGTCCCTCCTGGCAATCTGGGTTGTAACTTTATTGAGGTATTCCATTGAGAAGTAAATTTCATCCTATTACCATTTACTCAGGCCCTATGTAGGCCAGCTATCACTCTCTGCTACTGCAAGACTTCATTCATGAAACTGGTCTTGCCTTATCTACCCTTAATCTGCTCCTCTACATTACAGTTTAATTCTAATATCCTCATTGGTTGGAAATCCAAGATTCTCTGAGCCTAAAAGATTTACAGTCCTCTATATCTCTTTGAACTACTTGCGTTTTGTCTGCCAAAAGAATCCTCTCCTCCAGTATATTGGCTTCCAATTCTTTTGGCAAGGGATGAATGTAGGGATACATCAATATTAGACCAACTAACACCAGCCATATTATCCTCTACCACCTCACACCATTAGGTGTGCTAAGTAGGATCACAAGCATATAGTAGCCTTCCAATCAGTAAACCATCCATCAGCTACAATTGCTACTACAATCACTACTATTCCTCATCACCATCAATATTGATCATGATATTACTAGGGTTACTACTACTCTCAATACTATACAACCACCTAGCCCTCTCTTCATGGGGGATCCTCTTCATTGTGGTCACTTGACATTGACAAGTTATACTACACAATCAACAATCATTCAATAGTTCCAACATTGTATTTCTTATATCCTTACTTGCTGTATCCAATCATTGCCTCCCAGCAAGAAAGAAATTCATCATTGGACTCAAGCCATCCCAGCTGGCCCCAATGACTCCCATTGGCCCCCATCAGTGAACCATCAACAAGCATTGCTTGCTTCCAGCTTTGTCCCAACATCAATTGCAATGGTGCTTTCACCCTTTTGTATCAAATCATTGCGTCCCAGAAAGAAATTCATCATCTGACTAAAGCCTTCCCAGTCCCAAGCCTGTTCTACATATCAACAATAAAGGACTTGATGACAAGATCAAGCAATTCTGCTCTCACTCTAAGTCTTGCCACATTAATATTAAAACAAAAGGTCTAAGGGAAGAGTTTCAAGCCTGAAAATTAAATCTCTTGTTAATCACTACAGAAGACATGGTGGCGGACTTCCTTACTAAAGCCTCATCAATCAACTCCCTAAGTCTTCTCCAGAAATTCATCTTTGGCTCTACCATGTCTCTGGATCAAGAACTGCTCCATCCTACCAGACAGGCAGAGTGTTAGGAATGCCACTCAATCTCACACTTGAAGGATGACTACTCTCTCTTTGACTACTATGCTCTGAAACCTGTCCCTGGGAGATCCCCCCCCCCTGGGGGTCTTTGGCTCTTCTCAAGAGAGGGACTGGCCGACGTGGGGGAAGCCTCCCCTTTTGGTTCTATTGATTTATTTTCTTGTCTCTTTGTCTTTTTTTTCTTCTTTTGTTACTTTCTTTTCCTCTCAGTCTCTTTATTCTTTTCCTCATCATTCAAATCTATACCTCCTTCAAGCTGTCTACTCCTCAATCTGGCCCACTCAATCATCCAACACCTCAATCAATTCTCAGCCAGTACTTTCTGCCATTCCTTGCCTCCCCATATCTCTCTCCTGTCTCAAATCTATCTCTTCCAGCCTGCTCAGTCTCTTGTGCCCACATTACCTTCTGCTGGTTCTTATTTCTCAAATAAAATCTCTGAATTCTATATATATATATATATTTGTTTTTTGTTTTTTGTTGTTTCTTTTTTTTGAACAATTTTTGGTTTTCTAATTGAAGTTTTGAAGATCTATCTAAGATCAATCAAGTATTTATTTATTTATTTATTTATTTATTTATTTTTTTTTTCAAAAAAAAAAAAAAAAAAAATATCATCAGGAATTCAAAATCAAGAGTGTTTTTTTTTTTTTTTTTTTTGAAGATTGTTAGTACTTCATTCTAACATTCCAAATAAAAATAAAAATAAAAATAAAAATAAAAATAAAAATAAAAATAAAAATAAAAAAAAAAAAAAAAAAAAAAAAAAGAATGGGATCAACACAAATCAAAACAAGTTCTTTTCAACCCCCCCCCCCCCTTCATTATTCTTCTGAAGCAAAATTTTTGCCAATTTCAGGGCTTGTAGGCCCTTAGTGGGCCTAGGAGGGGGCACAAGATCATCCTCTATGGATGCTTCAGACAGATCATCTGGTCTGCCTCCACACCCTCGATGGGACTCTGACCATCACTCAACCCCTCTAGTTTGGGGGTCCATCTTGGGGCACCATTTCCAATCCCTATCTTGGCTTCTTCTTCTTCTTCTTCTTCTTCTTCTTCTTCTTCTTCTTCTTTTCATCATCATCATCATCATCAACTTTCTCATTCAATCATCCTGAGAGAAACCTCAAACGACCCACCCATAGAGTCCTACTCTTCATACCTCATGTAGATTGCTGTGAGCCCTCTCCTTGTTGGATGGCCTTTTTTTTTTCTAGAATGAAATCACTAGACCCATCAGATCGGATTCAGAATACCTTAGAACCTCAGTTTTCAAGACTTCTGTTTCCTCCTTACTCACTCTTCCAGATCCAAGGCACAAATCAGTCCAACATCAATATCAATCACACACTTTGTTTGTTTGTTTTGTTTTTTTTTTTTTTGTTTTTTTTTTTTTTGAACTGAATCCTTCATCCTTTTCTCTCTTTTTTTTTTCCTATTGAGTATTGACTCAATGATCTAAAGCAAAAAAAAAAGGGGGGGGTCATGTTAAATTCACAGCTCCAGCCATGTGGGAGCCGTGTACATGGCTCCAGGCGTGTGAGAGCCATGTACATGGCCCCACATGGCCTGTGGGAGTTGTGTAGGGCCCCTCAACGCGTGGGGGCCTGTACACTACTCCATATAATTTATAATTTATTATTATTTATTGTTTATTGTTTATTATTTTTTATTTATTATATATAAATTATTATATATACTTTATAATTTATAATTTATTATTCATTATTTATGATTTAGTGAAAGCTACACAACTTGATTTTAGTTGTTTAGTGTGCCATACAACTCAAATGGGAGGTGTAGTATGCCACATGGCTCATTTGAGTCATGTAGGGTTCCACATGGCCCATTGAGCCACGTACATGGCTCTGTAGCCGTGAATTTAACATTACCCCCCCCCCCCCAAAAAAAAAAAAAAAAATCCTGCCACTCTTGTGACTTTAATTACGAGTTGTTTTTTTTTTTTTTTTTTTTGGGGGGGGGGGGAACCCCAACCGACAATCCTCAGATCATTTCATCCTGGCCTTTTCAATTCCCCCCCCAAAAAGACTACACGCTCAAACGTCTTGGAAAATTTGTTTTGTAACAATAAGGAGTGAAAAAAAAAAAAAAAAAAAAAAAAAAAAAAAAAGAATAGAAAGAAAAAAAAAGAGTTGAAACAAACTTGGAATCGTTCGTAGGTGAATAATCCTATCCTTCTGACCAGAAGATCAAGTACAAAGTAGATCTTCAAGAATCATACTTGGATTTTCAGTTCTAATCCAAACCTTTCTGTCTCTTCAGATCTTCCAGAACAACGATTTTTTTTTTTTTTTTTTTTTTTTTTAAAAAAAAAAAAAAAAAAGTGAAAAGATTTCTGACATCACGTTTGTTTTTTCCAATTCTTTGAACCTAATCTTGAAGGCTCTTTTAAACGGACCAAAGGATCTCAAAGCATCATGAGAGAGGTTTTAGATGTCCCCCCCCCCACCCCACCCCACCCCAGCCCAGCCCTCTATGCGGTGGTAATTCTTTCCTTTTGCAACTTGACAAAACCGCGCGAGTTTAAGGAAAACCGCTCGGATGGGGGACGTCGTGGGGACGTCGAAAGCGCACCAGAATAAGGATTACGGGGTCATGGAAAACATGATGGCCTATTCTTATTTAAATGTTTCCTTTTTTTTAAAAAAAAAAAAAAAGTCAAGTTTCACTCTGGTTCAGCCGATCATTAACCTTTTTGTAATCCTCTCAACTCGACCCAAAACCCAAACGATCACCTCGCACAAATAGATATGTAGATATATATATCTTTCGATCCATGGTTACATCCCAAGATGAAGACTCATCCATCCTCTTGCTTCGATATATCTTTCGATCTATGGGAAGGTGGTGGGGGGGGCGACTTGGCGACCGAAGAACCAGCAAGCACCCGAAAGACGCGGGGCGGTCGATCCATCGAGGGTGTGGGATGACGACGACGAAGGTCTAAGGTCCTGCCTGCTCCGGCCACGGAGATCCCTGAGTGCGTTCGACCCGAGTGACACCTCGAGGATGGATTCGAGTCGGCTTGGGATCGATGGGTGGTCGTCGTCCAAGCTCCTCCCAACTGAGCGAGACCGACCGACGATCTTGGGGGGCCCCACCCCAGCTCGACCTGCTCCAGACTCGACCGATCCTGCCAGCTTCCTCCCTCCTGCTATCCCAAGTCTTGACCCACTCACCCGTCAGTCCCATCTGGGCTCGAAACCATCCAGCCGTGGGTTCACGCTCGTGACGTGACAGCCCGGTCAACTCTTGAAATCCAATCTCTCCCCCTCGCGAACGCTAGACGAGTGAAAAACTCCAGTTTTTTTTTTTTTTTTTTTTTTTCCGGGCGGGGGCGGGGGGGGGGGGGGGGGGGAAGACAAGTCGGGATGAGTGGGTAAGTGAGCGAGGAGGACAGCGACATATGTCAACAGTCGGTCCGATGGCGAATCGAACGAACCGGCCGGAGCAGGATGAGAATCGAGAAGCGTCGCGATGAGGTTCATCCCTCAAGTTTTTTTTTTTTTTTTTTTTTGCAATCGTTCCAAATCTTACATCTCATATGCTGATCGTCGTTTCTGAGTTCCTGGAACGACTCAAACCTAAAACCCAAAAGAAGAAAACGAGCTCAACCTCCGAATGGCCAGTGTAGATACCAGAGGGTCTATCGGACAAACATACATGTGTACCAGGCCGGGTAGCACGTAGGAAATCGTTGAGTCCGGACTCAACACACCAGATGATGGGCCAGCCAAGCTGACCCGACTTGTTGTGGATCATAATTTACAATTCATTCTAAGCTCTATTATGTAACTCTAAGAGGCGGCGAAGAGGGCGAATTGAGAAGAGTAAATCAACATAGGGGGGAGGGGGGGATGGAGAGGGATGACTACCGGTGTAGGGACCATGAGGTCGAGCCGAAAAAAAAGCCAAAAAAAAAAAAAAAAGCGAGCGAGGTGAGAGTGGATGGTGGGTAGGGAGAGGAGTGCCAAAGAAGTTAAAATTTCATCGTTCTTTATGATCCCAATCGACATTGATTGAAGAAGCAGAAGATGAACGATGATGGTGATGGTGATGATGATGATGGGCAGGATTCGAGTTGTTTGGATGGCGGAGGTGAGGAGGAGGAAGAGAATGATTAGTGGAGGAGGATGAGATAGGATGCGTATCCATGGGGGGTGGATGATCTTGAGGAGGGAGATGGGATACTTGAGAAGTTAAAGAAGGATGACGCGAGTAATGAGGATGATGGTTAAAATGAGGATGATAATTGATCGATGAGGTTGGTAGGTGATGGTGATGATGGTGTGGGTGTGGGTGTGAGTGCGGGTGAGGTGAACTAGAGGATGGATGAGATGGTGGGTTTTGAATCCAATGAACCGTGGAGCTAGGTAGCCGATCGGTTGGATGAGGAATAGAGTAATTTGGTTGATGGTTGTTGACGCCGTGGTGGGATGATGACCAGATGTGATGATGATGATGACTAGGAGGCCTTTGAGTAGCGTCAGACGAGGGTCTTTTGTTATGGCTACTGCCAGAAGTCGTTGATGATGATGGCAGAGAAGGGGGCAGTCGGTTGAAAGGACTAGGAACAGGTGAATGAGTCGGGGAGAAGTGAGAGGGACCACCACGCAGTGCAACGGAGGAGTTGGGTGAACGAAGTTGAGATGAACTTATAAGACGGGGAGAACCTTGGGAGGTCGGATGTGGATAGTGAGAGGGAATATGCGAGTGGGTAGATGGTGGGGTCATGTGAGATGGGTGAGATGGGTGAGATACCAGGTGTGGATGAGATTGAGAGGGTAATTGAGGACGTGAGGCTTGAGATGCAGGACGAGGATGGAGTGGTTGGGACGGAATTTGGGAATGAGATTGAAGATGAGCATGAGGTGACATGTGAAGTTGAGGTGGGGATGGACCGGCCGTAGGACGATAGTCCGATAGGTTCGATCGGTCTTGCACCGAGAAGGATCCTCGACCGTATTTGATCTGGTGAGGTAGAGCGCCGCGTAATAAACTAGGGATGGATTTGACTGACTCATGGGCTAGAGGGGGCTCATGATATCCTCGTGAAGAGTTCATCGCTGCTCTCTGTCCAACTGAAGAAGAGATCGGAGAACTAGGAGGATCAGCAAAACGCTCATCAACCACCATGACGTCAGCAGGATGTCGACTAGCAGGATCTACAAAATCCCCATCAAACACCGTACCATCGGTATGTCGATCGAAACGATCGACGGAAGCTCTAAGCTCGGGTGGATGCGGATTGGGCCGATGGAAGGATAAAGGTGGCAGAGTGGAACGGGGTGAATGAGTGAGGTTGGCGTGAATCGATGGTCGTGATAAAGGGCGAGACAATGGTTGGGGGGGTAAGGACTGAATCGATTGAGATAGTGGCTGAGATAGCGGTCTTTGAGTTACTGTTGGATGCAAGGGATCATTTGAGGTGGTGGGTAATAGGATACGCCCCAGAGGTGGTATGCTCAGAGATGGTCTTTCCATCTTCTCTTCGACCGGCGAGATGTCAGCTTGCAAAACCTCATCGGTTGGACTTGGTTGTTGAGAGCCAGTACCGAACCAAGCGCTCGCATCCATATTTGAGAGAGAAGTACAGGGCTCGACTGGGTCATCGTTTAAGAGGTTTTTGATTTGCATCGAAGAGCGAATCACAGGAGCTTCTGACGAGTTAGATTCACCGTGCGGTAGGGAAGACGTTCCAGTAGATTGACTGATTTCCGCGACTGTCAAGGCTACCTCGGATCCCAGGTTAGATTCTGCAGAGGGCTGAATGACGTGGCCACAAGTCTACAGTCAAGGTTCAGCAACCGACTTTTGGTGACTTAGAGGCCTGAAAACTAACCTGTTCAGTTATAAGCTTCGATACGCTCTGGTGAATCGTCTTGGATTCGGTTGGAGAGAGATCTTGATCCAGTCGGGCGTTGAAGTCATTGCTGTGATCGGATGGTGGAAGAACCCCGGTAGGGTGGCTTCTTTCTGATAGCTTGGTAGATCCGGTCGGGTGATAGACACCTAAATCAGGGGTGCTCGATTCAACAGCAGGTGAGACTTTGGCCGTACTCGATGAAGCGGTCTCCTCAGTTGATGAGACCCCCCTGGAGAGTAACTCATGATCACTGGTATCGATCGATTGTACCTTGCGCTTCTTGTAGGCTCGAGGTGCCCAGCTTGGTGAATTGGACGTTGAATCGAAAGATGCTCGATTTGCTTTGGATGGATGGGATCCAAGGGAAGCTAATGGGGAGCTTGCTCGATGAGATGGATCGAATCGGGAGGTCGACTGAAAGGGACTGATTCCACCGTGGTCGGTAGTTGGAGCGGGCTCGAGGTCAGATCTTGGCGAGTGGGTGGAAGTTGGATGGTTGAGTTGAGAATCGATGTTGATAGCTCTTGTTTCGAGAGGATCGATGGTTGATTTTGGAGAGTTCAACACCGAGCGATCACGATTCGAATCCGGGGGAGTTGAGGAATGGAGAGGATGACGGTTAGGTTGAAAGGTCTCATGACTCGTGCCGATTTGGGATGACTGATTTGTTGAGGGGGGTGGTAGAGGATCAGGATTCGAACGAGGTTCGTGTGAGTCTTCGTCTAGGGGTGAAGCCTGATGATCGAGGTCAGTTGTGGGCTTGGGATTGGGTTGATGTACCGAGAGGACTGGGGTGGGCGTAGGTTCGATGGACTGCTCGTCGGCCTCATCACCGGTTGGTTGGGCGTTATCGGGGGTAGGTTTGAGTTTGGGTTTGAGGGTTGGGAGGGGGGTAGGATCGTTGGAGGTCTTACAGGGAGCCTTCCTGGATCTTTTTCCTCGGAGCTCTCGATTCTTTCCTTCGTTGATCGGTTGAGGGAGTGAGTGAAGGTTGCGATACTTGTTCTCACGTTTGGTACGATAGTAGTGAAGAACACATTCGGCTCGAGTCTTTGATCCGAGCTGGGATGCGATCCAGCCAAACTGCTTGGGTTGAGCCGCATAACTCTTCTCGAAGGTATCCTGCTCTTCCTCCGTCCAAGCCGAGGTTCGATGACGAGTATGGTCTGGTTCGGAGGATGTTGAGGGATCGGTGGTTTGAGGTTTGTCGAGTTGGTAGAATCGAATCGGATCGGTGACCAAGGTATCCTGATCGTCGGAGATCGAGAGGATTCGATCCTGGAGGAAGAGGGCCATATCAGGAACGTGGGCGGTGGTCTTCATGGCTCGGATGTTAGGATCCTTCTGATCAGCCGTACCGAGTTGGGCGAGGACGAGGTCGAACTGAGCATCGGTGACGGCATCACCTATACCGAAGGTGCTGAAGTTAGCCGTTCGACGGGTCGTCCGACCGCCAGCGGTGAGGGAGGCGATACCGGTGGAGTTGGATGAACCGCTGAGGAGGCTACCGGGGTCGGTGAGGGGTAGGCCGATGGACAGATCGACGGAGCTCGTGACGGGAGTCAGAGTAGGGCGCTTCTTACGACTGAGACGGAGCCTGAGACGATCGATCGCCTCACAGTGCTCGATCCAATCGAGATGATAGGCTCGATAGACCGCCCGGAGGTTCTGGACGAGAGGCTCGAGTTGCTGCTGCTGGCCAGGATGACTCTGAGTCTGCTGAGGGTCCGATGGGTGGAGGTGGTGGGCGGAAGAGGATGATGGCTCGTTGGAGGAGGGTTGCCATGGGTGAGCTCCGGGTGGATGGGACATGAGGACGGCAGGGGCACGGAGGGGGGAGGTCGAAGGGGCTTGAGCAGGAAGTAGTTGAGCGTGGGGATGAGATGGGATCCTAGGTGGATGGATGATCAGAAGTAAGTCAGATCGAACTGGAGGATAGAGAGAAGGAGTGGAATGAGGATCGAGGGATGGCGATCTGGTAAGAGGGGGAGGTGGAGGACGTACGATTGAGGATGAGATGGAAGTCGAGGAATCGAGGAATTCAAAACTTCAATCTCAGCCATCCTATGCTCGAGCAACCCAGCAGGCTGAGCTCAATCGAATGGGTCACACCCATCCCACAGTTACGGTTTACTGACCAACGATTGGGTCAGAAACCCATTGATGATGCGGAGCTATCGACAAAAAACTGGTTGGGTTCATAGCCCCCCCCCCCCTAGATAGCTTGCCCAACCACTGTGAGATTCAGAGGAGGACTTGTGCTTTAATGGTTCCCAAGTTTGCAAGTGATGGATCCCTTGCATCTGTAAACCCTGAGTGCAACCGTTCACCCTACCACTGAGAGATAGAGAGAGATGAGTGTAAAAGAGCCTTCCAACCTTACCTCCTGTGATCCAATGTGATCCCTCCTCCACTGATGATCCAAGTTGAGGGTGCGATTTAAGTCACCTCCCCCTCAACCCTAACCTAAGTCCAACTGCAAGCGAGCAAGAATAATGAGATAAAACCCCCAAGTACAGAACCCTAATCCTTCCATCCCATCCCTATTGTGCCCACCTGCCATGACATCCACCCGGTGTGGTGTCAATTTATAGACACGGATTGGGAACTGCATCCCGGCTGCGCGCTCAGCATTGGAGGCAAGCGGGCTCAGCATTAGGGTATGAGGAGTGCTCAGCAGCAGCAGCCACTGTTTGGCTCCACACCTAGTGGACGGGTCAGGCTCAGCATCAAATGCGGCGTGGGCAGCAATCCACCCCAGAGATTGGATTCAGAAGGTAGTGCGCTCGGCTAGGTTTGCAAGCGCGCCAGTTTGGATACGTAGGGGCGGAGCAATCCAGGGGCTATAAAGGAACAGATGGAGCGCGCAGATCATGCCGGATATTACCAGACACCCACGACGGGCACGGACAAAGGGATACGGACAGGCGCGGGGGGCTCCAAGTAGGGTGCAGTGCAAGGACCGCGTCATGAGAAGGACGAACTGGATGGACGGAACGGCGTACGGACGTCGGGGGGAGTTTGGTACGGAGGAGGTGGGGAGAGGAGGCTAGGGTTTCTGTTTTGGGATTGTTTTCTGTTTCTTTGTCATACTGTCATTTGCGCGTGTACTTAGGTTAGGGTTGAGAGGGAGGACTTATCCTCACTCTCAACTCCAGGATGGAAGGAGGGGGGGGAATCATCACATCACATCATTGGATTGGATCAATCATCTCACCAGGAGATCAAAGGAACTCATACCAGATACACATCCAGGTGGAAAGTTCTTAGGATTGAAGGATTGGCAATTTCTCTCTCTCTCTACTTTTCTTTATCTCTTTATCTCCTTATTTCTATCTCTCATTTAAGTGCGACTTTGGGCATCCCCATCTCCTTTCAAATGCAGGGAACCATTAACTTCCAAACCTTGGGACAATTATAGGGGGATAACCTTTATTCTTTCCACATCTGGGGGTCTGGCCGGGAAGTAACCTTCCGTTTCTTGTCTTTCAAAGGTAACTGGGCGCAATGTCCTATTCATACCTCCCTACAGTCGCTCCTTCTTCTTCTTCTCCTTCTCCTTCCGTCTCCGGGTCCGCTACTCCGACCCCACTCGCATCTTCCATCCCTCCTCCTCCCCCTCCCTCCGCTCAACCCAGGACAAGCTACGCCATTCCCCCATTGGTCTCCAGTGACCATGAACCCACTCGTCCAGTTTGCATTAGGCCGCGCAACTACCCTCACATCCAATTCAACACCACGGATGTGGAGCGATTCATCTTGAGATACAAAGGTATTGCAGATGCAGAAGGTGCATCAGACGCCAATAAGGCCCAGCTTGTCTTCCTGTTCATTATGGACAAAGAGAAGCTCTGGGATGTGGAGGAGATGGAAGGCTACAAGAATCAGGATTGGCCAAAACTGAAGACAGAGATCCTAATGCGGTGGGGTAGGCGCAAACCTTTGTTGTCATTTTTCCTTTCCACTGTTGTCATGTTGTTTTCTTTCTTTTCTACTCTTGTCACTTTCCTTCCTTTTCTGCCGCTGTCTCCACTTCCTCACTCCTTGTCCACTCTCTGCTCCCACCTTCCCATAACACCGCAAACTCTCAACTTGACCCGGTGTGGAATCCTCAAATGAAGAGAGTCAGCACACCCAACTCTTCCCTGACACAAAATTGAATCAATCCCTAACTCATCCGGCTCCTCCACTTCATACTCAACGGCTCTCTCATCTCTTTACTCTGCATCATTTGTCATTGACTGGTCTCTATCCCTTTGATCCATCCATTTAATTCAATCCTCTGTTTCCTTCCGCTTCCCATCCAATCACTCGACCTCAACGCTATCAATCCTCCATCTCAATATCTTAACCATCCAGCTACTCCTTTGACTACCCTCTTAAATCATTTCCAACCACTCCTCACGCAGCTCTGATCACAATTCACCTCAACATTACTCTCAACTACTATTTCAGACAGATCACTCAGGCTGATCAGATGTGAGATATCTGTCTGCTGCTCTCATCATTTCTCAATCTCTTCATTCTCATCCTCATGTGCTTTCTTATTATCACAGATCCATTTCTTTCTTTATCTCTTCATTATCTCTTCCTCTACTCATTCTACCACTCATTACCACCAATTTCATCATTAGAAAAGGTACCCTGGGTAAGGTTCCTTCAATCTTCATTTCTTTTCTTGTCATTGTCACGCTCCTTCATCATTGTTAATTCAAACTGCTTGTTAGTTCATTGGTCTTTGCAAGAAAAAAATTTAGTTTCCTCCTGTCAAATTAACAACCTTGATTCCGGGAAAGCGATTTTGACCACGTGGCCTTGGAGGCGAGCGCGCGTGGAGGAGTCAGGACTTGGGTGGAGCTGGCGGATTACACCTTGACATTCGATTGGATCTATTGGTACTTGTCAAAGAACAAGGTGGTGGCGGGACAGACGGGGGCCATGAAACGTGCGTTTCTGGGCGGTTTAGGCGCTCAACTTTGGGCAAGGGTGCAGCGGCATCTTTACAATCACAACTTGGTAAAGCGGTCATTGGACGGGAGCATTGCGCTCCTTCCGGAGTTGGCTGTCATTCCCCAGGCTGTGGAGAGTGAGCTTGACTTAGAAGAGCTTATTGAGGATACCGCTAAGTCCTTCCCAGCAGGACCAAAGAAATCTTCCCCCCAAGTTTTGGCTCCGGCGCAATTTCCGGCCCCGGTTCTACCTACTTCCACGCATGTTCCGGTTCCTCAACCCACGCCCGCCCCTCCGGTAAGTGAATTGACAGAACTGATGAAGGATTTGAAGATCTGCATGAGCCGTATGGGCCAGCAGCAGCCGCAAGGGCCTCCACCTCACATGGTGGAAGGGTTTCGGCCGCCCGGTACCTTTGTGCCGAGGGGGTACTTGTACTGCAGGGCAAACAGTCATTGGCAATCGGCGTGCGAGGAGCTTACAAAGGATCTCAGTGCGGGATTGGTTTGAATGGCGGGGATGGGGTACATGTTTCCAACGGGCAAACAGATTCCAATGGAGCCAAGCCAGCCAACCGCAATGCAGCAGGTGCGCACACGGGGTCAGGAGGTGGGAACAATGGCGCAAGCGTCACTGGGCATTGTTACCGGTCCCGGATCATGGCAACCACCTTGGGTGGAAGCTGAGGTAAGGGTAGTGGCAATGGAAGAGAAGGTGGCGGTCTTGGATAAGATGGAGGTGGACACAAAGGAGCAACCCCTGTCAGCCGTTCCAAAACCGGCCGCGCGCGTGCCTGGAACCAAGGCGCCAACAGCAAATCCTGTAGGGAAGAAGAAAGCTGCGGACATTGTGTGTAGGGTGATGGGGAACAAGACTCCGGTCCCGCTGACCTTGCGGGAACTGGGGGCCGTGTCTCTGGTGGTGGTAGACAAGATGGTGCAGGCATTGCGGGATTGCGGTCAGGGCCGGGTACCTCAGACTGTGCAGTGGGTTCATGTGGCGCGGAAGGAGGAGGGGCGCAAGGAGTGTGAGTTGAAATTGGTTTTGACTCCGCTCGCTTATGTTCCAATGGTCATAGTGGGAAGGAAGGTGTGGGCTATGGTGGACAGTGGTTCAATGGTGAACCTGCTGCCATTGCGGATGGTGGATGATTTGGGGTTGGTTTGGCGGAAATGTGCAATGGGTCTCTGCGCGCTTAATGGAGGGGAGTGTTGTGTGGATGGGGTAGTTGAGGAGGAGGAGGTCAAGGTTGCAAGGGTCCGTAAGCCTCTTTCTTTCCGTAAGCCTCTTTCTTTTTGGTTGATTGTGGGGATGTGATTTTGGGAAGGCCGTTCATGTTTGGGTTCCGAGCACAAATGGTTTTTGATCCGGGGATGGGAAAAGAGGCGTTTATGGTGGAGGATTTGTCCGGCAGGAGGTTTGAGACAACTATCTGCAATCACAGGCAGGGAAAGCGGAGGAGAGTGTTGGAGTATGAGGAGGAACCAGACGCGGCGGTTGCAACCAGCTGGGGACAGTGGCCAAGTTGGGGGGGGGAGGTAGAGGGGGTAGGGGATAAGTTTTGATTTGGTGAGGGGGTGCTCTAGCCGGTTCACAGCCGGAACTACTAGACACCCCAGAATGTTTGTTTCTCTATGTTTCTTTCTTATCTGGATTGTGGGGTCTTTGCTGGCTTGGGGTTTTTGCAGGAAACGCGGGCGCGGCGCAAAGCCGGGTCCGTAAACGCAAGGACAAGCCCCGCGGAACAGGGACGCATGGGCAATACCGCGGATGGGGGAAGCGGGACGCAGAGCGATTTGCGGGCGGTCTACGGACGTTGCGCAAAAAAAAAAAAAAAAAAAAAAAGTGTTCTTTTCTGTTTTTCTTCTCTGTTGGTTTCTTTTTTTCTCTTTTTATTTTCTCTCAGGATATCTCAAGGATGGGTGGTTGGTATGGGACTAAGCTTGATTTGGTGAGGGGGTGCTCTAGCCGGTTCACATCCGGGACAACTAGACACCCCAGAATGTCCGTTCTCTTACTCTCCCTCTCTCTCTTCTCTTACGGTGGCGGGCGCTGGTGTTTGGTTGTTGTGTTTGTTACAGGAAGGGTACAGGGAACTGTGTGGCAGTTTTTCTGGGGCGGTCCAGGTGCCTCTTTTGGAACGGCTAGTCACTTACGGTTGCTCACAAAGCAAGCGCGTGGGCGCGGACTCAATCTCAAGCTCACTCTCACAAAGCGCGGTCGTGCACTTTTTCTCAGAAGGTTAGGATCTTGCAGGGATACATGTATTTTCTTAATGGAAAGGGAAGCGTGGTACAAACAACAAGAAGAGAAGAAGTAGAGGAAGGAAGAAGGGGAAAAGGGGGGGTGATGCGCCTAAGCCATCTTCATCATTTCCTCCATTTCCGCCCTTGAGGACGCCAGGAGTTTGCGCCGGGATTCCAAGGATTGTGCGCCAGGGATTGCGAGGAAATTCTGGAGCATCGTCGTGGTGCTCTTTTATGGACGCAAGTCAGGAAAGGGCTGCAGGCGGCGCGCTCAGCAATGGGAAGGGCCTTGCCGCAGCTAGCCGCACTGCGGGCTCAGCAGCAGTCAGGTAGGCCCGGAAGCGGTTGGGTTGGGCTCAGCACCTGGAGACGGGAGACAACGGATTGCGCGGACCAGAAAGCTTGCGCGTATCGGAAAGCTTACGCGGATTGGAAAGCTTGCGCGGATTGGAAGGCTTGTGCGGATTGGAAAGCTTGCGCAGATTGGAAAGCTTGCGCGGATTGGAAAGCTTGCGCGGATTGGAAGGCTTGCGCAGATTGGAAAGCTTGCACGGGTTGGAAGGCTTGCGCGGATTGGAAAGCTTGCGCGGATTGGAAGGCTTGCGCGGATCGGAAGGCTTGCACGGATTGGAAAGCTTGCGCGGGTTGGAAGGCTTGCGCGGATCGGAAAGCTTGCGCGGATCGGAAAGCTTGCGCGGATCGGACAACTTGCGCGGACCAGGCGGACCGCGTATCGCAAGAAGCGCGGATTGGGTCACGCGGGTACGCGGATACCTGGAACGGGTTGTTGGGCGGACGCGCGCGGGCAGGCAAGCCGGGCGTACGTTGATGTTATGGGGCAAGGGATGGAGGGGTAGGATTGGGCTAGGGTTCTGTGCTTAGGGGTTGTATTTCATCATTCTTGCTTACTTGTGGTTGTACTTAGGTTAGGGTTGAGAGGGAGGACTTAAATACTTTGCTCTCAACTCTGGGTTGTAGGAGAAGGAGGGGGGGGGGAGGACGGGAAAAACACTTCACCACACTTGACTTCACTTCACTTCACTTCACGGACTGGACTGCACTCTAGGATATCACTTTTTATGGCATCGGATTTGATTGGATTGGAAAGGAAGGAATTTATCTTATTATTGCTCTCTCTCTCTCACTCTATCTCTCTTGAACGGCTGCATCCAATCTCCTTACAGACGCTTTGATCAATAACTTCAGGAACTCAAGGACGACTTCAGGGGTGTTGCCCCCGTAAGTTTCCACATCGTGGTTGAACTTTCCGCAAAAGCCTCAAAGCCAGCCGCCGGGAGCGCCATTACAATTGGAATCTCCGGGATCTTGGGAGGGCTGGGGGGAGGAGCGGCCGGTGAAGATGGGGCCTCTGGGGAACCAACAGGGGGGCTCAGTCCAGCTGGAGGCGATGACAGGACAACAATGGGTGATGGAGGCGGAGGGACGTCGGGGGTTGCAGGCCTCTCATCCAAGGCCTCTGGTGGCGTGGGCGGTGTCGGCGGTCGTGGAGGAGGAGGAGGAGGTGCTGGCGCAGCCGCGGGTCTTCCAAAAATTCTCGGGTCCGGTACGGTTTGGTTCACGCTGACAGCGGCAGCCCAAGCGCAGGTTGCCGCGCGCCATTCCTCCAAGGTTTTGTATTCGCCCCGTTGCGGAGGTCTGGCCCGGCAGAGAGGTGATGCCAAGTTGCGGTTCACATGTGAGGTGGTGGGTGAAGGAGCTTGGGGGCGGTGGGATGGAGGTGAACCGGGGGGTGTCCATGAGCCTTCCAAGATCGAGTCGTTGTCCGAAACCACGAACGGGTCCGGACAAGCCCTCTTGCGCGGCCTGGGGCAAGAGCTGGATTGGGGGGGAGCTTGAGGGATGCTGTTGCTAAGCAAGCAGCAACAATGGCTGCAACGGCAAGCAACACAGGCGCGTCAACCAGGGATGATCAAACACGCGTGCCCGTTCCGGGCGCAGAACTTGCATGGGAGCATGATTGCAATGGAGAGGGAGGAAGACAGGGGAAGGTGGTAGTGGGAGTGGAAGTAGCGGGGGTAGTGGTATGGTGAAGCAATGGAAGACTTCTGGGGACAGAACTCAAGTTGGGGGGGATGTGGTGTCAATTTATAGACACCAATTGGGGACTGCATTGCGGCTGCGCGCTCAGCATTGGAGGCAAGCGGGCTCAGCATTGGGGTATGCGGAGTGCTCAGCAGGGGCAGCTGCTGGATCAGCAGCAGCCGCTGTTTGGCTCCGCACCTGGTGGACGGGTTGGGCTCAGCATTGAATGCGGCGTAGGCGGCAATCCGCCCCTGAGATTGGATTTGGAAGGTAGTGCGCTCAACTAGGTTTGCGGGCGCGCCGGTTTGGATACGTAGGGGCGGAGAAATCCGCGGGCTATAAAGGAACGGATGGAGCGCGCGCGCAGGTCATGCTCAAAATTACCAAACACCCACAACGGGCGCGGACGAATGGATACGGACAGGCGCGGGGGGCTCCAAGTAGGGCGCAGTGCAAGGACTGCGTCATGAGAAGGACGGAACGGCGTACGGACAACGGGGGGAGTTTGGTACGGAGGTGGGGAGAGGAGGCTAGGGTTTCTGCTTTGGGGTTGTTTTCTGTTTTGTTGTCATACTTTTGTTTGTGCGTGTACTTAGGTTAGGGTTGAGAGGGAGGACTTATCCTCACTCTCAACTACGGGATGGAAGGAGGGGGGGGAATCATCACATCACATCATCGGATTGGATCACTCATCTCACCAGGAGATTAAAGGAACTCATACCGGATACACATCCAGGTGGAAAGTTCTTAGGATTGAAGGATTGACGATTTCTCTCTCTCTCTACTTTTCTTTATCTCTTTATCTCCTTATTTCTATTTCTCATTTAAGTGCAACTTTGGACATCCTCATCTCCTTTCAAACGCAGGGAACCGTTAACTTCCAAACCTTGGGACAATTATAGGGGGATAACCTTTATTCTTTCCACAACGGGTTGCAACAATCACCTAAAAATTGGTACAACACGCTTACCGCGTGGATCAAGTCCCAAGGATTCTGTGAATCAATCAGCAACCCTTGTCTATATCTAAACTCTAAGTTGGGGGAAGTCCTCTACTTCCATGTAGACAACCTGATTCTGGTAGGGAAGTCTGACTCGTTTGCGGCCAACTTCTTAAAAAGATTTTCTAACTCTTCCTGTCACTTGCCAAATACAATCCTTGGGATGCGGATGCAATTTGATGGGGACAGTATATTTCTAAGTCAACCAAAGCATATCAAGAGAGGCCTTGAAAAATTGGGTCTCACCGACTGCAAAGACATCAATACGCCTCTCACTCAAAACCTCCATCTTGAGCCGGCTGCCGACAAAGACCATGCCCATTTCTGTCAACTAAATATCAATTATAGATCTAAAATCGGACTGCTGAATCATCTGTCTCAATACACTTGTCCAGACATTTCCTTTGCCGTCTCCAGTTTGGCAAGATTCAATGCAAAGCCGGGCCTCACTCACTGGAAGGAAGTGCGCAAAGTATGGAAATACCTCAAAACCACTAGGGACTTCAAATTGACCCTTAAGTACAATTCATCTAAGGACTGTATCTCAAGTTATAGCAACGCTACGTGGGGAGACAACCCTATTTCTTGCAAGTCTCAAACCGGCTCCATAGTCTTGCACTATGGTAGTCTGGTCCTCTGGAATTCCTCAAGGCAGCGGAATGTGACATACTCCTCAACCAAATCTGAACTCAACGCCCTGCTCGATTGTTACCTTGAATTGAAGTGGGTCACCCATCTTGTTGAAGAAATTCAAGGCTCTACTTCCAATAAACCAACTATGTACATAGATAATAAGGGTCTAGATGATAAAATAAAAAAATTTGGGTCGCACTCCAAGTCACAACACATCAACATTAAAACTAAAGGTCTACGGGAGGACTTTTCTCTTGTCAAGTTTGACCTATGTCTTGTTTCCACTGCTGACATGATAGCAGACTCTTTAACTAAAGCCACCTCCGTGGGGGCCCTCTGCCTTCTTCAACAAGCAATATTTCCCAATCAATCTAATCAACCTTGAGTTGACCCCATCTTACCAGTCACAAGGGGTGTTGAGTATTTCTCAGCTCCCATCTCTTATTTACCGCACCTCTGCCTATAATATTCTATTATTATCATTTCTGACCGCGCCTTTGTGCACGGATGCACACTGAATCCACAACGGGGACCCCAATGAGACCTTCTTGTCCATTGGATTCTCTCCTCCAGATCCAAACAACCATCTGATTCTTTCTTTCTCATGATTCTATCCGTCTCTTCTTCTTTCCATTTCTTCCTCCTTTGTTTTCTCCATCTATCTTCTCTAATTTCTTTCATCTTCATTCTTGTTTCCAATCTCCCCAACAAACATCATTCCTCCACCAAATAACCGCAAGATCCAAATACAACAATCTCTGAACGGTAAGATAAGATGTTGACTTCTCCAACAAGCTCTATTGAGTCCAAACTGACTTTACAATATGAACAGCCTTCTCCATCTACTCGAATTCCTTCTCTTCTATTTCCCTTCTTCCTCAATTGTCTCATCATCCACAGATCTCCCTCAACTCAAAGCTGTCTCATTGAGTAGTACTTCTTGATCTATGCTGTAGGACTCTATATTTCTTTCTCAATGTTTTATTCCTCTTTGAAGTCTCTTTCTGATATATTTCTTTCTGTCTGCCTCTGAATTCTCAGCCCAAGCTGGTTATAGTTCTCAAGAAATACATTCAAATCTTATTAGTATGTCTATTGATTTCTGTGATGTTTTTATTTGACTGAACAAGGACATCTATGGCCTTAAACAGGCTCCACTGGCATGGTACAATCAACTCTATAACTGGCTCATCAAAAGGGGATTTTTATTCTCTTTTTCCAATCCATGCCTCTTCTATCAAAGAGGCAATAATCCAATATGGATCTTTATCCATGTGGATGACATTTCCATGTTTTGGAACAGACCTGTCCACTTTCAAGCAGGAAATTGGCTTGGAGTTCAAAATGAAGTACCTGGGTGATTCAGAGCTTCTTTTAGGTGTTTGTGTCAACAAGCTTCACCAGTCAATTGAGCTATTGCAAGCTCATTATGCAGAATCAATCTTAAATGAGTCAAAAATGATTGATTTCAAGACAGTCCTCACTCCTGTTGTTCCTGGTTCTCATCTTGAATTGCCATTGGCCAATGATTTCAGGCTCTTGAAATAGACTGGTCATAAATATTGGAGAGAAGTTGGGCCCCTAAGCTACTTGGAAACTGCAGCATGGCCTGAACTATCTTATACTATCAGTATGCTGTCTCAATACCTTGAAAATCCTGGTATCCAGCACTTTCAGGCCTTTACTCATGTACTCAAGTATCTTCAAGGGAAAATTAATGTCTATCTTTTCTGTCCAAAGGACTGCCCTGTTGATCTGGTGGCCTACTCCAATGCTGATTGGGGCAAATTTCAAAGCCCAAGGAGGTCTGTCACTGGGTACCTTTCCATCCTCAATGGCTGTCTGATTTTTTTTTAGATTGCAAAAGTAATCCACTTTCTCCCTCTTCACTGCCAAAGTGCAGTATTGGGCATTGACTGATTTGTCCTTTGAGCTGCTATGGCTTTGAAAATTCCTGAAGAAAGTGCATCTTGATCAATCCAATGGTCCTCTGATGGTCTTTGATGACAACCAAGGCCGCATCAACATTTCCAATAACAACTATAACTCTGAATTCAGGAAAATGAAGCATGTTGAGATTCAAGTGAACTTTTTAAAGGAAGTTTTCAGCTTGTAAAAGATACAGTTGTCATATGTCCCTTCCATAGATATGATGGCTGACTTCCTGACCAATCCTGTTGATCAACCTGCTTTTGAAATTTCTCTCAAGCTTTTAGGGCTTATCAGTCTGAGAATCAAGGGGGTTTTTAAGATTTCATTCTGATGGACTCTGAGACTTTATGTTCCATCTTGTCAATCTGTTTTTCCTCACAGTCAAATTGTTTTTCTCACAAATTTTGTGTCACATATCTATATTTCCTTTTTCTTTTTCTCTTGCTCTATTTCTAATATGTCATGTCATCTCTTGTCTGCTTCTATTCAAGTATGAGTCTTTTATCTTTAAATACTAATTCACCTGTTGTTTCTTCCTTTTTTGTCATCATTCCACAACCAATTATTTTGCTTCTCTTATGCTTGTTTTGACTCCCTTCACAAAGTCCTAAACTATGCTCCAACACAATTGCAATTTGTCCCATAGGTTCCTAACCTTGTTGTTCACCTTTCAGGCACTCACTTCTTCAATTTTCTCTTGTTACTTTGTGTTTCATTCTGATCACTTGTGAAATCAAACCTTTCAGTTTCTGATAATTCCAACATACATATGATATCTAAATTAACCAATCATGCCCATGATTCACTTCTTAACTTGTATGGTACTTCAAGCTTGTTTGGGAACCCACCCAAATTAGCCAATGTTTTGCTAAAGTGCACTTGGAAACCCACAAAGACTGCTTGGAACATAGCCAAGTGCAACTTGGCAAACAGCCAAGCTTGGGTGGGTTGGGTCAAAGCGTGACTTGGCTGAAACTCAAGCCTTTGGAATTGATGATTGGGGGCCTTTTCTTTATTTTATTTTATTTTCTTCAAAAAACTAATAATTAACCCTTGTTTAACTAGAAAAAAAAAACAAAAAAATTGGTTTGAAAGGTTTGAGGTGAAGAGAAAAATAGAAAGGGGGAGGTGCCAATAGCTTTGCCTTTTCAAAGCAGAACTTGGCTGCTTGCCAAGATCCACAATGAAAAAAGATGCTGAAATAAAGCCCACTAGGCACTTTACCAAGTGGGAATTTTGAGTTTTCCCAAAAAAGCTTGAAATACCATATACAAAACTTAGATTTACATTCATTACCATGCTTACATTTTATTTTTCATCAATTTTATCCCACTCCTTTGCAGTTTCATTCTTCATCATAGAACTAAGTGTTGAACTTCAGCTTGTAACCAGATGGTCCAATTTAATTCCCTTTTTTTTTCTATAATTTTGTGATTTCTATGCTTAATTTGAAATAGAGAAGAAATTCCTCAGGTATTAAATATAATATGTTCTTAAATATTGCTTAGTAACAATTTATTATATCAAGCTTGCCTCAGTTTACTTATCAATATGCTTCCTCTCAATTTTGAACTTGACTTTGAATAATTAGCCTTGAAATTTGAAGATATATTTATAAATTTGAAATCCATAATAGCATTGGAAACTTCTTATTGCACCACCTCCACCCAAATCCTTTTTACCTCTTCAGTATGTATATTGGGGGTATATGTGAGGGTATCTGGAATAAATCAAAATTCCAAGACCTTTAAGTCCTCTAAGATATTTATTAATTCTTGATGAGACAAAATTTTACAACTGAGAAAAATCACCTTTCCCCTTAAAATGAAAATATTGATTGGCAAAGGAGATCTAGAAATTCTTGGGAAATGAAACCCTTACATCCCATTCCTTTTCAAAATTTACCTTCTGGAGGACCCCTCAATGATCCAGTACTGGCCCACCAGTTAGGCCTTAGTTAAACCTTCATGGTTACTCCTTATCAGATCCCAAGCTGACCAGAATCTAGTTCCCCAACCCAAGTTCAATCCAAGGCTTGTGGAAATACACATGCCAAAACTGAAATGGCAACCATGGTTCTATCAACCTTGGTAGAAGCCCTCACTCAAAATACTTCAAGGGTAGGTAATGAAGTTTCAACTTTAAAAACTCCCAGCATGAAAAATCTGGATGACTTCACAGGATAAAATCCTCATAAAATGTTCTTTTCTTATTTTCAGTCCTGTAAGATTATATCATCAAACAATCTGGTTAAATTCAGAGCCAACCAGAATAAGTTTATGTATGTTTCTTCTGTGAGATTTGGAATTGATTGCTCCAGTTGAGAAAAAAAAGGAAAGGATGGAAGGAGGTCTTATGAAGCTAAGAGGAGTGGATCTAAGGATTTGAAAGAGGGACAACCCGGTTCAAAGTGAGTAAGAACAGATGATTTTAATTCACTTGATCAGGCATCACTATACATAGACTAATTACAGGTTTCCTGACAAGTGGTTGGCAGGTAAGGATAAGAATGAATAGAAGATATTCAATATTGGTCAATTGGATTCCACACTACTTTGTGGACCACTTCAGAAAGTATTGAGAGAAATGTGCCAGGTTGATTTAAGATAAAGAATTCACTAGAAATATAACTCCATGGTATAGTACAAAGAAATTAATAGAATTTATTACTCATTAGCAAAGATTGATAGAGGAATATAAAGCTGAAGACAACAAGGTTTCACTCAAGATTTAGGAAACATAAGGATCAAACTAGAACTCCAACATCTTCCTTCTTAGGAGTTATTTAATTGACTTTATTTTATCCATACCTAGAATATTTGGAAAACACTAGTTTTGTATTTAAAACTTGATAATTTGGCAAGTATTGAGCAGAAGATCTCTCTCTCCATTTGGTTTCTGGAACTTATGGAAAATGCCATAGCCAACAAAGGTTCATCTTACTCTCTTGTGCCTCCTCTGTATGCTGAATTATCTTTTGTTGCACCTAAACTTTTTTCTGTCTAATACCTTTCTTGTGTGTTTGATATCACATAACCAGCCCCCTCAAGTTTCCCTGAGGTATTTTCTGAGTGTTGATGCCCAAGTTGTTTTCCTACCTGAATCCTTGCTTTTTCTCATGTTTCTTAAATCTAGCTTGGAAATTCATTTGTCAGTTTGGATTTTAATCCTAAGATAAATCTTTTGGTGTCTGAGTGTAATATTCCATAAAATAATTCATAAAATATCTCATGAGAAATGATCATGACCTGCTAATTTTTTTTTTATTTGAGATTAGTCTACAAAGACAAGCTTCAAGGTTGATAACGCTGATGATTCCAAGTTTGATTCTTGAATACCTGATGGTTTTCAATCATCTATGAAGTTTTCATGAATGATAAAAAAAGAAGTCTGAAACAGTTGGTGGAAGCTTAAGTCAGGGAGGAGGTGGAGGTTTTGTCCCTTTGTACATAATATGTCACAGCATATGCATTATGGGGAGAAAGTATTTACTTTAAAATAAACCATTTCAAGACAACCAGTTTGATTCCAAATCAGATTCAGAAATAAAATCAAATAATAACAAGAATCTTGAACCACCTTTCTTGAGATTGGTTTGTAAATGTTGAAATGGATGTGATTCATGAATTATGTTGATTTGTTTGATGTGAAGTGATGAGGTGTATGGAGTGATCAAGTGATGATATTGGTTTCAATGGGTGATTCAATGGAGATATTGATTAGATGGTGTTGAGGTTTGGATGTGTTTTTTTTTCATGTTGATGGATAATGATCCATAAGTGGCAGATTTGATATATGAAACCCATCATCTTGAAATACACCAGTTTGGGGGTAGGTGTATTTCAGAAACCTGCAATTAAAGATGATGAGTTTGGTGAAAATTAAATTGGTTAGGAAGAATTGAAAGAAGCAGAGATAATTTGGAGGTGGTGCCAGTGAGCCTTTGAAGTTGAAATGGCACTGTAAACCAAGATTTGAAATAATGCTTGTGCTATCTAAACCCCTTACCTGATTCTTAAACATGTTCTATTTTTTATCAATTTATTGCACTGAATAAATTCACAACTTCTGGATTAATAAAGATATTCATTTCTAATTCATAATAAATAAATAAATTCAAGTAGAAAAGGCATGGATTCAAACTTTTTTCTCAAAGTTCTAGAAGGGTAGACTAGGGGGAAAATGTCGCTTGTTGGGGTTTGGCAATTTTTTGCTTGTCAAGAAGTTTGGCTAAGTTAGTGAGCCTTATCAAGGTTTTTTCACCCCTGATTTTCTTGTTACTGAGCGCTATGAATCGCATGAGGTCGGTCGAATCAACAAATCGCTTGAGCAGCCAGCTTGTCGAGCAGCCTTATTGAGCTGAGGATGGATGTTCCTCTGAGTTGCTCCCAAGCTGAAATTTCTTTGACCTCGGTCCCACAGTTTCACACTCCCAACGTCCACGTGAAACCCCGGTCTGAAGGGGGATATCGAACCTGTCGACGAGTTCGCTGCTGCAGCCCCAGCAACGAAACTGAAACCCAACTGGCACTTTCATCAGGCTAAAGATTCACCGGGAGAGATGGTAAGCCCGAGTTTAACTTTTGGTTCCTGCTGGCATCAGTGGGTCCTCTCACACTAGCAATTCAAGGCTAACGGCATCCATTTCATCCGCGATAGCCCAAGGCCACTCGAACCCGACTGAATTCGGGACATGAAACCACGCGCTCATCATTAGCCAAACGCCAATTTTCCCTTCCAGATGGTCACGCTCAACGTTTGATCTCTTCCCCAGATACCACTTCGGTTCGATCATTGTTCTATTTTCAGTTGCCGCGGCAATCAACCCGGAGCTTACCTGAGTATCTTTTATGTGTACGAAAACCTTATGTAGGCCAACAAGATCCTTGAGGAGTTGAAGGGCGCCAAGGCTTATGTATCATCCAAGCAAGATCCCTCCAAAGATCAAAAAAATCCATTGATGACTAGGATCAGAGATGGTAAGTGATCTCAGGAACTACTCGACCACTTCAGAGCACCTGGTTTACCCTAGATGGGTCTTAGTGGCACAGCCGTACTCAAAATCGCATATCAAACGATTGAAAAAGAAAATGAAGGAACAGTCGGTTGTCGGAGATCTGAATCCGGTCAAGCAAGCCTTGGAAGATATACTGGCTGAGGAATCAAAACTTGAATTAAGTTCCCGCAGCGGCCCAGTCGGTCGAAATTCTACGGCTCCAGAACGATCCAAAACCGCACCCGTCACCAGTGTTCCTCCTACCAAAGTCAAAAAATGTATCTCGCAGAAACAAAGGGCACAAGTTCTGTCAGTCTCACTCCCGATTATCTGTTAGGATGTACGATCGGCAGGTTTACTCATGGCGATGATTCTTTAACTTGGGCTCCTCCAACTATGAACATTCGAACGAAAACCTGTGCTGATTGGTATCGACAGGCGCGAGGAATCTATCCGGTTGCCCAACGTTCTTAAACATCCCGAGTTTAGAAAAAACCCCTTTGCCGCCATTCGTACTCATGTTCAGAATTCTTCCAATGTTTGACGGAAGCAGAAAACCTGCCTGCTCGCCAATTATGACTTAAAGTGAGCTTTCTGCCCTTCGTATCACAGCTTGGGTTCCATTGGTGGGTGATTGGGGACGCAAAGCAACCCGCTTATCACAGTTGAAGCATGAAGATCACTTTGTGGAAGTCATACCACTCCAAGCCTCATACGCTAGTCCCCACAGTAGCGGTTCATCATCCCAACTCGAGCTGAATTCATACGACGCCCTGTCAAAAGCAAGGATACAACTAGCTCGATCGAATTCATTTTAATTTCTTGCCAAATGGATACTGTAATAACAATAAGCCATCCCCTTTTCGTCTATTTCTTTGGTCGAATGGATACAGCGATCAAGACTAGTATCTTTTCTCAGAGGACCATAGCTTTCGGAATATTTTGCGAAATAGGGAGCCATCTACATCAGGCTATTCCCCCCGTTGTTTTGCTTACTTTACCATTAGGTTCCCAGGAAAGTCTAAAGACGTGATAGTTTCTTTTCCTTCTTCTTGGCTGAATTTTTTGTGGCTATGGATGAAGGCCAGCTCAGCTGTTTGCCGGAACAATTAGTTTGAATTGGTGTTGAGAAACAAAAGTCTTGCCATATGGCCTTTCTTTTCCTTTTTCCTCCCCTTTGATTATAATGTCAATCACTGAGCTGTGGCTCTTGGATGTGAGACTGTCTCAGGTTCTGTGCTCTTGAGTTCAAAAACCTCCCAAGGATGTCCACGGTTGGGGAATTTAGTAACACCTGTGGGCTGCAGCCCAGCAATGTGAACTCCCAATGCTCCAGTGAGAGAAAATAATGTTATGACTTGACTGCAGTCCTTTGAAAAATAAAGAGAGATTGATTCATGATTGCCAGAGGAAGGCCTTTCTTGGTCTGGAAATTGATGCATCATGCTGAACCAGATTTGTATGTTTCCCTCAATTAAATTGACCACAGGCAACACTCTGAAGGACTGTAATGGTAAATTAGAAATGATATATTGGATCAAAACAATGAGGTGGAGGGCTATATTACTCTGCATGATCAATTTAACATGATTTGATGTAAAAACACCTCACAGGAAAAATCTCCACTTTTTCTTTGGTGCAAAAGGTTTTTTTCAACACTCCCAACCCATGCTTTTGCACAATTTTCAGATATTGGGATGAAACCAAGCAAAAATGTTTTTTTTTCCCCTTAGAAAGTCTGAACCAATGAGCTTGACTGGCCTTTCAGATTCAAAAAAAAAGAAAAAAAAGAACAGAACATCCTTGGAAGGCTTTTTAGCTATGGGAAATTTCCACAAGTAAAAAAAAAAAAATAGTGGGAGATTGAGGGGGGTCAGGATTAATGGTTCTGTCCTGTTCTTTGATTTTTTTTTTTGCATGAATCATAAGCAGTGTCAAGACATGGATGATGTGGAGCACCCAGAAATTCCTCAGTTGTGAAATCCCATCACAAATCATCTCCCTCCAACCCACCATCACATCAAAAATTCTTGACACTCAAGTCAGCTTGCTAGTATGCACAGGGCAACCTGTCAAAGTAACAAAAATAATAAATTAAAAAGAAAAGAATGAAAAAATATAAAAACAAAATAATGAAAAAATGAAAAAATAAAAAAATAAGAAAATAGAAAAATAAAAAAATAAAAAATAATAAAAAATAAAATAATAAAAGGGTAATGTTAAATTCATGGCTACAGCTGTGTGGTAGTTGTATAGGGCCCTACACGGCTCAAATGAGCTGTGGGGTCCCATAGACGACTACAAAGGGCTGTTTCAAACACGTGCAAGCCCCGGGGGGTTGTGTAGGAGCCGTGTAACCCCCAAACATGGCTAATCTGAGCCATGTACCCCCGTACATGGCTCAAAACCGCCATGTTTGGGGGTGCAAAACCCACCGGAAGTTGTGCCAGAATTTTGGGCACCCCCTGGACCACAATTGGGTTCCATCAACCCAAATTTGGGATCAACGCATACTTTGTGGGACTGTTGTTCCACACCTAGCAATCCCAAAGAGACTTTAAAGTGAAACCAAAGTGAAATTAAAGTGAAAATTGAAATCATATAAAATTCTGAAAACAATTCTTTCTCAACTCAAAAGTGAGCAGACTTTGTTTGTTCAATTGAAAGTTGGATTGAATACTGAAGTATACCATTGCATTTTTTTGAATGGGAACAGTGGAAAGCCCTCCTTCTTCTGACATGACTGTGTGGAAGGTCTACATTGATAGTGGCATCAACAAAGCTTTGGAAAAAGGAAAAAAGGATTCAGTTAATGAAACATTGGAAGCCCCAATTGCATCCTCATCAAGGGTGAAAATTGAGGAACAAAATGTTTCACAGTGGGATTTGACCTCTGCTTGTGAGTAACATTTTACATTACTGGTCTTTGCTGGATTTAATTTGATTGAAACTGATGGAGTGCATGCCATCAATATAACTATGTAACCATGGCAGATCCACTTCACCCACCTCCTGTGAGAGCTTTTGCTACCAGTGAAGAGGCACAAAAATATTGTCAAAAATGGGCAATGAAGCATGGTTAGGCTTTAACAGTTTTCAACTCAAAGCATGACCAATATACGGATTTAGCCTTTGATAGACATGGTTCCTATTCAGGAAAACTTCTCACCAAAAGGTCTAGACAAACTCACACAAGGAAGGTTGGGTGCAAGTTTTTAATCCATGAAAGTTGCACAAAAGCAGACCCCTTTTGGAAAATCTCCTATAAAGAAATGAAACATAACCATCAACCATCTGAAAATCCCTCTGTGCATCCTCAACTGAGGAGAATCTCTGGGAAAGCCTTCGATTTACTTAAGGAAGGCATGAAAGATGGGCTCAATAAGTTAAAACTTAAGAGAAAATTGAGCAAGATTGATGGGCAGGATTATGTTTATGACCAAACAATATATAATACTAAGCAGAAGGTAACACTTGCAGAACTAAAGGGGAAAATTGTTATGGAGGTACTCTATGAACAGCTTGAAGAAACAAGTTGGATTCACCAGTCAAAGTTCAGTGGAGAGGGTCAATTGGAGGCCCTTTACTTATCACATCCTGCGGCAGTAAATCTTTCAAACAAATTCCATCATATTGCTATTTTGGATTGTACTTATAGGACAAATAATTACAAAACCCCACTATTGCATGTTGTAGGAATGACAGCCAATCAGAAAACTTTCACAAAATCTCTTGTTTTTATAAAAAAAGAAACTTTTGAGTTCTACAGTTGGTCTGTAAATTCATTAAAGGAGTTGGCTTATGATCCTGAGAGACTTTACTTCCAAAAGTCTTTGTGATGGACCGCAAAAAAGATCTGATTTGGGCTTTTGAATCTAGTTTCACTGAGTCATCAAGACAATGTTGCACTTGGCACATGTCTAAAACCATACAAGCAAACTGTAAAGCATGCTTTGTTAATGATGTTGAAGGATGGAAAAGCTTTATGACTCTGCGGGAAAATTATGGGGCCTCAAAGATCAAGGAGGAGGCAGAGTTCAATGCTGCAGAACTCCGAGTAGGTCCAAATTACTGCTTCTTATTCTTCCTAGTTTTGGGTTCTGAGCTTTTGACTTGTATAGTGTTTCTTGAAAGACTATGAGGATGTACTCAAGTATATGGAAAATAACATTTTCCCTATCAAAGAGATGTTTGTAACAGCCTGGACTTGGATAAACCCAGATTTTGTAAACAAAACAACATCTTGGGTTGAAGGGGCCCATGCAACTCTCAAACAATTTAAGACTCCAAACAGCGCTAGGCAGTGGAAGTTCTGGGGAGGGAAAGGTGCTGTTTAGGCTGCCCTCCTGAGTGTTACAAAAATATTCAAATGTAACCAAGATCAAGGTCCAGAACTTTTTAAGTGAGGAATCAAGTAGTAAAGGATAAAGTTTGATAATAGTTGGTACCAATGGAACAGAACTTTCTGAGGCAAGATTATGTGGGAGATATTTGAAAAAAAGAAGTTAAAGTTTGTTTAAAGTTCAAAAGAACAAAGCTGTTGTATGTAAACAACTCCCACAAGCTAATAAATCTGGTCGTCAGCAGAAGATTGGGGATGATCAAATCAAACCCCAACAAAACTCCAGGTTCTCAATGAACCCCCCCAACTCTCCGCAATCAAGCGCTTGAAGGGTACCAGATAACTGAGGGTGGCCATACAAGACAAAGAACAATGTTTTGAGAAGCTCTAAAAGCAAACAGTAACTGATTTGAACAGTGATAACCTCAACAATTCTCAAGGAACTCAAGAGTAGGCTGGAAGAATGCAACTTTGAAAAAAAAAATAAAAGGAGGTATAACACTCCAGGTTTCAAGCTTAATAAAACCTCTTCAATCAAACGTGATTGGCTCCAGAAAGATGATCAAGAAAGGATCAAGACCAGTATGGTCAGAGAAAGAGATCAAAGAGTGGTGTAACACACTCAAGAATTCAAACAGACAGAATTCTCTTCAACCAGCAAGGCTATTGGTTGGTGATAAGGATCAGGCCGCAGAGGGGCAAAGACTTGGGATCAATGGATCAAGGGAAAATCATAGATATACCCAGGATAAGGATGAGGATCAATTACTGATAATAAACAGGGGGTCATAAGCACACACTCCCATGGATGTTGGAAAAAGGCAGGGGAAAGCCCCTCCTTTCATGGGCCATGGGTCCCTGTAGAATATTTACTAGAGATGACACAGATAGAGCGGGAAAAAACAACAATTATAGAAAAAAAGTTTTTTTTTTTTACTTAATTTAATTTAACTGGTCATGAGAAACAACAAAAACAAATGGTGAAGAGAAAAAGAGAAGAAAACAACTTGAAAAAAGCAGGTAGTCATGACTCATGAGAATAAAAAGATTATCAGGGCCAAAATTTCACCAGCCTGGGCCAATGATGGCCATGGGTGATGAGCAGCAGGAGATGTGCCTGGGTGGCCATCATGACAACTGAGGGACCGCGCAGACAGCAGTGGCCGTGTGGTTGTCACAATTTTGAGGCCCGGGGCAGCCGCAGGGCTACCTGAAAGGGGACAGACAGAACAGCCGTGGGTACAATCTACCAAGGACCTGCGCAGGAAACAAGCAAGGAAGGTGGGTACAATTTCTGTCCCAAGCAAGGATTGGATGTTGGATGAGAGTAGTAGTCAAGGAGAGGTGGGCAATGAGTGCAAACAAGGTGGGGATGAGAAGAAACCAAGGTTAGGCCCTTTCCTGCTCCCTTGGGTGCAAGCTTTGCAAGGTACAAATTGGCAAGGTCATCCTTTCTTTGCCAAGGTGATCAAAAGGATAGCAGGATTGGATGTGGATCAAGGCAGTGGTGGTGGCGGTTGATGACTGCTGTTGCTGGAGATTGCAAGAACGCGCAGAGTTGAAAGCTGTCATTGTTGTTGCTGTCACCAACAATGGGGACAACATCAGGATTGGGGAGGGTATTGGTGATGCAAAGATCAGATGGATCCAGGTTGAAAGAGGGTTTGGATGGTGCTCAGTTGGTTCACTCATCCTGCCATGCGGATGAGCTGCAGGGTAGTGGCGGATTGTGAGGGTTGCGGTCAGAGAGGGGCGGGTGGGGAAATGAGAAAGGTTCATCCCTGCTCATCTTTGAGTTGGCTGATCAAAAGGGGGTGCCTGACAACGGAGGCAAGGGAGTTTAAACAAGGAAGATGGCCATTGCCGTCAATGTTGACAACAATGCCGTTGCCGGGGAGGGTTGAGCCAAGCCCAGCCGGTCTTTTCCCGCACACTTGGCAAAAGGGACACAAAGCAAGAAGGAAGAGGATTGAACACCAGACTAGGGGTCTAGAACACCCCAGAGATCCTCCTAGAAAACTAGGAGAAGGAGAGCTGGTAAACTGGGAACTGGAACAACAGTAATCCCAAAAAAGATTTTTTTTTTTTTTTTGGATGAATGCTGATTATAAAAAATCATAAAAAAAATATATATTTTCTGTGTTGCCCTGAGGTGTCCAGATTTGGTCACCACATCTCTCCCCAACTTACAGACTGTCCCTATTCTGCATCTGAGTTTGATGATGTCAGCCTCCTGGATGCCAAGATCCTTGCTATCCTTTAGCTACCAGAGGTGATAGAATAAATAATAAATATATTATTCAATAAATGCAGTAAAAATCCATAAAAGATTTGGATAAAGCCTATTGCAAGGTTGATTGGTTTGGATATGTTTTATTGTTATAAATCAATATTAATAAATTAATTATTAAATAAATTAAAAGAGGTGCCAAAATTATATTGGAAATCTTTAACACCTCTCTTCAGGGAATTCAGTATGAAAACACGTAGGCCTGGTTAATATGGAACCTTTAATTTATATTCTTAAAGGATATATTGCCCAAAGATAATATTTATATAAAATACATGGTGGAGTGGCAGGGATTTTTAACCAAGCTTTTACAACAGAGAAAGGATAATAAGACTCACTGATATATTATTAAATCCTTTGGGTACCTGTTTGGGATGTGCACTGATGGGTTTAAGCCTGTTTACTGGGGTTGTGAGGTTGTTCAACGGTTTACATTGATAAAAAGGGTTGGGGATGGAGATTATTAATCAGACTAAAGCCATAAATCAATTACTTATATCTTATAAGTATTTGATTTTCTTGGCAAGCTTTCTGGATGTAAATATAACTGGGTCTCTGGGCATCAACAACCTCAAAAAGGGGCCCTTATTTATATCTTTTTGAGTACCATTTCTGTCCCTCTGAGAGCTATAGGGTCTCAAGGGGATGGGTGCTAAGGCTAGCAGGAAAACCAGTGCTGGCCCTGCATGTGCTCTAGGTGCTGTAGCCTGGGTGGGAGCTGGATCAGTCCGGATCTGGAGCTATTCCCCATAATAATTTAATAATTTGTTGGGAAAAAGCACCTAGTTGGTCATATGATCTTCCTTTATTCATGTATGTCATGAGAATTGAATGAACTTGATTAAATATTCTAATTTTTGGATATTCTACAAAAAGTTTGATGTAACATGGTTCCTGGTTATGTCACTCTAAGTGTAAGTTCTGGTCCTTTGAAGTTTTTAACATCAATTTTTGAAATTGGTGTTGGTTTATTCAAATAATTTACTAAAAATAATTAATTGGAATTTGTATGTAATATATTTGTTTTTTTAGATTGAGGGAAAACCAAAGGACATTAAGATGTTTTTAAACTTTAATAAAGGTCATGGGAAGTAGTTTATTATACTCCTCTAATCTCTTGATGGTTATTTTTGAATTTCAATGATTTTTAGTAAAATAATTTATTAAAATTAGTTCCTTTGGGAAATTTAGTAATATTTTTGCATATCTGGGTTTATAAAATTTTAAAAAACAATTTGGTTTCATGAAGTCCTCATTTACGTCAAGATAAGATAGGTATGAAAGCCTCCAAAGTTGTTAATAGTCTTTTTCAACAATTTATTTTTTCTTTATATAATTTATTTAAATATGTAAACTCATCCTTTTATGTATTTTTAATTGATTTATTTACTTTTTTATTCACTTTCTACGCGTGGAGATATTTATTACATACCCTGGATCTATTAGTATGGGTAGTAACCTGTCTGATTGGTACCTTGACAGCAGTTCCTCATCCTGTGTTGATGACTGTTGCGCCTGTAGCTTTACATCTTCCCGCGGTTGCGCATTGGTCACCTGCCTGGGGCTGCGCACCCGCTTGTCAGCCGTCACTCTCACGCAGGCTTATACTCTGGCATCTGTGGCACAAGTGCATAGCTCTTGCAGCTGCGCGCAGGAGTGTTGACAAAATGCTTTTTTGTTGATAACTCACAAACTATACAGAATTATCTAATTCTGATTAAATTTTAGCTATGAAACCTAACCCTGGGATTGTATGTGAAATGATTACAGTGGCAAAACGTGGACTGGTGGTGCCATGGGCTAAAGTTTCACTATTATGTGATTTAAGATGGGTAAGGAGTAGGAATTGGAGGGTAGGGTTGCTGAGTGACCCTACCTAAAATTAGGTGAGGAGTCCAAATCTTCAATAATATTTTGGATATTCATACTATTTAATTTTTTTTATTAATTTTAATTAATTTTCTTATTATTGGTGCTTTTTCAGCTAGTTCTGACATAGTAGCAAGCTGACAGATGACATATATAAAAAGGAAAGAAAGATTATTGGAACCAAAGAATGGACATTTGATCTTGAGGGTTATTGGAAAAGAATATCTTGATCCATCCAAAGAAAAGTCCTAGAAGTGATGGAGATAAACAAAGGAGGCCTCCAAGTGCTCACATATGTGGCATACAGTAGAGTTTTACAACAAAGATGCAGCAGATGACCCTGGTGCTGCACAATTGGGAGGACTTACTTCTAAGTAGCCTCCACAACAATGAAATTTCTTGACTTGATAAGCAGAGAACCTCCTGGCAATCAGAGTAACATCCAGTTCTTCCAAAACATATGATCTGCCTCTGACTTGGCAGACCACCCAATAAGGACCATTCCAGCAATTAGAGAAAAGATTTCCCCACTGAGTTTCCAAGGATCAATTATAAGCTAAAACAAGATCACCAGGATTCAAAGGGTCCCTGATCTGCTTTGAATGTCTACATTCCCAATAATGAACCAACTTTTCTCTGGATTCCATCATCTTCTGATAAGATTCACTGCAAACATCCTCACTTGGCTCCAGTTTCTTAGATTGGGCAACTAATAGATCAGTGGTAGAAGAAACCTGTTCCCAAGAAATACCTTGGAAAGATTCTATTTCCAGATCCAGAGGAAGGAAAGCCCTTTGACCAAAGATAATTTTGTAGGGTGATTAGCAAGTGGTTGGTTTAGTTAAAATTCAATCAGAGAAAAAGACCAGAGGAAGAAATTTGCAAAAATTCTTCCCACTTTCACTGGCCAGTTTGACAAGAGTAGCCTTCAAAAGAGTATGGCCTCTTTCCACCATGCCTTGGCCTTCAGGATAATAAGGAGTGGTCACCCTAGGTTGACCAGGAAGCAATCAGATCATTTTGGCCAGTTTGCCACCAAACTCAGAGCCACCACCAGTTGAATAAGATTGGGCCAAGCCATAGTGCATTGTCCAAGTCTCATAGAGAAAAGCTGCTACTGATTCAGAACTGAGGTTCTTAAGGAATTTTGCTTCAACCCATCCAGAAAAATCATCTCTAGCCACAATGAGGTACTTAGCTCCACCAGCCTTAATGTGAACCACATCCATAGCAATCCTTCCAAAGACAGTGGACTCCCCGGTTGGATAGCAAATTTCAGCCAGGCACCTAAGATCACGTTTCTGAAAGACCCCACAACTCTTGCACTGTTGAGAGACAGATTTCTTCAAAGATGGCCACCAGAATCTTTTGGATATTTGTAAATAAGTTTCTGTTTCTCCACAATGACCAAGTCCTTCATGGAGAATTTCCAAGATTGAATTGTGTTTAGCAGGGATAGTAACAACAATAAGAGCACAAGGGTTGCCTCTTTTCATAAGCCTAGTACCTTGTACAAAGAAGTTGGAGGACTTTCTTTTAAGGGATCAAAAATTTTTAGCTGAGAGATCAGGAGGTCTTTGGAGAGTGGAAAGGTACTGCTCTAGTTTAAGCCAGAACCCTTGCTGGAAGCCAGAATAATTTTGAGAGGAAAAGCTGAAGACAGGTCAAATAAAAGGTTCCTCCTTGTCAAAATCCACTACAACATCCAATTCTTCATATCCAAGAGGACTTCAAGATAAACTGTCAGGCATGGTGAAAGACTTTCAAGGCCTATGAAAAATATCAAAAGAGAAAAACTGAATAAAAGCCACCCAACAAGTCATTGTAGCATTTGGAAGGCTGGGGCATGGATCATTTTGATGATGGATTTTGCCTCAACTTTTAACTCAAAGTGTTGACCCCAGAGAATATTTTGGAGCTTCTTCAACATTTGGGCCACACCACAAAGTTCCAGTTTTGGCTGGGAGCACCTAGATTCCACATCTGAAGGGAGAAGAGATTGATACAGAGCAGGAAAATACAAACCATTTTTGTCTTCCTGGGTAAGGACAGCCCCAACAGATTGATAACTCAAATTGACAGCCAGCTTGATCTTTCCAGCTCCAGGTCCATAAGTGATCTTCTTCAAGATAATGTCTTTCCCAAAAATTGTTTTGAGCTTCTGAAATTTTTGTTCACAAGCTTGGGTCCAAAGCCATTCAGCATCCTTCCTGGTTAAGTGAAGCAAGGGAACACAGATTTTGGATAGAGAAGGGATGAAGATCCAAACATAAATGACAACACCTAAGAAACCTCTTGCTTCAGTTGGATTGATTGGAGTGGGCCAAGAGAGAATTTTGTTGACTTTGGATGGGGCCATTCTTCTTCCTTCCTTGCAGACCACATGACCAACAATTTTCAGAGAATGGACACAGGCAGCCAATTTGGATCCAGAGACAGTGAAACCAGACTCCTTGATTCAAAACAAGATACTTTCCAAAGTGGTTGCATATTCCCAGATAAATAAATGGATTCCTGAGTGCCAATGTAAGAGCTCATTGTTATAGTCAGAAACTGGTACTTTAATTTTGCCATAATCAATAAAGATACCAGAATGATCAGGGATTTCATCCTAGGGGATCCAAACAATCTGAGCCTGATAGATTGCAACCAAATTGATGGCACCTTGGGGCAAACAAGTAAGTTGGAATCAACCAAGAGGAGTATCAAAAGTAGTGAAAAGACAAGAAATTGGATGTAAGGATTGTTTGTCATAGCCACCCATAATATCACCTAGACCATAGCAAGCTCTCCCAGAGAAAGATTCAACAAATTCTTCAGTAGCAGGGGGAATAACAGAGTCTTTAATAGTAACCTTATTTTGAGGCTGGAGATCATGAACTATTCTAAGTTTGAAATTACTTTTGAGGACACAGAAGACAGGACTGGAATAGCTGGAAGTTGAATGCTTGTATAAACTGGTACAGACTTGTTTGTGGACCAAATTGATGAATTCATTGACCTTAGCAGCAGGGATAGGGATCTTTTTCTTTTGCCAGGGATCACATTCTACTACTTGAATGATATAAGGTAGGCCACAGGATTCTTTCAAGAGACCTCTCTCTTCTTCACAGAAAGCAATGGATTTTTCTATAAGAGCCAAAACATTTTTGATAAAATTTAACTCATCAGGAAGAAGCCATCCATCTGGACCAAAGTTGACCGCCTTCAGAGGTTCTTCAGTAACACAACCTGAAGGAACAAAGGGACCAGTGAGAGATTGAGATAAACCACAGTAAGGATCACAAGATAGAGGAGGATTGAGGTTGAGAGGCATTGGTTGGTTGAATGGTTGAACCTTTTTTGCAACTGGCTTATACTTAGTGGCAAAAGAGAGAAATCCTTGCTTCCCCCAAGCATTGACCAGCAAGACCTGACTACAAAAGCTGAGACCAAGTTCCAAAATCTTCCAAGTTTGATGTTCCGTAACTTCCTCAAAAGGTGCCTTTTCAATAGAAGAGGATCCAAAAGATGACGCATTGCTCACATGTGTGGCACAGGGTAGGGTTTCAAGAGTGACAGTAGTAGGAGCCCCTGATGTTGCACAATTGGGAGGACTTACTTCTACCCCAAATTTCCTCCACCTAAGGCCATACTCCTTCATACAAAAACCACCAAGAAGAGAATCTAGATTGGGATCTAGTTTAGAATCATTGCAGAGATTTGAAACCAGAATATGAGAAGAATGATCAGGCTGAAAATAACAAGGAAAAGAAGAGACAACAGATCCAGAGAGAGAAGAAATATTTTTAGGATTTTTGGATTATTCATGTTGTTGATTTTTAATCTTATTTGGATGAGAAGGAAATGATGAGGAAAAAGAAAAATATGCCTCTGAGACAGAAGTTGATTTTTGGGTTGAATTCTGAGGCTGGGAAGAACTACAACTATTAGTAGGACCAACTACTCCAATAAAAAATGAGAATGAGAGGAAGAAGAGGTGTCCTTCTGTTTCCCTTTCAGAACCAATTTAGGAGCATGACCAGGAAAATCTTGTTCCCAATGACCAGAATCCAAGGAGCAAAGGGGGACTTCAATCTTCCTGCCATCAGCATCAGGGAGATGAATTCTCTCCCCAACTTCATCAGAAAACATTAGGGTTTCACCAAAATCCACTAAGAAAGACCTTCCGAAGATCATAGGTCCATCCAAACAAGTAATACAGAAATGACAGGTGCCAAAAATATTTTGTCCAATTTGAACTGGGAAATCCTCAGAAATACCAACTAATTTGCATGACTGATTCCCTATACCATATACAGCAGAGTTAAATCTGACCCTTGGGCTGAGTTTGAGTTTGCAGGCCATGGCATCCAAAATTAAATTGAGCTGGGAACCAGAATCCACCAGAAGAGAAACTATTTTAGCAGAGTCACCAAGATAGCAGGAGAGGAAAACAAGAGGACAGGAATACAAGTTGTAATCTGAAGAGTGATCTGTTGCACCAGAGTCCTCCATCAAAGTACCAGAAGAAACTTTTAATTTTTCTGGACCAATCTCCACACGTCAACAAGAAACCCATTTCTTCATCCCTTCAGCCACAGATGGAGAGATTGACAGTAGTTCAGCCACAGATGGAGAGATTGAAAGTAGTTCAGCCACAGACAGATCAGGAATTTTTAGATCAGAGATTTTCCTTAATACTCCTTCCACAGCATTGGGGTGATCCTTGGAAATGCCCCTCTCAAATCAAACTTTGGGCTGGGTGGAGGGAGGATGATTAGGTTGAGCAGGTACTGGAACAGGATCAGAAGGTTGTGGAGTTTGAACATATTGAACAGGAGGAGAAGCAGAGTGGTCCTGGAACCTTTCCATAAGTGGTTCCTTTTCCACTTACATTTCTTCCACATCAGAGGAAGGGGGCTCAGGTGAGGATTGATGTTTGACCAGTTTTTGAAGGATTGAAGATGGAACCGGAGGAGACTTGTGAGGTTTGGGTTCCTCATGGTGTTTCCTAGCTGGATCAGACAGATAAGGGCCAGAGAATCTGGAAGAAGTGACAGCTGGAGGATACCAAGGTTGTAGAGTGCCACAGGATGATTGAAAATCCAAGGAGACCAAAGATGCCTTTGTGGGAGTTTGTGGTTGATGAGAGGCCACCATATGATGGATTGGACAAGACAAATCAAAAGGGATCAAAGCACCATTAGGAAGAAAGAAATTGTTTCCCTTCTGCTCCACCAATTTTTCCTCCTTGTCCTTCTGGAGTTCAGGACATCTCCCAGAACCATGGCCTTCCCTATGACAGTAATAGAAGACTAGAGTGGTTTTAGGAACAGAGTTAGAAGGTTTAGGATTAGCTAAAGAATAAATTTTCTGATCTGTTTTGCTTTCAAAGGCCTGAAGTAATTTAGTGATCTCATCTATGGTAGTAGTTTCCTTATTGGCCTGAGGATTTGGTTTAGTTCTACAATTTGCTTCCATCTTGTTCATTATTTCATTGGATTCTTTAAAGGAAGGAGCATGTAATGGTTCAGTGAATCTAGTTTGTTCAAAAGTGAGAGCTGTTTGACCTTTCATCACTTTATCCACTGCACTCATTAGGACCAGAAAAACAGGGAGCTTGAACCAATTATCTCTAGTAGTAATCATAGATCCAGATTTAACTAATTCATCTCTAATCCTTTCCTGCACTCCTGGAGAAAAAGACTGGAAAAACCAAATTCAAATTTTGTCCACTTTGTTGATGTGATTGTTTCTGATGAGGTAAGACTGAATAGGATCCAAAGATTTTCTAAAAGACTGATAATCAGAGGCTGAATAAACACCACCATTGGAGATACATTGAGAAACCAGAGCATACAAGTCCTGTGAGGTAAACCTAGCCACATATAATTTTCCCCAATAAGCCAACATAGCCTCCTTCAAGAGCCTCCAGTCATGAGTTTTGAATCCATCAAAAAATTTGATCACTTCCATGTCTTCATCAGAGGAGATAAAAAATTGTAACTGATAAGCCATATCATGTTAACTTGCACCATCCACTTCAGCAGCCATCTCATAAGAGTCCAAGAATTGCTTGACATTTTTTCCATTGAAGCCTAAGTTCTTGTTTTGAGGCTTGATCTTGACAATCTTGACCCAAAAAGAGGAAGAGGAGGTACCAGTAGATTCCATTTTGAATAGCAGAGTTCCTAAGAGATCCAAAGAGCGGAATTCCAACATGGCTTACAGGTGTGGCAAGACTAGAGTTTCACAAAAAAACAACAAGGATCTTGCCCAGATGGTTCACAATTGGGAGTACTTAATTCTGTAACAAGTTGCCTCCACCAATCAGATCTGGATTATAACAGAAAAAAGAAAAAAAATAAAAAGGATTGGATCAGATTTTGGAGTTGATTCTTCAAGTTTGGGACCATAAATCACAAGTTTTCTGGGTGGATCCCGGCCCGGGGGCCATATGCAAGACTCCAAACGGTGATAGGCTGTGGCAGTTCTGTGGAGGGAAAGGTGCTGTTTAGGATGCCCTCCTGAGTGTTACAAAAGTATTTAAATGTAACCAAGATCAAGGTCCAGAAATTTTTAAGTGAGGAATCAAGTAGTAAAGGATAAAGTTTGATAATAGTTGGTACCAATGGAACAGAACTTTTTGAGGCAAGATTATGTGGGAGATATTTGAAAAAAAGAAGTTAAAGTTTGTTTAAAGTTCAAAAGAACAAATCTGTTGTATGTAAACAGCTCCCACAAGCTAATAAATCTGGTTGTCAGCAGAAGATTGGGGATGATCAAATCAAACCCCAACAAACCTCCAGGTTCTCAATTAACCCGCCCAACTCTCTGCAATCAAGCACTTGAAGGGTACCAGATAACTGAGGGTGGCCGTACAAGACAAAGCACAATGTTTTGAGAAGCTCCAAAAGAAAAAAGTAACTGATTTGAACAGGCATAACCTCAACACTTCTCAAGGAACTCAAGAGTAGGCTTGCAGAATGCAACTTTGAAAAAAAATAAAAGGAGGTATAACACTCCAGTTTTTAAGCTTAATAAAACCTCTTCAATCAAACGTGATTTTCTCCAGAAAGATGATCAAGGAAGGATAAAGACCAGTATGGTCAGAGAAAGAGATCAAAGAGTGGTGTAAAACACTCAAGAATTCAAACAGACAGAATTCTCTTCAACCAGAAAGGCTATTGGTTGGTGATAAGGATCAGGCCACAGAGGGGCAAAGACTCAGGATCAATGGATCAAGGGGCAATCATAGATATACCCAGGATAAGGATGAGGATCAATTACTGACAATAACTGGGGGAGCATACGCACACACTCCCATGGATGTTGGAAAAAGGCAGGGGAGAGCCCCTCCTTTTATGGGCCATGGGTCCTTGTAGACTATTTAAAAGAGATGACACAGATAGAGCGGAAAAAAACAACAATTATTGAAAAAAAGTTATATATATATATATATATATATATATATATATAATTTAATTTAACTGGTCATGAGAAACAACAAAAACAAATGGTGAAGAGAAAAAGAAAAGAAAAAAACTTAACAAAAGCAGGTAGTCATGACAAATGAGAATAAAAAGATGAACAGGGCCAAAATTTCACCAGCCCGGGCCAATGATGGCTGCGGGTGAGGAGCAGCAGGAGATGCGCCTGGGTGGCCATCATGACAACTGAGGGACTGTGCGGACAGCAGTGGCCGTGTGGTTTTCACAATTTTGAGGCCCGCAGGAGCGGCAGGGAAACCTGACAGGGGACAGACAGAATGGTTGTGGGTACAATCTACCCAGGACCTGCGCAGGAAACAAGCAAGGAAGCCGGGTAAAATTGCGGTTTCAAGCAAGGGTCAGATGTTGGATGAGAGTGGTATTCAAGGAGAAGCAAGCAATGAGTGCAAACAACGTGGGGATGAGAAGCAACTGAGGTTAGGCTTGTTCCCGCTCTCTTGGGTGAAAGCCTTGAAAGGTATAATTGGAAAGGTCACCCTTGCTTGGCCAAGGTGATCAAAAGGATAGCAGGATTGGATGTGGATCAAGGCAGTGGTGATGGCGGTTGATGACAGCTGTTGCTGGAGATTGCAAGAACGCGCAGAGTTGAAAGCCATCATTGTTGTGGCTGTCACCAACAATGGGGATGACATCAGGATTGGGAAGGGTATTGTTGATGCAAAGATCAGATAGATCTAGGTTGCAAGAGGGGTTGGATGGTGCTTGGTTGGTTCACTCATCCTGCCGCGCGGATGAGTGGCAGGGTAGGGGCGGATTGACCTTGAATGGTTGGTGGTGAACGGAATTGGACAAGGAGCTTGAGGAGGCTTTTCATTGTTGTTGTCAAAGACAATAGCAAGCAGCTTTTCAGAAGACCAAATGTTTGGAATTGAGGGTTGCGGTCAGAGAGGGGCGGGTGGGGAGATGAGCAAGGTTCATCCCTGCTCATCTTTGAGTGGGCTGATCAAAAGGGGGTGCCTGACAATGGAGGCAAGGGAGTTTCAACAAGGAAGATGGCCATTGCCGTCAATGTTGACAACAATGCCGGTGCCGGGGAGGGTTGAGCCAAGCCCAGCCGGTCTTTTCCCGCACAATTGGCAAAAGGGACACAAAGCAAGAAGGAAGAGGATTGAACACCAGACTAGGGGTCTAGAACACCCCAGTGATCCTCCTAGACAACTAGGAGAAGGAGAGCCGGTAAACTGGGAACTGGAACAACAGTCATCCCAAAAAAGATTTTTTTTTTTTTTGATGAATGATGATTATAAAAAATCATAAAAAAAATTTAAATTTTCCGTGTTTCCCACGAGGTGTCTAGATTTGGTCACCACAACAATTCATTGCAAACTCTTTGGGAAACCTAATGGATTTTTGGAAAAGCCTTTATGGAACAGTTTTGAATCAAATTAAATTGGTTCATGTGTCACTTTATAACTCTCAAATTAAGTTAGAGACAGTTCTTCCACCTGAACTGTTACCATTGGGTTACCAATTGTCTTTAGAGGCAATTCATCTTATTAAGGTACAATTCCAGAATTTCAAACGTGATAATGGTGGCAAAGTGTGCACTAAGCCATATTCCAATACTATGGGTTTGCCCTGTTCCCACCAAATAGGTGACCATCTAGCATTCAGAGGATCCGTGGTACCCAAAGATGTTCATCCTCAGTGGAGGTTGGACTATGAACCTTGCAGTTCTAGTTCTGTAAGTTGGCTTAAGTTGGATTGTTCAAGTTAGATTGTTCAAATCACTATGTGATTAATTCTTTTTGATTAATGAATCCTAATTCACTAATGGTTGATAATTTTGAATTTTTCCAGTGCAATGTTGATGAAATGCTAAGAATTCCTCAGTTATTTGAAAAAGTGAATGCAATGATCTTGGAATCTCCAGATCATGAGCAAAGCGGCCTATTGAAGTATATCATTCAGAAGATTAAGAAATATTGATTGAAGCCAAGACTTGAACCTAAAGTCTTATGATCAAGTAGGGGCAGGCAAAAATTTACAGATATGGGGCAAGTTATAACCTGAGAATTTAAAGTTTAATGTATCTCAACACTGAGACCAATGGAACCAGGAATTTCTCTGATGAGAGAAATCAACAATAATAAATGAACGGGAAAGAGACAAGATGGTACGGTTAATGGTACGGTTAGAGAGGAGAAGCAAAGACAAATGAGAACATGAGTTATAATGAGGAAATCAGTAGACATGAGATGATTCTCACATCTGATCAAATAAAGATACCTATGTCTCAATGTATTTTGAGCGTTTGAGCCAGATTGAGGAGATTGAGTGTTCAAGCTGAATCAATGATGATGAACTTGAGATCAGATGATGGATAAACAATTTGAGGTTGAGAGTGTGTGTTCTGGAGATGGGGATAATAGCCAATGGTGATATGAGGAGTGATTCAAGAGAGGGGATGAGTTTGGTGAGGATGATGAAAGAGAATGGTGAGACTGGGGAGCAAGGAAGGAGTTGAAGCAGAGAGAGCAAAGCCTGAAGCGGAAGAGAGTGGAGTGAAGGAAGCAGAAAAATCCAAGAAAGAAGCCCCTTCCGGAATTCAGGAAGGCAGAGTGCAGATGGTCAGGAGTCAAGTTGGAGCTGGGTTCCCTGGGGATGAACAGACAGGTTTAGATTCAGGAATTTGGTGTATTTGAAGCGGTAGCATAAGGCGGAGCGTGGACATTGAGGAGTGCAGTGATGACACACCGCCGTCATCAGATGTGAGGAGACATGATGGAAGAGGTTAAATTGATGACAGAACTTTTCAAAGCAACTTTTCGTCAGAGAATCAGCTAACATCATGGTAGAGGGGATGAGATTAGTGATTAGATTATGATTTTCCTTCTGTTCCCTAAGCCACTTTATCTGTGTGTCAATATGTTTGAGTCCTCTGTGATGGGATTCCTGGTTGACTAGATCATTCAGAGCTTTATTATCAATGAACAATGCATGGGTGAGTTTTAGAAAAGGGTCCAAATCCTTCAGTAGTTGAGTGAGCCACATTTTCTCCTGTGTTGCAAGAACCAGGGCCTTGAGTTTGCCTTCCGTTGAGGAGAGAGATATTGTGGGTTGTAACTTGCTATGCCATGAAACTGGACATCCATACAGTAGTATGAGATATCCGGTGTGACTTTTTCTAGTTTCAGGATCATTCCCCCCATCAGAGTTGCTATAGACTTCAATGTTGTACTGGAATTTTGGGTTTTGAAGTCAGAGGGCCAGGTTTTTGGAGGTGTTCAGGTATTGCCATGTGTGTTTGGCCTCTGTCCAGTGAGACATACCCTGTTTAATATTGAAGCAAGATAGATTAGAGACTGCATATGAGAAGTCAGGTCAGGTCCTGCTGGCCATGAAATTGATAAAGCCCATTGAGGACCATTAATTGATGTTGAGTTGAAGGAAAGCTTGGTGATCATTGTCTGTTGCAGGGGAGAGCTTAAGGTTGGGAGTAATTGGAGTGTTGATAGTTTTTCATTCAGCCAGGCCTAAGGCAAAGAGGCCAGTTTCAATGTGATGTGGTTGATGCAGCCCAAGACCTTCTTTGGTTGACACAAGGTGATTACCAAGGATCTTGCTCAACGGTCCGTTGTGAGAGATGTTGAATCTAGATTTAATGTTTTCCCTAAATTCATCTGAGTTTCCTATGATCAACAGATCATCAACATATACAAAGACATATAGTAGCTTGATGTTGTTGATGTATAGACAGGAATTGGCGCTGGATGTTGTGAAACCTTGTTTGAGCAGCCACTTCTTCAGGGTTTTGTACCAACTTTTTGGTGCCTGCTTCAATCCATAGAGGGCTTTGTTCAGTTTTGAGTATGAAAAGGGAGAGTCATACCCAAGAGGAGTTTTGATATACACATCCTTGTTAAGGGGAGCATGGAGGAAAGCAGACTTGATGTCCATTTGTCAGATGGTAAGGTTGTGATGGAGAGCAAAAACCAGTAGGATGCGAAGGGTGGTTACGGAGCCTGTGGGTGCATACATCTCTCCATAGTCAAAATACTTGACTTGTTGAAAGCCTTGAACACAAAGGCAAGACTTGAAGCAAACGCCCAAGTTTTCAGGCTTGTCCTTGATGCATTAGACCCAAACAGTGGTGAGAGCTCTCTTGCCGACAGGTAGTGTGTGACAACCCTCCCAAAGTTTCATCACATCAATCCCATTGAGTTCTTTGTTCATGGACTTGATAAAGTGAGTGCTATCTTTGGATTGGGCAGCCTCATCATAGGTTCTTGGAACTGATCTGGAAACAAAACCATATCTTTGAGGTTGTTGGAGAGTTGAACAATTGCGGAGCAGGTGGACAGGCTGAGTTGGCGGTGTGTCAAGTGGTGTTGCATTTTCTGGAGAGGGCTCATCATTGGGCTGGTGGAGTGAAGTTGGGGTGTTGTGAAGGTTGTGACCATTTTGGGAGTTGTTTGCAGATGGTTCAGAGGTGAGAGAGGGAGGTGGATTGGACGGGTCAAGTGATATGAGAGTGTTGTTTGGGAAAGTGGTAGAGGTATCAATTTGTGGGGAATTAGAATTGAGAATGTCAGTGAGAAGTTTATCATTGTTTAGGAGGTAGTCAAATGGAGAATCTGTTATTGAGAGGGGATCAAGGGAAGAATAAGAGGTGCAGAGGCCTTCAAAAATTTTAATGTGCTTGGAACAAACAATTTTCTGAGATCCTGGGTAGTAGACTCAATACAAGTTCAGATCCATGTCAAAACCAACTAACATTCCTTCCAACCCCTTCTCTTCAAGCTTGCTGGCAAAGGAGGACTGATTGAGGACCACCTTTTTCAATCCAAGAACTTTTATGAGGTGAAGTTTTGGTAGTTTTCCAGTCCATAACTTTTGGGCAGATTTTTTCCCTTTTGTGGGAGAAATCATATTAAGTACTTGACAGGTGCTGGTAATTATTTCATCCCAGAGGAAAAGAGGTATCTTCATGTCTATCATGGTTGTTTGGGTGGCTTCAAGAATTGATTGGTTTCCACTTTTGGTGAGGGGATTGTGTTGAGGGGTGTAAGGTTCAGACGTGGTGTGTTTCACACCGTTCTCAATGAGAAAGGAACTAAATAAATGATTTAAAAATTTTCCACCATTGTCTGAGTGTAGATTCTTCAGCATCTTTCCAGTCTGATCTGCATGGAGTTTGACAAACTTGATAATATTGTTGGTGACATTGTACTTATTCCAAATTGGAATGCACATCTTGAACTTGGAGAAGTTGTCTGTCAAAAGTAGAAAGTACCTGAAGCCAAAGAGAGAGGAGGGATGAATTGGTCCACAAACATCTGCATGTATTTGTTCAAAGGGGGTTTTGCTGGGTGGTAGATGATTGGTAAAGGGTAATCAAGCAATCTTCCCTTTTGCGCACAAGACAAAGTCAATCATGTCCCATTTGACATTGGGAAAGTCTTCGGACAGAAGATGGGTTCTTTTGGAGTGGGGATGACAGAAGCGTTTATGGATGGTTGAAAGAGAGAAAAAAAAGGGAAGTAGTGAAACAAGGATGGTGACTCCTCACTGAAGAGTAAATTGTCAATGGAGCCGGTGAGGATTTTCTTTCCATTGAAGATGACTAAAAATTTACTCAAGGAGAGGAGAGATAAGGAGAAACCTTCCATAATCAGTTGACCTAGTGACACAAGGTTGATTGCTAGGTCTGGGATGTAAAGCAAGTTTTGTAGATTTAGAGTGGCAAGACTTGTTGTCAGCTTTTCTGTGCCAATTCCTAGTGAGGGAATTGGAGCATTAGGGTTTCCTGTTTGAATTTTGGTATTGTTGGGGAGGATTTGTGAGAAGAAGTTGGAATCTTTGAACATGCAGTTGGAGGCCCTGGAGTTGAGGAGAATCCAATTTCAATTCAATGAGCGGGAACTGACCATTGCAAAGCTGTATGCTAGATGAGTGGAGGAGTTTTTCTGAGGTTGTGAAGTAGAAGAGGATGATGCGGATTCCAATCCATTGTTCTGTCCTCCTGCATTGGGTCAAAGATGAGGATACAGCCACCAACTTTTGCTATGATTGTGATTGGCCTGTGGATTGTGCCATGTGGACCTGCACTTGATGACCTTGTTACAATTCAACATAGCCAATGCATAAGAGTTTGCTACTACTTCATTCTTGACCTGATTGAGGTGTCAAAGCACAAGATCCCCATTGATTTTGGTGTCTCCAAGAGAGTGGGTGATGGTTGTCTTGAGATGATCAAGTTGAGGTGGAAATTTGTAGAGAAGAAGGTAGGCAACTATATCATTGTCCATCTGAATCCAAATCTTGGAAATCTGAAGTAGGAATGCCCTTGCATTGGTTATGAACTTCTCAACTTTCTTGGGGTCAGACTGTAGGTTGAGGAAGTTGAAGAAGACCCTTGACCAATTGGCAGTTTGTGATGAAGCGTAGTATTCATTGATGGATTTCCACAGTTCAATCCCATTAGAGAGGTGATTATCTTTTACACAGTTGATGTATGTTCAATTGTCTAGTTTTGCCAGGAGGTATCCAACAATTTTGAGGTTCACATCAGGGGGACATTTTTTGGGTTTGGACAAGTTGAGCCAACGGGAGATGCCCTTGAGGGAGAGAATGGTATGAATCTTTGATTGCCATAAGGAGAAATTGGAGTCTGACAATGTAGAGATGGAGTCGGTGAGTGTTTTCAAGAGATTCTGGGTAGATTCAATTGGTCTGTAGAGATTGTTTGCTTGGTTTTTGCTCTCCAGTGCTTTCAGCTTTTAAACATGATAACTTGAGAATTTAAAGTTTAATGTATCTCAACACTGAGACCAATGGAACCAGGAATTTCTCTGATGAGAGAAAGAAACAATAATAAATGAACGGGCAAAAGAAAAGATGGTACAGTTAATGGTAGGGTTAGAGAGGAGAAGCATAGACAAATGAGAACATGAGTTATAATGAGGAAATCAGTAGACATGAGATGATTCTCACATCTGATCAAATAAAGATACCTATGTCTCAATGTATTTTGAGCGTTCAATCCAGATTGAGGAGACTGAGTGTTCAAGCTGAATCAATGATGATGAACTTGAGATTTGATGATGGATAAACAAGTTGAGGTTGAGAGTGTGGGTTCTGGAGATGAGGATAATAGCTAATGGTGATATGAGGAGTGGTTCAAGTGAGGGGATGAGTTTGGTGAGGAGGATGAAAGAGAATGGTGAGACTGGGGAGCAAGGAAGGAGAATAGAATGGTGATTTGAGGAGTGGTTTTAGAGAGGGGATGAGTTTGGTGAGGAGGAGGAAAGAGAATGGTGAGACTGGGGAGCAAGGAAGGAGTTGAAGCAGAGAGAGCAAAGCGTGAAGCAGAAGAGAGCGGAGTGAAGGAAGCAGAAAAATCCAAGAAAGAAGCCCCTTCCAGAATTCAGGAAGGCAGAGCGGGGATGGTCAGGAGTCAAGTTGGAGCTGGGCTCCCTGGGGATGAACAGACAGGTTGAGATTCAGGAATTTGGTGTATTTGCAGGAGTAACATAAGGCGGAGCGTGGACATTGAGGATTGCAGTGATGACAGCAAGAACCAGCTTGGTTTGAGCATGTTGAAAAACAACTCAAGGGGGAAAAAAGGACTAGAAGGGCTCCAAACAAGAAAAGACAAAATATTGTAAGCCTTTTCTTTTGGGATATGTGTTAAGTATTGCCTAATAATCAAGTACTACAGAACTGTCCTCAAAGGTTGCGCCAGCTGGGACAGGTCCCCCGACAATCTTGCCTGTGACACTCAGGAAAACTCCTGACCTCTCAACTCAGATCACGGGTTTCTCCTCCTTGGCAGGCCGACCATCTCTCTCTCTTTCTCTTTCTCAAAAAATACCTTTCCTATCTTCTTCTCCTCTTCTTTCCCATTTTCTTCTCTTTTCTTTTCTTCTTTCCTGTCTACTTGCTCCATCCCCTCAAATCATTGCTCCTCTCAAACCACCAACCTCCCATCTTCTCTCTTGACCGTCTATTCTTGTCAACACAATCCAACCTTGTCTAACTCATTGATACAATTCAACCTTGCCTAACTTGTCCTCAACTGACTGACTGTCTGCAAGTCTGTGCCTGCTAAGAATATGATCCTCAAGACCACTCTAGCGCAATGCATCTGACCATCTAGTACCGCATCTGCAGCCAGTCTCCTACGTCTTACTTTGTCTATCACCTCTATGCCGCCCAGGGTTCTCTTCTAATTTACTCCCTAAAACAACGTCTGAGCTGTTTGTCTTGTCTACTTTCTTTCCTCCTTTTTATCTATGTTCAATTGTTCTATTTTCTAACTCTGGTCTGCAGTCTGTTGGTTCTTAGTCCTAGTCAATTTTGTCGCAATATTATCACGGTTAAAAGCCAAAGGACAACTCTCCCCAGCCAAGAATGAATGAACCAACGGGAGCGAACAATTATTTCTATCAGGTTGCGCTCAAAGCCTCTGTGGATGCTATCCCTCCTCTCAATGACAACAACTATTCCATCTGGTGAGACAAGATGATGATGCTATTCAATCTCAAAGACATTAAGGACAACATAACAAGAAATTTGGGCCAACTCCCTATGAAACAAGATCAAGAAATCAGGGCAATTATCCTATCTAAACTCAATAGTACGACTCATGCCAACGTTGTTAACGCTGCAAACATAATGTTGTCTAAGCTACTCTGGGCCGAGATTACAGAAAGGTTTGCCTCATCCAAGACCGCCAACAGAGCCCGCATCTTAAACCAATTCCTCCACGCTCCATTCAACAAACACGCCATGGAGGGATTCATAACGGACATTCAAAAAGCACTCACTCGCATGGCCAACGTAGGAATAGAGCTACCTAAGGACATCTTGGCGTATCTCATACTCTTCAAGTTTCCACCCACTCTTGAGAACCTAAAGCAAAAAATCATGCACAGCAAAAAATGAGTAACAGTAGAGAAGGTATTCAATCATCTAACTCAATACAATAAAAAGCAGAAGGCACAACTCAAAACAGGCAAATCCACCTCCAATGTCACCTTAGTGACCACTAGAAACAAAACAGATCAAGGAGAAAGAAAGACTTGCATCCGGTGCAAGGAAGGTTTTCACAATCCCAATGCTCCGCATCCCAAATCCTCTTGTTTTCACCTCCATCCTCAAATTGCTCCAGCTTGGTGGATAGAACAACAGAATGAATGGAAGAGCAGAATCAAGAAAAACCCTACTATCAACTATCATGCTTTACTCACGCTCTGGATCAATGCCAACAGTACACCTAATCTTCTCTTGGATTCAGGCGCCAACATTCATATATTCAATGACCCAAAGTATTTCACCTCAATCAACTTGCAGGATGAGGTGGACAAGATCAAAACTGGCAAGTTAGAGGCCAATCTCAAGATACGAGTAAAAGGAAATGTTAGACTGGAACGGAAGGACTCCGTCATCACTCTTGAAGAATGCATGTACGTACCCGACATCATAGTCAATCTTATCAGTCCCGGCCTTCTGGCCAAAAAGGGCTGTAATCTCTCCAAAGAACAAGATTGATTCAGAATCACTTGAGCTGGTCAGACCATACTTAAAGGACTGATTCGTGACAGCTTATTTGTTATTGAGAAGCCCAAAACTTCTGGAAGCAACCTATTGGTCAATCTCACAAATCAATCCTTGTCGTCTCTCTTGATTCAAACTCAACCGCTCTCTGACATCCATAAGATGTACGGACACGCCTCAATTTTGACGCTCAAACCTATTCTCAAAGACCAATACTCTAAAGAAGAATTGAATGACTTCCAGTGCAATGGTTGCGTGAAGAGCAAAATCACGAGGGTTCCATTCTCAGCCACTTCCACGCCGTCGTCAAAGCCTCTTGAGAGAATTCATCTAGATTTGATAGGCCCAATCACTCCGCAATCAAAAGCTGGCCACAGATATATTCTAACGCTTGTGGACAATTGCACGGGCTACCTCGCGGCCTTTCCCCTCATGACCAAGGAAGAAACACCAGACGTCATCATCAGCATCCTTGAGACAGAACATAAAAGGCTCAATTATTATCCGATGGAAATCTTCTTGGATAAGGGCACCAAATTCACAAATGACACTCTGAGGAGCTTTGCCAAAATCAAACACATCAAACTCTTGACGTCCAAACCCTATCACTCTCAGCACAATGGTCAAGCAGAACAATCCAATCAAACAATCATTGAGTCAGCACATGGGACCTTCTCTTCCTCTAAGTTGAGTAAGAACTACTGGCACATTGCGGTCAGAAGCTGTTGCTTCATGCTCAACAAAGTCCTCAGGGAAGGTAATGATGGATCCCCTTGGGAACTGATGTTCAACAAGAAATTACCCGCTAACTACTTGAAACCTGTAGGGTCCTTGGTCGTTTACCTCGCAAATCGTCTTCAAAAGGGAAGGAAGTTTGATGAGAAAGGACTAGAAGGAGTCCTGATTGGGTTCAATCCTGTCTTTCATTCCTATCTTATTCTCAACTCTTTGGGTGCAGTTGTTGAAACCAAACACGTCCAGTTTCTCAAGAACTCTCTCCACGACTTTCCATTCCTCGAATCTTCTGGAACCAATCTCTTCAGTCAAACAGACACAGAATCCAGAGAGTCTGACTTCTCTTCAGCAGAAAAACAATACACTATCCAAAAATTGAAGGACAACTCTTCAGAATCTGAATTGGATCAGGAAGACGCAGCATTGGTAGCGTCATCTTCCCCCAATCCTCCTTCTATGCCTTCTTCAATTCCCAAGCTCCCTGTTCAATCTACCTCCCAAAGACCCAAGCGCGAAACGAGAAAACCGCAAAGATATGGCTTCCATCATTACTACAACGCCCCTTCTTACAAAGCCACTAAAAAGTGCTCTGAATGGCCGAAATGGAAGAAGGCAGCTGATGATGAATTGAACTCCATATAACTCCAGGACGTTTGGGAAGAATATTACGGCAATCCGGACAATATCCTGAACACAACCTGGGTCTTCAAAATAAAAGAGAACTGTCACGGCAACCCGGTCAAATACAAAGCTCAACTCTGTGTCCAGGGATTTAACCAAGTTCTAGGGATTGATTAAAATGAAACTTGGGCCCCAAATGGCAAATTAGGATCACTCCGAGTTGCTCTCACATACGGCCTAAAACAAAAAATGAAATTGACTCAGTTTGATGTGAAAGGCACATTCTTACATGCCCCTCTTGAAGAAACAGTTATCATCAAAAAACCAGAAGGGTCTGAAAGAAGGTCTCCTTATCTAAAGCTCAAGAAATCTTTCTATGGTTTAAAACAATCCCCCAAAAACTGGTACAAAACGTTGACTTTGTGGATCAAATCTCAAGGCTATCAAGAGTCAACTAGTGATCCCTGCCTGTATCTCAGCTCTACGACAAAAGAAATCATCTATTTCCACGTCAATGACTTAATTCACGTAGGCAATTCTCAAATCTTCAAACTCAAATTTCTGGAACAATTCAAGAATTTGTCCTGTCACCCTCCCAACACTATCCTTGGAATGCTTATGGAACTCAAAGACAAAAAAATCCTCCTGAGTCAACCAAATCACATCACACATGGCTTGGAAGAACTAGGCCTTACATCCTGTAAAGACGTACATTCTCCACTCACTCAAAATTTGAACCTTGAACCCGCATCCAAGGCAAACCATGATGAATTCCGTCAATTAAACATTAACTATTGATTGGCGACCGGACTCCTTAATCACCTAGCTCAATTCACACGCCCCAATATTTCCTTCTCTGTGTCTAGCCTGGCTAGTTTCAATGCCAAACCAGGGATGAATCACTGGAGGGAAGTGAAGAAGGTGTGGAAATATCTCAAAACGACTAAACACTTCAAACTTGTCATCAGCTACGATCCCAATCAAGAACCTCTCTCCAGCTTCAGCAATGCCACCTGGGGAGATGATCCCACTTTCCGCAAGTCCAAAACTGGATATATTATTCTTCATCACGGAAGTCCGATTATCTGGAACTCCACTTGACAAAGAAATATTACCTATTCCTCCACTAAATATGAATTGAATGCCCTATTAGACTGCTACCTTGAACTCAAATGGATCAAGCACCTCATTGGCGAAATATACCAAACGGACAAACCAAAACCTATCCTACACATCGAAAATAAGGGCTTGGATGACAAGATTAAAAGGTTTGGATCTCACTCAAAGTCCAGGCATATAGATATCAAAACAAAAGGGTTGCGCGAGGACTTTGCAAACGGAGAATTTACTCTCAACCTGATTCAAAGCCAGATAATGGTCGCCAACTCTCTCACAAAAGCCTCCTCAATAAGTTCCTTGGAACTCCTTCAAGAGAAAATCTTTGGCTCCCCAAACAACTGATCTTTTGGACCATCTCCTCACCAGCCATGTGGGGTGTTAAGTATTGCCTAATACTTGAGTACTACAGACCTGTCCTCAAAGGTCGCGCCAGCTGGGACGGGTCCCCCAAGAATCTCTCCTGTGACACTCAGGCGACCTCCTGACCTCTCAACTCAGATCCCAGGTTTCTCCTCCTCCGCGGGCCAACCATCTCTCTCTCTTTCTCTTTCTCAAAAAATACCTTTCCTATCTTCTTTTCCTCTTCTTTCCCATTTGCTTCTCTTTTCTTTTCTTCTTTTCTGTCTACTTGCTCCATCCCCTCAAATCATTGCTCCTCTCAAACCACCAACCTCCCATCTTCTCTCTTGACCTTCTATTCTTGTCAACACAATCCAACCTTGTCTAACTTGTCAATACAATTCAACCTTGCCTAACTTGTCCTCAACTGACTGACTGTCTGCAAGTCCGTGTCTGGTAAGAATATGATCATCAAGACCACTCTAGCGCAACGCATCTGACCATCTAGTACCGCATCTTCAGCCAGTCTCCTATGTCTTACTTTGTCTATCACCTCTATGCCGCCCGGGGTTCTCTTCTCATTTACTCTCTAAAACAACGTCTGAGCTGTTTGTCTCGTCTCCTTTCTTTCCTCCTTTTTATCTATGTTCAATTGTTCTATTTTCTAACTGTGGTCTGCAGTCTGTTGGTTCTTAGTCCTAGTCAATTTTGTCGCAATCTTATCAATATGTTCATTTTTTTGGTTTAATGAACTTAGTTACTAACTAATGATGAATTTTTGTTCAAAGTTTTCAGAATCTGAATCTGAATTTCATAGTTCAGAGGTAGAGAATGAAAGTGAATTTGGATCACTTAATTTGGAATCAGAATCCTTTTCAGAGGAAGAGAACGTGCAGCAAAGCTCAACCAGAAGCTCATCTTTGGTGAGTATTCCTTTAATTGATCTGATTAAAGAAATCAATACTAAGTTAGTTTTCATGATAGGAACCAAACGTGAAATAGCTCAATAAAATACCCAAGAAATTCCATAAGTTCTTGGGTGAGGTTTGGGATCCAATTGGAGATGGGAATTGCAGATTTAGAGTCATTTCTAAATCTCTTGGTTATGAAGAAAATGGTTGGTTTAAAGTTAGGAAGGAAATGATTGAAACATTGGAGAAAAATAAAGCATGCTACATTAAGATGCTTGGTGGTGCAAAGGAAGTCAAAAAGATTAAACAAAGACTTGATGTTGAAGACATCAATGAAAAGATTTCCTCCTCAAAATGGCTTGCTAAATTAGATATGGGTCAAATCATAGCAGAGACATATTCCAGACCTATATGTTTCATTTCATTTGAGTCATGTGATACTTATACTCCAATGAAAAATGGTGTTACTGATCAATCAGATCCAATGTTCATTTCCTTTGCAAACAATAACCACTTGGTTCTATTAGTACTTGAGGGAGAAATGATTGCAATCCTGCCCATTGTAGCAAAACCACGTTCCTTGATTTCTAAAAAAGCCTCTGGTTGGGTTGATCATCTCAAAGATCAACTGCAAATGTATTCTAGATTTCAATAGACTTTGACTTCATTTCATCATTGGGTTTCATATAAATTGTTATTCTAATGCAGCTAACGAGTTCAATTAATATAAAGGGTTATCACATTTTGAACATCATTATGTTGAGTTTTTTGAGTTAACATCATTATATTGAGTGTTTTGAAAGAGAGTTCAATGGTAATTCAGTTCAAATTGTTTTGGGCTGATTCCATCACAAGCTTAACTTATGTTAAGCTTGGGATGGAATCAGCTTAGCACAAGTTGAACTTGTTGTTTTTGGATTTTTTACTTTAGGGCTGGTCAAAAGACTTGTATTTTTTTGGCACTTTTACTTTAAGGTTGGTTGAAAGACTTTTAATTTTTGGGCCCTTTTACTTTAAGGCTAGTCAAGTTTAACTTAATTTAGGGCTTTTCAAGTTACTTGTATTTTTTTGGTGTTTTTACTTTAGGGCTTGTCAAGTTGTCTTTTTTTTTGGTGTTTTTACTTTAGGGATTGTCAAGTTACTTGTCTTTTTTTTGGTGGTTTTAGTTTAGGTTTACTCCAGTTACTTGTGTTTTTTTGGCTCTTTTTACTTTAGGGCTGGTCCATTGGATAGTACCAGTTTTTTTTATTTTTTATTTATTAATTTATTTTTTTGTTTTTTTTTTTAACCAAAAAATGAACATTCTTTGATTTTTTGGTTGATTTCTGTTTTTTGGAAGGTTTATTTAGTTTATGGGTTATGTTAGTACCCTTTCATTCCTTTTTTTTTGGCTCACTGCGGTCTGGTGGCGTGTGGGATGCCACACGCCAGAAGAACAGGCTGGTTTGGCCGCCCAACTCTTTGAGCCATGGGGAGTTGTACACAGCTTGGATTGGACTGTGTGGCCTGCCACACAGCCCCATTTGAACCATGTGCACGGCTCAATGAGCCGTGAATTTAACATTTGCCATAATGAAATAAAAACCCAATAAAAATTTAAAAAATAAAAAAATAAAAAAATAAAAAAATAAAAAAATAAAAATAAAATAATAAAATATTAACAAAATAAAATATTAATAAAATAAAATATTAAAAAAATAAAATAATTAAATAATAACAAAATAAAATAATAACAAAATAAAATAATAACAAAATGAAATAATAATAAAACAAAATAAACAAAATAAAATAATAACAAAACAAAATAATAACAAAATAAAATAATAAAAAAATAAAATAATAACAAAATAAAACAATAAAAAAATAAAATAATAACAAAATAAAATAATAACAAAATAAAATAATAAAAAAATAAAATAATAACAAAATAAAGTAATAACAAAAAATAATAATAACAAAAAAATAACAAAAAAAATAATAACAAAATAAAATCATAACAAAATAAAATCATAACAAAATAACAAAATAAAATAATAAAATAATAACAAAATAAAATAATAACAAAATAAAATAATAACAAAATAAAAAAATAAAAAAATAAAAAATAAAAAATAAAAAAATGAAATAATAACAAAATAAAATAATAAAAAAATAAAATAATAACAAAATAAAATAATAACAAAATAAAATAATAACAAAATAAAATAATAACAAAATAAAATAATAACAAAATAAAATAATAACAAAATAAAACAATAACAAAATAAAACAATAAAAAAATAAAACAATAAAAAAAATAAAATAATTTATGAAAAACCAAAAAAAAATTGGGAAATGCCCAAATATTATTACAGATTTGGATTTCCAACCCAAAAATTGGTAGGGTCACTCACTGACTCCACCCTTGAATTATCAATCCTCAATATTTTAAAATATTTAAATAAAAATAAACTAAGAAGCACAGTACAGCCATTTTGATGTTTGACCATGTTAATGTTTCACATGTATGGTCATGTATAGTTTTCAAAGCTAAAATTGTGTCAGAATTGAAGTATTGTGTATATTTCAGGAGTTACATGCAGAATTAGATTTTGCCAGAATTCCCACACACAGCCCCGCATCCCTGCACACAGCACCATGAAAAAACAATGATCACCTGATTATAAGTGACATACCAGGGCACAAAGGGCCCCTTTGTCCTCTGATATTTCAATTGTAATTAAGTGATCATTGTTTTTTAATGGTGCATCCTGCTTGCTCCTGTAAAATCCATGCATGAATAAATTATTCAAATTCCCCCATGCAAAGCATGCATCAAGATATGAGACACAGATTCTAAGATTGCTGAATGCAGAAGATCTGACCCACCCATCTCAGATCCTCAATAACTTAGAAGTGCTGGCTTATATGTACTGCACTTACCTACTACAAACCACATCAATCATACCTACTTATCTAACAATGGAACATATAGGATGATTTAAAAACAAAAATATATATAATCAAATTGTAAAGCACTTGAAATTTGAAAAAACTAATAACAAACACCACAAAAAGGGCAGATCAAGATCTTTGAGGACCACACAATATATATTAAAATATCTACAAATAAATTATCAATAATTACCAAAATGATAAGCAGATGATGGAAAATCAATAAAAATAAACCACTGAACATTTTAGTCATATAAAAATAGTACAAAAAGAAGTTACATGCAGGATAAGCAAATTTGAAAATAAACACAAAGACAGATCCTGTCACTAAAATCATACACTGATACTACAGATCTTGGATCAGCTGATCTAAAGCACCAAGAGGACTTGATAAAAAAGCCCTTGATGGCTTTCAAGCCTCAGCACATGAGTCCTACCCTCTCTATTTGCCTTGAGAAGGCTCTCTCAACCCCAAAATACAGCAAATTTTTTTTGGCTCTTTTCCCAGGAGGAATTTTTTATTTATCATCCTAAACCATGTCATTTATGATCCAGTTCTTATAAAGTTATGAGAAAGTGATTTATGAATTCATTCTGAATTTTAGTTCATTGATTCACCAACCATCATTGCTTTTCTCATTGAAGATTAATTGTCAAGCACCCCACCTTTGATCTGAAACCCTTCAACCATGAACCACTGCAGGTACCTTGTAAGTAAAAGCTCAAAGAATTAAATTATTTCCCTCCTTCACTGGCCTGTGTGAAACCATTACCCAGCCATATTCACCATGTCAGCAGGTAATACTTCCTGCTTGTTAAATCAAAAGGTTCCCATATTACAGGTTACAAGATTCAAAATTAATCTCCTGAAGAGAGATGTCAATGACCCCCAGTCTGTATGAAATGTGGCTCCTCTGTTAAATTATTATTAAAAATATTGAAAAACTTTTAAAAAAACCATATAAACCTTGCAATATCTGCCAATCATATTTATGTTATTCAAGATTGGTCTGTCTTAATTCTCATGAATATTATTATTCTCTTACTCCATCACTCTCTGTGGCTTAAATCCTGCATGGTTCTTGTTATAAGAGAGCTGAAAAATCACCAGAACTTTTCATGAGTATTACAACACACAAGAGCCCAAAAGGAAAGCTCCACCATATTCAATCTCTTGGATTTAATTTCTAAAACAAAACAAACATAAAAATGAAAGAATTCTGCGTGATCAACCCATTTCTCTCAAGGAACAATTCAGATTCCCAAATAAAGACATTATCCAATCAAATTAACTTGAGAGTAATAACAGGCCATATTTCAGCTTTATATAAGATTGCAGAGATTTATACCATATCATGAAGAGATTTAAAATAAAACATAAATTATCCACTTACAATACAATCAAAAATATCTTAAAAGATCATCTTTCAGGTGTATATGTTTTTTTCCAAGCTTTATACCATGGTATGAATGAAATGAATTATGACATGAGACTAGGAGAAAAACATGGGGATAATTAAACTATTTTTTTCATTAAATAAAATTTACAAAGCAAAAGATTATTGAAGTTAATAAATGACTCATGTGTGGTCATTTGGGCTTTTAGATTTGAGATGTTGCCTTTCTAAATTTCTTAAGCTTGTAACAAAAGAATTCTCCTTGATAAAGGTCTTGGATTTTTATAAGAAATAGATAATAATGAACATTTTGAAATTCAGAGGGACTGGAAAGAAATCCTCCATGGGATGGGTTTCTCAGTACCCATTTTTTCAGAAGAAATAGAATCCAATGATGTTGCATTTCTCTACCAATGAGAGACTTTCTGAGAAATTAAATAATAATTACAGAGAATTGATAGGGAAGAGTTTGGGTAGTAGAGGAAGCGGAAGAGGAAGGAATATAATCACAGATTAGAAATTTGTTGAAGAGGAAGATTAGAGATTGATGGGAAAGGATTGGTCAAAGATCAGATGGGAAGACAGGAAAAAAAAAGGGGTGAGAATGAACATCAATGGGAAAGGTATTGGAATAGTCACCCTTAAGACTTCTTTCTTCATTTCCTATTTCTTTTCTCACTTACCTTTTCTTCATTTTCTATTCCTTTCTTATTTCCTGTTTTTCCTTTATCCTCATCTCTACTCTCTGTCTGTTGTTTCACATCTTCTCGCTTCAAATATATGCTTCTCACACCCAGAAGCGCGGGTTTCCATTTCAATATTCATTTTCATTTCTCATCTTTCATATCCATGTCACGCTTTCATGTGAAATCTAATCAAGATAAAATACCTGAGGATAGATTGCAAGTCAGAGAGAAGATTTTCTCTCTCATCCTTCTCTCTGACTTTTGACTCCACTTTTCCTCAGGTAAGTGTTATTTCTGTTCTCACAATTTACTTTGTTATTTTCATTTCTTCTTTTATTTCATTTCATCATTACATTTCTGAAATTAAACATCATCCTTCTCTCTGACTTTTGACTCCACTTTTCCTCAGTCTCAATAGGTTATGAGCCCAGAGCAACCAACTGCCAAATAGCTATAATTACCAACCTTTAGAAGAATCCGTCACACATTCCATTCTCTAGTGTGTTTTGAAAATTTTTTTAATGGATGATCTATTATCCTCTCATCCGGTTCTCAAAACACCGTTGATTATTCCTCTCAACGCGCCGGGATCAGAATCCAACTATCTAGATTGGTCCATGATACTCAGAATCCACTTTTGAGAATCCGGTGTCGCCTACCTCATCAAGAATGAACAGTCAAAATTAAATCAAGAGACCTGGTCTAGAGATAATCTCGCCGTATGTTCAGTTATATCAAGATCAATTGACATTTCAAACTTCCAATACATTCGAAAACACAAGGAAAGTGCAATTGGTATGTGGAACGCCCTGAAATAAGCACACCAGGACAATTCTTCAGGTGGAAGAATGTACTGGCTTAGGAAACTTCTTCTGACAAAGCTCAACAACAAAGACATACCTACCCACCTTGCCGAAATTTTATTGTATGGAGAAAAGCTGTCATCACTTATTACGCCCAAGAATCCACTCACCGCCGATGATCTCCAATCAACAGCAATATTACTATCTCTTCCTGACGACTGGCTTGCTTGCGTCTCCAGTATGATGAATGAGGAATCCATTCCATCCTCAAAGATAATTACTGCTCTTAAACAAGAGCACCTCCAAAGACAAACCAGAAATGAGGAAGTTATCGCTAACTCAATGTTGGTGAAACAGTCCTACTCAAAGGAAACACATTTGAAAAAGAAACCGGAACCCTACTCTTTTAATAAAGTCTATTACTGTACCAACTGCAAGACGGAAGGAAACTCCTTCTCTAGATGTCCAGAAGTCCTGGAGGCACTAAATCAAGCAAAAAGAAACCAAAGAAAGGAAAAACACCGACCGCAAACGTCAAAATCTGCAGCTGCGAATCAAGTAAAGCTAGAAAGCAATCATGATTCAGATTATTTTTCCAATTCCGAAATTATCGTACATGCAGGTTCAGAAGTAGCATGCTCCATACTTGAAAACCACAACTGCAAAAAGGATTTCAACATTGACTTGGGATGTTCAATCTTGATGACCCCGTACCCAGACCAACTTGTCAACAAACAAACAGATCAAACTGTAATAAAGCTTGCCGATGGATCTACCATAAATTCTAAAAAGGCTGGGGAATTAAACTTTCCACTTTTCAACCTCAAATCACTTTACGTTCCACACTTAAGCACCCCCCTTTTATCTGTCTCCTCACTTTGTGACGCTGTTCTCAATGTTGTTTTCAAAAAGGACAGATGCCACATTAAATCTAACCTTGAATCATCACAGAATGTTATAGCTTCAGGATATAGAAAAGGAAATCTTTACTACTTACCCGACAACATTGTGAGCCAGGAGGTCTCCTTTTCAACAACTCTCAACAATTCCTCTGACAACAGTTTGTTTGGATATCATTGTAGACTCTCACATCTGAATTTAAAATCTCTAAAGAAATATCTGAAAGACCAAAACATTTCCCCAACACCATTCAATACACTACAAGTTCAACAATGCGAAACCTGTATTAAATCAAAGATGACCAGGACGCCTTTTCATTCTAGACTCAGCTATAGATCTACAAAACCCGGTCAAATTATCCACTCAGATATATGCTCTTTTGATACTACCTCTCGCGAAGGGTACCAATATTTTATCACCTTCATCAATGATTGTTCAAAGGCTCTTTTTGTTTATCCAATGCGTCAAAAATCCGATTCTTTTGAATGCACAAATCTCTTTATTTCTTTCTTTGAAAACCAATACAATTACAAGATTTCATCTCTACGTACCGAAAACGGAGGCGAATACTTAAGCAACCAAATGAAGAGCTACCTTTCCCAAAAAGGCAATGAACACAAACCAGGTCCCCCACATTTGCCACAACTGAACGGTGTAGCCAAATGCTCTAACAGGACCATTAATAATATGATTTGCTGCTCCCTTTCTCTCTCAAATCTCCCTAAATCTTTCTGTACCAATGCTCTCAGACATGCTCTCTTTTCATTCAATTCTTTCCCTTGTAAAACTCCTTCTGGTTTTGTTTCCCCAAATTCTATCCTGAAAACAACCGACATCGACCCCTCGTATCTTCATCCCTTTGGCTGTTTGACCTGGTATAAAGTTCCAGATGTAAATCAATCCAAACTGTCCAACAAAGCAAGATCCTCAATTCTTCTTTCTTATCTACCTCACGGAAACGGATACAGGGTAATGGATCTTGAGTCAAAAATTGTCATCAAATCAAGGGATGTGCTTTTCAACGACAAAACGTTTCCGTATGGTCATGCACCTAAAGATACAAGTATCAAATTGCCATCCTCCTCCGTACCTCTGGTTTGGCCCGGCTTTTCTGAATCCATCTGTCATCCCGCTCCCTCTACCACCCCTGCTCTTGAAAATTGGTCTCCTGTCCCTTCTCCATCCAAACAATCAGTTTCCTCCCCTCTCACCTCCTCCCTTCCTGTTTCTCTTTCTCCAGATCATACCCCTCTTATTCCTCCCAACCGACGCTATCGCTCTCAAAGCGTCGAATCCTCCAATTTGGAACTTCCCCCCCTCTTTCTGTCACTCCCTCTCACTCCCAACCACCTTCGCCCTTTCCATCCGCTCCCTCTTCCCCTCCTCACATTGATACAACTGTCACGTCAATTCCTCATCCTCTTCCTACGACCTTGCTCCCAAACAAAACTTCTTCCCCTCCTCGCCGCTCCTCCTGCGTTCGTCGTCCACCGTCGCGCTACAGAACCTTTTCTCAAAAAGCCTCAGTCAAAGATGATCTCCTCGCTCCAAAGACATGGAAGCAACTCCTCAGATCTCCTCACTCGCATCGTTGGATTTCTTCTTCTCAAGAAGAAATAACCTCCCTCGTGGGTATGAACACCTGGACTCTTGTTCCCCCGCCCCGTGGGAGAAAAATCATCCGTTTGAAATGGGTTTTCAAGGTGAAGCGTCGTGAGGATGGCTCCATCATCAAACTGAATGCCCGTCTTGTTGCTATGGGTTTCTCTCAAGTAAAAGGCTTAGACTTCTCCAAAGTTTTTGCTCCTACGCTTTGTCTCAAAACCCTCCGACTCCTACTCAGTCTTCTTGGGTCAAAAAACTGGACGGGTTGCCAAATCGACTTCAAAACAGCTTTTCTAAATGGCCATCTTGATGAACCTATTTACATGTCTCAACCCCCTGGTTTTGAAGATCCAGCTCATCCGGATTGGGTGTGCAAGGTTTCCCGTGCAATTTATGGTCTTAAGCAATCTCCTCCACAATGAAACATTGAACTTTGGACAGCCCTTACATTGTTAGGTCTTTCTCAATCCTCCTACAACCCATCCCTCTTTTTCAAGCTGAATGGCAATACTCTCATAGGCGCTCTCACTGCTCATGTGGATGACCTTGCTGTAATTGGCACAGATAATTTTGTGAATCAATTTGTCAAAGATATTGGTAAAGTCTTCACCATTGGCTCAAACAAAGATCTATCTCTCTTTCTGTCTCTATCTATATCTCATGACTTTCCCTCAAAAACAGTCTCCATCTGCCATTCGCATTACATAGATTCCATGTCCAAAAACTTCCTCTCCCTTGACTGGAAACCAGTCTCCTCACCTACTACCACCCAATTCAAGATGTTGCTTTGTAGATCACCAGACAAACCCTCCGCCCCATCCCACTATAATCAACTCATTGGTTCTCTCCTATGGGTCTCTCAATGTAGTCTGCCGGATATTTCCTTCGCCGTAAATAAGCTCTCCCAATTCTTACAAGATCCGTCCCTTCAACATTGGGATGCTGCCGTCAGGCTTCTTTGTTATCTTTGCTCCACCCGCTCTCTCAAGCTGACCCTGGGTGGCAATGCTCTCAATCTATTAGGCTACTCAGATTCGGATTGGGCTGAAGATCAAGATGATCGTTGCTCCACATCTGGCTACACCTTTTGTTTTGGCTTGGGCGTTATATCCTGGAAATCAAAAAAGCAACCTACAGTCTCTCTATCAAGCACCGAAGCCAAATACAAAGCTATTTCCGACGCGTGCAAAGAAGGACTATGGCTTAGAAACATTCTTTGCGAACTTTGTCTTCGTGAAAATCTCCCAGTGAATCTTTTTGTCAACAACAAAGGTGCCGAGGCTCTTTCAAAAAACCCAGAACATCACTCTTGCACCAAACACATTGACGCTCGACATCACTTTATTCGGGAATGTGCTGAACGGAATGTTTTTAATGTTCAACATGTCTCAACCAACAACATGCTTGCCAACATGCTCACCAAACCCCTACCTCGGATCCTTATACGCTCTCACCAGTTTCATTTTGGGCTTCTAGATTGTGCTCAGCAAGGGGGGGTATTGGAATAGTCACCCTTAAGACTTCTTTCTTCATTTCCTATTTCTGTTCTCACTTACCTTTTCTTCATTTTCTATTCCTTTCTTATTTCCTGTTTTTCCTTTATCCTCATCTCTACTCTCTGTCTGTTGTTTCACATCTGCTCTCTTCCAATATATGCTTCTCACACCCAGAAGCGCGGGTTTCCATTTCAATATTCATTTTCATTTCTCATCTTTCATATCCATGTCACGCTTTCATGTGAAATCTAATCAAGATAAAATACCTGAGGATAGATTGCAAGTCAGAGAGAAGATTTTCTCTCTCATCCTTCTCTCTGACTTTTGACTCCACTTTTCCTCAGTTAAGTGTTATTTCTGTTCTCACAATTTACTTTGTTATTTTCATTTCTTCTTTTATTTCATTTCATCATTACATTTCTGAAATTAAACATCATCCTTCTCTCTGACTTTTGACTCCACTTTTCCTCAGTCTCAATAAAAGGATAGGTAGAGAAAACATTTACAATTCCATCAGATTTAGTGGTATAATCCAAGAAATACAACAGGTCAGTGTCTTATAAAGCAGATTTATAAATAAGATAATTGGTTTCCTTTTCTTTCAATCAAAATATTAATTTTGATCAAGTTTGATTTTTTTAATCAAGTGGTTGTAATTGCCCTCAACAAATCCAATAAAAACTGAAAATACCTCAGTATCCATGATTTGGTATCTCTCCTGAATCTTTTTGTTAGTTGAAAATCAAAGGGCTAGGAATAAAAATCCTAAGATAGTGGTGATAATTATCTGGGCACATGAGTGGAGTGTTCCAAAAAAAGTTGAGAAACAATTTTCTGAGAAATGAATGGCTTTTCAATTGAATTTTGAGCCAAATATACACAGATAAACTTAAATTTGGACAGAATTATTTCATCAAGGATTCCAAGGTCCATTATGGAAGAAATTATGGTATGAAAGTATCTCCAAAATATCCATGAATGATTCCAAAGAAGGTGGAAAAATTTGGTGGAATCCTAGCTAGCTTAGGAAAACAAATTGGGATTTTTCCTTTCATACATAGTGTTCTTTAATTTCTGTATTCTGAGGACCAATGATTTCCTTTCCAATAGAGGATAAAAGTAAAAGAAGTTTGATTCAAAATCAGAGTCTGAATAAGCATCAAAGAATAACAAATTTCAGTTGGCATGAGTGTGTGTTCAACTATATTCATAGAGTTTGGCTTCAAAGCACTGAGATTTATTTTTTTATGATTTATGGAGAGGTTTGCAATTTGGATTTTTGAGATTTATGGTGTGATGGAGTGATGATATTGGTTTCAATGGTTGATTATTTTTTATTATTGGATTATTTACAGGGGTGGATGAGGTTTTTGCATTTTAATGGATGAAGATTAATCAATGGTAGATTTTATTTTTTAGAAATTTCATTTGTACCAAACCCACCATTTTAAAAGAAATAAATGAAGTTTTATGATTAATTCAGAGAAAAACCATTGAAAATGGTGGTTTTTTCAACAAAACAAATTCATTTTCTAATGGTGGATTCTCTAACTCTGATACATTCTAAATCTTTGTGGAATTCAAGCCTCCAGCTTTTGATGCTCAGCTCTTGAGTGAACTAAATATTTTAAAATTATTCACTCTGAGTTTCATTATTTAAATGAAAAGGGATTCTTGAAGTAACTAACTCAAGAAATTATTTTACAGTGACATTTTTAGTTGATTCTTTTAGTATTTGAAGGTTTCTTAAATTATTTGAATTTCTATTTCTATAAATTTTTTCAGGCTGATCCTTCTGAGAGTGCAAACTCTTCTGGTTCACTTTGAATATTCACTTATCCATTTTACTTGTTTGAATGAACCACTTTTTGAACCATTTTTTCTCAGTATTTTTTAATGAAGTGTTCCCTGCAGGAATTCAGATCAGGTCCTGAGAGTAACAATCCTTTAACCACAACTGATCTGGAAATTCTGATTTTGAGACAGCAGTTGTGTCCTATTCTTGAAATTATCTTTATAGAACTGAGTTCTAAAATATCTGTATTCAATTGAAAGGCTTTTTATATTTCATTATCAAAATCAACCTAAGGCAGAAGAAATTTTCAAATAAAAAAGTTAACATATTTGAGTCACTATTAATTTATATTTCCTGATGTTAAAGTATCCTTCTGATTTCTTTTTGAATCATGATAATTTTTAGAATTTGATTCTCTTTATGAAATTTACTTAAATTTGAATTTAAAATTTGAAAAGAATAAATCCTTTGGATAAAATGATTTTTTTTTTCCACAAAACAAAAAAAATTATTTGGTTCCTTCTGAAAAATACTGAACAGGATATCCAGAACTCAAAATTATCCAGGAAAATTATTCAAATTTTCAATCAAAATTCATTCAGAATTCAGAAAAATATATGGGTAAAGCTTTGGCCACAACATATTCACACCTAGAAATTGATTAGATTTTTCCTTTGAAATTTTAAAATAAATAAAAAAATAAGGAAAGTTTGTAAATTTATCTCAAAAATGATAATAAAAATCAAATTCAATTCCAAATAAATTCATGCTATTGGGGTGTTTCAAAACCCAAGAAAAAAAAACCTTATGTTGATGAAAAGGAAATTCATGAATATCCACATTCTGATTGAGAGAATTTTTCAAAAAATTCTCTTATTCAATTGATTCCCAGAATGGGAAATTTAATCCAAGCTCACTTCAAATCCTTCTAGTATTATTCAAAGAATTTCAAGGGCCTTCTTGAACCATTCAGTGTATTCAAGAGGTCTTTTTCTATTATTTGAAGAAACCCAGAGGCCCTCTCACATATTCAAAACATCTCATAGCCCAGAAGGCATGTTTTGAAGCATCCCAGAGGCCTTTTAGAATGGTTTGAAGCATAAAATAGGACATATGAGATGATTTGAATTATCACAGAGGAATCAAAATACACTTGGAGTTATCAAGATGGCATCATTAAATACCAAATAATAATAATAAATCATTAAAATATAATGGTATTTATGAACAATGAATAATACATGATAAAGAACAAAAAATAAAAGATAAATTAAAATTAATCATAAAGAAAATATATAAATAATGATTATTAGTGAAGAATGAAGGTGACATGAATATAAATGATAAAATTATAACATTATCAATAATAAATAATCAATAATATATTTCATGTATTAAATATTGCTATTAAATATTATATATAATATATTGCATGTTATATATTACAAATCATTTGCCTTGAATAATTTTTTAAAAGTCCATTTTTACCTCAAATTTGGGGATGAAAGCCTTTTCCCTGGTGCAAAATCTTTAGTGAAGTGGATGCATGGCCTGCAATTGGTGTGGTGGATATATATAGATATAGTCTCAGAAGTCAATCACAAGTGGAATGGGGGGATCCAGAGGCTGCAGAACTAGAATTTTTGTGCTCAGCTTTGGATAATCTTTGGACTCAAAGAGAAACAAAAGCCTGGCTCCAAACATAGGTTGGAAAATTCAGTATAGGTTTGCAGAAGGAACATTCTTCAAATTTGCACATATAAAAGTTCTATGGGTTTGAAAATTGGAAGTTTCAAAGAAGATTAACAGTTCTAGATGAAAAAAAAGATATTTATATGGAAGAGAAGAGATGCGTAAATTGAAAAGTGGATCTATGGATATAGCAAATAAGATCAAACTGATATGGACTGAGCATGCAGTTAGACAAGTAACTTGTTAAAAAAAGGCCAACTATGGGGTATGGGAAAGATCCTTGATTGTGAAGTTGTTTTTTTGCAACAGAGGATCAAGGCTAATTTGAGGAAGCTTTCATGTGGAAGAAAAGGGGATAAATAAAGGAGGTATTCCAAGGTGTATTAGCTAGTAAACTGTTAGATATCACAAGAAAATGGATGGATATTGCAAGCAGATGGGTTGGGGCTAGGAAGATGATTACAGGGATTGGGAATAATAAATTTCAGAAGAAGCTTCTTTTTTATTATTCTTGATTAGTTTTCTAGGAATTGCTTTCATATAATTCCAATTCAGTAAATAGGTATTAGGGCATTGGAATCATATAATCATCATCTCATATTTATTCTTTCATCATTGAAAGGGGTTAGATTGCATTTGTGATTGCAGAAGATGATTGAGCCTTTACAAGGATTTCCAACAGTAAAAAGTTCCAGAGAACAAAAAATAAATATAAGAATACAATTCCCAGACAAGAGCATGATTTTGGCATATATCAGTCTTCTCCATTATTTTGTGCCACACCAATTGACCACTAATATTTCAGAGAACGATTACAGCTACTGAATGTTTTTTTGAAGGAGTTTGAATTCAGTATTTTCAAAACATTGAAAAAAAAGTACTTTTAGAGAGTTAGGTATATTTTATATTAGGGCATATCAAAGTCAAAATTTTGAAAAACTTAAATTGCTTATTTAAGGAAAATTTTCAATTTTTCAACAAATATCTTTTAATCAAAAAAAAACCATGAACCAATAGGTTTAGCTCACAAAAATAAAATTTTCAAAAAATAAAATAGAAAAGCCTGAAATCAGCCATTTAATTATTTGAAATTTTTAACTTTGATACGCCCTATTATGTTTTAAATTGTTTATATTAGGTTTTATCAGAGTTAGGAAATTTGCCGTTATAGACCCACCATTTTAATGGCTGGTTTCTGAAATTCAAATACCCCTTAGATGGCATATTTCAAAATGGTGGATTTAAAAACCAAACCTGCCATCAATCCATCACCATTCATCAAATTGTAAACCCCTCAAAACATCATCACACAAACTTGCCCATTCTAAGGCTTCACACATTGATTGTACTCTATGTCATCTCAATCAACCCACCCTAATTTGAAATCCAAATTCACCCAAATTTAAAATATTGGCCAGCTTTGGCTCACTCAACAACCTCAATCAAATTGGTGGAATTTCTGAGCTATCAGAACTGGATAATCAATCACAAAATTTGTTTTGTACTATCCTCTAACACTCTTCCTCAAGTTTTTTGATTGAACTTACCAGCCCATGTTGAAAAATCCATCCATCTCACTCTAAAAAACTCATCCAATATATCAATCACTTTTCACAATTACCTCCCCCTCTGTATACTCCTATTGGATTCATTTCACAAGAAACTTTATTTTGTGTACTACCAGTTGCAATGAATCTCTGTAAGAAATGTGATTCAAGGCTCCCATACCCTGAAACTGGTCATTAACCCCATACCCTGAAACTGGTCATTCACCCCATACCCTGAAACTGATCATTCACCCCATACCCTGAAACTGGTCATTCAACAGTTTCTCATTGAATCTCCATTCGCCTCTCCAACATGGCATGAAATTATGAAAATAATCAACAACAGTTAAATCTTTCTCAATTGCAAATTCTTGATTTCTGAATAAATCACTAAATCCATGCAGTACTACAAGATAACCAACTTAACCCTTGTGGTTGCTGATGGATGGTATAATTTTCCTCTGTGGTTGCTGATGGATGGTGGAAATAGTATATTTTTCCTCTGGTATCATTCATTGGCTCATTCATTCCTGGTTGATGCTGACAAAATAAACTAAGACTAACTGCACCACAATAACCACGTTTTTTTTCAAAAATTTACATTTTGAGTCTTCCATCTTCATCAAAATAAATCTATGGAATCCTTGTAGTTTTTCCTCTAATGTCCCTGATGTTTGATGATTATCAATTTGAAAAGTTTAAAATGGTCAATCCTGCTAATAGCAATTATTTTTAGGCTCACTCTGCCCCATTTTTGTTCAAGCCTAATGGTAGTAAGTGTGCTTTTGCTCAAATTTGGATTTTCTCCAAGGAAATTCATTCCTCCTTGATGGGAACCTCTGCTACACCTACTCCTGTTACTGGCCCCAGTTTGATGCCAATTGCCAATATTCCAGGTATTTTGGGTTAAATGAGAAATATTCCTGTAATTAAAAGCACAAATTCCAGAAGCAGATGCACTGGAAACACATATGGTTTCAAAAAAACCCTCAAAAACACTGCTATCATTAATTTCTTCCCAAATTCTGGCTCCCAAGTTTCTCCTGCTTCATTGAATAAGCACCTATTAGATTATATGCCTGCTTTTATCGCCAAATTATTCCAAAAATACAATTAATTTGTGATACCTGAGGACAAAGCCAAGATTGAGACAAAAGAAGGAGCTTGGGATACAAATAAATGATCCAGAAAATGATAATATTGTTGAAGCTTTCTGTTACCTGATTCCTATTAAGTGCCCTTGTAAATAAATCATCTCCATAAAAATACACTTGTGATTCATCTAAAACCTGAATTCCTAAGCTTATACTGTGATCTCTATCCTCTTCAAAAACCAGAAGTTCATCTGTGGCCCAATTGACCTAATTGAAAACCATAATCAAATGGGATCATCATTTTGACAAATCTCTATCCTTTCATCCTTTGCACCATGCTCAAAGATACTCAAGTCTTTCCATTTCTTTTCAAAATCAATACAAGTACTTCTTTCTGCCTCTTCCTTCCATAAAATAAATTGTTTCCCTTTTGCTTCTATTATTCTTTTTTCATTTTTCCTTTTATGTAAAAAAAATGCCACATTCTTCTGCCTGAATTTTTTTTCTTTTTTTTTCAAATAAGAATTCTATAATACTAAAAAATTGAAGGCAAAGAGTCTCTTGCTGAAGATGTAAATGGCAAACAGAAATTTAAAAATAAATTCTCAGAATCACATACATCAATACCATGTATTTATGCATTGGAAGAAGAAAGTAAAAAATAATCCTGGCAAAAGATAAATACATTCAAGCCCTCAAATACCAGAGATGAAGGGCGGGAGATTAGAAATCAAAATTTTTTATGTATAATTTCATGGATGAAGCTGTCCTTTCTGTTTTATGTTATTTGGGTGAAGAATAGTTTTATTATGAGCGTTTTTGTTCCAAGGATTCATAGAATGGATCCTTGGAACCATTCTATTTCAGAGTAAATTGATGATCACCATCATCATTGTGCTTATATGGAAACAGAACCTCCAAAAGAAAAGGGGAGTGATTCAGAAGGAGGATCTTTTTTTGTTTTTTTGGTTAATGGTATTTTAAGAAGACTTTGTCAAACTATTTTTGAACCCAATACAAGCTTGAAGATTTCATCATACCTACCTACAAGCAACTTTATTTCAATCAGATTTCACCCACTAATTCCCCTACCCTAAAACCAATGATCTCATTGATATCTATTCTGTGCTTAATTTTTAATTCCTCAAATTTTATCTTATGATTTCATTTATGAAAATATAATCCAGATCTTGTTAAAAATTATAAAACCAATTTAATTTATGATGAATGAGGTAAAATAAAACAGTAAAAGACATAATATTCTCAGTAATAAAAGTGAGATAAAGATTTGTTTTTGAGGATAAACATTGCAGATTACTCTGCTGAAGAATGATAGTGGAATTATTTTTTCTATTTTCTTGTGTGGAATGATTTAAATTATTAAGTTTTGCTTCTTCCAGGGTTGTTTTTTTAAAAAGAAAATAAATATTTTTAATGCCTTGTTTTGAAGGGGTGAGTGATGAGTCAGGTGTGCAGTTTGGAGTGTCAGGTTTTTTTAGGATGGGTGGGAGAAAGTTTGATAAACTGAATGGATTATTTATGGATGTCATGAAGGATGTAAATATATATAATATTGAAAAAAAAAACACTTATTTTTGAGGTAACTCTGACAACCCTTTTCTCAGAAAAGTTGTTTTATTTTTATTTTTTTAATGGTGGTTTTGGAATAGAAGATTTGGGTTGAAAAATTCAATTTAAAAAAAATCTGATTTTCAAAATCTGATAAACCATATTTTATATATTGAATATTAGGTTGTATCAGATTTAAAAAAAAATCTCAATTAGAAAACCACCATTTTTGTTTGACCAAACCCACCATTCTAATAAGTGTTTTCTGAAATACAAATACACCCTAACTGGTATATTTCAGATTGATAGGATTCACAAAAACTGTTTTTTTTGAACCTCAAACACACAATTTATCCATCTTGATCCATCAATGTAAATCAAACAGCAAATATGATCATAAAATAAATACACATCAAATTAAAACTCATGATTTATCCCAAAGGTTTTACCTGATACTCCTCAATCAACCTGAAACACCCATAAATTTGGCCTTAGAAGGATTAATCCCCATAATCAAAACAAGACATTCTCATCTTTATCAAACTCAAAATAATTCATAAATCCTGGTTCATTACCTCATAGGCTCCTCAAAATCTCCAGCTTTCCAATATTTGAAAATTTCACCCCATTCACCTCCCTCAATCTGACCCATCTCACTGTTTGTCCTCAATCAATTTTTGATTCATCATCTTGACAGATTTTCCCAGAGTTTGTTGTTACAAGGAATTCCTTTTTTCTATCCACCTTCTGAATTTTATCTGGATACCTGACAATTTTTTTTTTCAGAAGTGATAGATTTTTGCCTCCCAGAAAAATTTTGAATCATAATCTTCAAATTATCCCATCCATTTTTACAATGACTTCCTTCTTTCCATCTCAGCACAAAAAAAGCAATTTGATAAGGAATTAAATTTTATCAATTTTATCCATCCAAATTCTAAGATTTTCTTTTGAAGATTCTTTTACAACATGGCCAGAGATTCTGATTCAACAATTTCTCTTAAATTTTGCAAAAGCATGCAATCCTTATGATTGATCATACAACACTAATATTTCCCCCTTATTCTCTAACCAAATTATTTCTCCTCCTGATCCTCCTCTCTTCTATTTCAAGCTCTCAACAATATTTTATGTCCTCTAAAAGGAGCTTGCTTGATGCCTAGATGTATCAGGCTGATAAAACATTGGATGATAAACCAACACTCTTGTCCTTTAGTGTGCTCAATCAAAGTAATAAATCAGATCATCCTCCCAGAATTGATTTCAAAATTTTTCAACTACCACTCTAAACTCAAAAAGTGGTATAAAAAATCATTCTATAAACATTTCAATTTTCCCTGAACATATAAAAAGTAGCAGCATTCATCCATTCTCAAAGCCAAACTTGACCCATAAGAAATTTCCTTAACCTGGTTCACTTGCACCTGATGGCTTGAAGGTATCTACTCCTTTAACCAATCTACCATCCAAAAATATAATCTACAGATTGGAAGGCCTCCCTTTGATTTGAAAATTTTCAAACTTCCTCTGTTTTCTTGATTCACCTTTAAAAATTATTTTGAGTTGCCAATCACCCTACTTCACCTGTCACCCATCTTTAGATTCCTGAAAGCTAGTTCCAGAAACTTCATCTTTTTATTTCATTTTGATTAAATTTTACCATGATTACTTCTATTAATTTTTTGCTCTATCTCTTTTGTCTTATTTCTTTAAGAAAGATTTTGAACATCAAAATTTGCAATAGGTTTATAGCCTCCTTCTCAACCAGTGAATTTAGTTCTCCAGTAAATCAAGTGTCTTCATCATCATCCTTGACCAATTTCAAAACCTTCCAATACTTATTGATCCATGATCAAGGTGGGATAAGAAGGTTTTTAAATACTAATAAAATCCAATGCTCTGTTTGACACCATGATCCAGTGGGTGATGCATTATGGTTTTGGATGTGAAAGCTTAATTTTTTTGGGATGAAAGCACTTGTATATTTTTTAAACCTCATCAAAAAATTTCAAATATTAGATTACTAGCACCTGGGAGTGTGATGGTAGGATTTGAATAAAATGGTTGATTGAGAGGAAACTGGATATCCTCTTCTGGTTTGGGATTCAATGGACCATCATAAATATCTTAATTTCTGGGAATTCTGACTGAAAAAGGATATTCTTATCAATTGGATAGTTGATTGAGTGAAAAGGATATTTCTGGGGTGGGTTCTTTGTGAAGTGAGTGCCACAATCTTCTTGGAGGAGGGATGGAGGAAGAGGGTTATGAACCATCATAACTGGTGGATTTGATACAAAAGATAAATGAATTGATGGAAATTAGGTTGTACAAGAATTAATTCTGGATTTTAAAGTTTGTAGGAATTAAATTTTTAATCTTTGAACACCCTTGAAGTTTCTTCTTATCTACTTTTTGGTGATTACTTATAGTTTGTCGCTGGAGAGGCTGATTTGGTTCTGAAATAACTGCTCTGACATAACTGATTAGGTGCTTCTTTTTCTTTCTTGAATGATGATTGATATTTGCATTCTTCCTAGTTAGTTTTATAAGCTTTGTTCATATTTTTAAACACAAATTTTGTATTTAAAATAATTCCATCGATTTTGTTGGAGTACATGTCTCAGCAATAGGCCTAGAGCAGAGGAGAAACCACTTCTCTCTAAAAATGGACAGATATAACAGACATATTAAAACAGGTGAGAAAACTCACCTTAAGCATAAAATAGATCAAAAAATATGACCATGGCTAATTGAAAATAGGCACCAGGAAGTGAATAATGAACCATCAGACAAAAAAGGACATGTTAGAAAGACATTACCCAATTCATGTCAGAGACTCACCCTTGAGACCATTGAACTCAGGCAACTAAAAATTGCTCCAAATCCAAAGCAGGCTGAGGTATGAAAACACAAACACACTCATAAGTAGACCAAGCAAGCACAATATTTCTGCTCCTTTTTTCTTCATATTTTTGAAATCATCTATATTCATTCAAAAGAATGCCTAAAATATTTTTCAAGAGAAGAAAATCTAAAACCCTAAAATACCAGTTGTTATTATTCACATTTTTTCTTTTGAATAAAAAAGAACTCATTGCCCCCAAGGCAAAGATTATCCCCTTTGAAGTGGCTCTGGGCACCAAATCCTAAATCATTCATTTTTTTAAAGATAAGAATATTTCCTCTGGGAAAAAAGCTTTTATTCAGTAGATTGGCACATTTAAAGCTCGTCTGCAGGACAAGAAGTTGGTTAAATTATTTTTAATGCTTGGTTTTAAAACATTCAAAATTATTTTATATCTTCCAATAAATCTTGAGGATTTTCTCAATTGCTTCTGAGACCCTTGAGAATTTGCCCATACTTATTGTCCCAACACTTCTGCTTGTATTTTTTTAAAAAAATACAATGTTTTTTTAATCACATTATTTTTATAAATTTTAATACCAGATCCAAAGTGCTGAAAAGAAAAACTTGCCTCAATTACTGGCATTGATCAGATTGGTTTTTCAAAAAAATAAAATAAAAAATAAAAAATAAAAAAATAAAAAAATAAAAAATAAAAAATAAAAAATAAAAAATAAAAAATAAAAAATAAAAAATAAAAAATAAAAAATAAAAAATAAAAAATAAAAAATAAAAAATAAAAAATAAAAAATAAAAAATAAAAAATAAAAAATAAAAAATAAAAAATAAAAAATAAAAAATAAAAAATAAAAAATAAAAAATAAAAAATAAAAAAATAAAAAATAAAAAATAAAAAATAAAAAATAAAAAATTAAAAATTAAAAATAAAAAATAAAAAATTAAATATTAAAAATAAAAATTAAAAATTAAAAATTAAAAATAAAAAATACAAAATAAAAAATAAAAAATAAAAAATAAAATACAATAAAATACAATGAATCACAGAAAGCAAATTCCAAAATAAATGGGGAATCAAATAAGAAGGGTGAAGATTTATCAATTTTACCTTATTGAATATTAGATCAGCACTAAAAAAAGAAAATAAGTTACCTCATGAACTATCATGTCACTAAAAAAAATAAAGTAGGTTACCTCATGAACTATTATGTCACTAAAAAAAGAAAATAAGTTACCTCATGAATTATCATGTCACTAAAAAAAAGAAAATAAGTTACCTCATGAACTATCATGTTATCAAACAAAATTCCCAAGCATAAATTATATGTTGAGTCTTTATTTTTTGTGCTGAACTTAATTTTCATTTAAAAAAATTAACTTCTAATACAAAAATACAGTTTTATAATGATTTAAATAAACACTCAAAATTCCAAAGTTTTAACTATGGCAAAAAATTAACTAGAACTCAGTTTTATTCTTAGTAATTTATTGGGTTTCAAGTTTCCATAAAACACCTGAACATTATTTAGCAATGAACCAATAGATATTTTAAAAATAAAAATGAAAATAAAAAAAATTGAAACAATTTCATTGAAAGAAAAAATTAACCAACAGAAACAAAATGAAGATTTAAATAAACCCATGGAAAGAGTAACAGACATGAAATCAGATGCAAAAAAAATTAATTCAGTGATATTGATTGACTATTCCATCTCATCCTTTGAAATAATTGATGATAAAAAATTCATCAACATGATCCTTTGAAAGAATTGATGATAAAAATCCATCAACATGAACTCATGCTTGATGCATACACTAATAAAAACAAAATTGAATGGGATAAACATTTTTTCTTGATCATGAATCCATCATATAAATAAATAAAAGCAACAATATAATCAACCAAATTCAAGGATTTTCACCTACCAACTTTCCCATGCATTCCAAATGACTAAGTGAAAATTGAATGAATAACCCTTTAGTATTATTTCTAGAACCCAATCTTATAATTGCAACCAGAAATGAATTAATGTTTCTACCATCACCATTTAAAGATCAAACTACTTCACTTAATCCTTATTTTCAAAGAAATCAATGATCAGAAAACAACATGAAGTAAAATCAATATATAGCTCTACATTTTAGGACAAACAATATTGTAATTTGAAACCGTATTTACTATTAAATTTCACATTTTTCTAAGATATGTCATGATATATTGGTGGGCATGCTAAATATTCTTTCAGAAAATTGAGTTTTATTATTCTTTATTTCAACCAATCAAATCTCTCTGAGTCCTTTAAAAGATGACAGATATTTCTGATTATGAGCCTGAGGCAACACTCAAGCTAGCTACTATTGCAGAGAAAGCTATCAAAAGTAAAAAATATTGATTAAAGGGGGGACAAACCTATACTAAAAATTAAGAATATCCAAAGTATTATGAAATATTTGGATTCCCCATGAAATCTGAGGTAGGGTCACTAGAAAACCATACTGCTTGAAATCCTTCTCCTTAGCCACTTCACAGATAGTCCCAAAATTACCACAACCCACCCTTGCACTCTTTAGCCATCTCAATATTTCACATGAAATATCCAGTATATTTTACCAGAAAAAAATTAGGTCATTAATTGATTTCTATGTATAGTTTAGGAGTTATTTATTAAGGATTATTTTTTCCGAAATTCCTTAAAGCAGCTGTGAGCATCACTAAAGTCTTGAGAAATGCACACAGCTTGAGGATCTTCAAACTTTTTGCACAAAGACACATTCAGACAAGCCCATGGCCAGTAGACAATCTGACAGCCAAGCACCAAGTCTTCAGGGCTGAAATCATCAAAAAAAAAAGAGCTGAGAAGAGTGATAGGACATCCATGGGAAAGGGGAGCATATTTAATTTTTATGGAGATCCATGAGACAAGTCACAAATCACCTTAGATAAGTTGAGAATTTCAAGAAAGGAATGTGATAACCTTTCAAAGTATGATTTGACACTTTTTTACAGAGATCCCAAGAGAGTACAGAAGCATGCTTTTGTAGGCTCCTCAAGCCAAAACACATGACTCCTGTCCAAACTTCATAACATAAAAATTCCCAAAATTATACATTAAATAAAACTAATGATTATTCAAAAATTTGAATAAGTAATATCTATGTTGAGGGGATCTATAGACCCTTCACAGCCATATTTCCCACCCACCATAAATCACCCAATAAATGCAAGAAATATCATCTTTCTTGAGAGATGAGATGGCCATCTGTCCCAATACCACCCAAATCATCTCCTGGGCTATTCCTGGCTGCAGTAATGAACTCAGTGAATGGCCTCCTCCTCCCATTTCACCCATTTAAACATCAAGGGAAACCCTGATTAAATCAAAAGGGATACATACAGGCCTCTTCCAGGCTATTTTTTCCCCCTAGACTCAACTCTATAACCCTCCAATTAAACCAGTCATAGGGAGTCAATAGAAAAAAAAGAGCTCATACAAGGTTTGAGTGACTGATGAATGACTTTTAACTGAGCTTGATGTTCAACTGTTTCTGCCGATTCTCAAGACCAATAAAGTCTTTCATTGACCCACCCAGGATTTAATTAGGCTTTGTTTGTTTATTTTCAAGTTATTTTGGACATTGTCATCTACCCATCAGGTGTCCCCATTCTTCTCTGAATGTCTTCTAACCTGGCTTTGGCCATTACAATGGATAATAACTATTTTATTGAGTAAGAAAGCTTCCAATCATCCAAAGATTACAGATTGTTGGTTTGATTCCCTGAAGAAGAGGTGTTAAAGATCCTCAGTATTAGTGTGACCTTGTCTTTTTAAATATCTGCTCTGTCAGAATTGTTTCATGAATAATCAGAGTCACTCAATCACTTCTTTAAACTTGAATTCATCAAAAGTCAAAATTACTCCATGCTTATATTGGACCACCTCCAATAAAATAAATTTTACATTTTTTTTCCTTTTTCCATATGGTATTTTTTGTTTTTATTCATTTATTTGAATATTTTTTAAAGGCTGGTTTGATATTATATATTGATCAAAATATTTAAAATATGAAAGTGATAGAAAATGTGACATCTTCAAACTCAACTTCCATCTGCCTTTCCTAACTACCCATGGTTCTCATGGCTTAGTAAAGTACAATATCTACTCTAA